>UWYS01000012.1:600000-863537 GCA_900291925.1 Thecaphora thlaspeos | reverse complement strand
AACCCTAACCCTAACCCTAACCCTAACCCTAACCCTAACCCTAACCCTAACCCTAACCCTAACCCTAACCCTAACCCTAACCCTAACCCTAACCCTAACCCTAACCCTAACCCTAACCCTAACCCTAACCCTAACCCTAACCCTAACCCTAACCCTAACCCTAACCCTAACCCTAACCCTAACCCTAACCCTAACCCCCTGTTGGCCTAACTAAAATAACCCTTTTCGAAGCGCTATTCCTTTTGTTTTTGATCCTGAATTCTTTCCGAGCTAGCCTACGAGTCGCCAAGGTGGAGTCGGGACCCTGCGATCCGGCCAGTGACTGCCCCGGGAGACGGTAATGCCCAAGTCAGCGGGTGCGCGGCCGCCGAGGGGTGCTGCTGCTGGCGTGGGGTTAAGGCGGAGGGGATGGGGGGGAGCTGGCGACGGGCCGCCCACCGACTCCCTCGTCTCCACCACCACCACCGTCGCCATCGCCATCGCCATCGCCATCGCCCGGCATGCCCAAGAAGCGCAGCCTTAAGCACGCCTTTGCCTCCTTTACCCGCCAGCAGCAGCAGCAGCAAACCCACCAGAAGGCCGTCCAGGATGCCGCCAAGCGCAAGGCCCACTCCCTCACAAAGCCATACCAGCACCACGCCAAGCCATCCAACGTCCACCACACCGCCACACCCCCCGCCCCCGACACCGTCGCACGCACGCGCATCGTCAATCCCTTCACCCCGGACGACACCATCCTCATCGTAGGCGAGGCAAACTTTTCCTTTACCCTCTCCCTCCTCCTCCCGCCCCGCAGCCACTCCCCCGCACAGCTCCTCGCCACCGCCTACGACAGCGAGGCCGAGTGCTACAAAAAGTACCCAGACGCTCAGGCAAACGTCAACCGCATCAGGCGCATTGCCACGAGGCACAACGTTGTCGTCTTTGGCGTCGATGCTGGTCAGCTCGACAAGTGCAAGCACGTCACCGGCAAGACAAAGCTCAAGCTCTCCCAACACCCGCTCGCTTGCCCGCCCTCGACAAAGAGATGGAGCAAGGTCTGGTTCGGCTTTCCGCATGTCGGTAAGTGTCGCGCCACGCTCGCCCCGTCCTCCCTCCCTTCCAGGCTCGACGAGGCGCCGAGCCTACTCACGCACGTCACCCATTTCTTTACCCCTCGCCCCTCGCACAGGCGCAGGCCACAAGGACGAATCGCGCAATGTCCTCTCCAACCAACTGCTCCTCCTACGCTTCTTCATCTCCGTCGCGCCCTACCTCACCGACGGTCCTCTCCCGTCGCACGCCGCCTCTGCCCTCTCCCAACCCGTCGCTCGCGCCCCGCGCGCCAACTCTCAAGACCTCGAAGACGACCTCCCTCCTGCGTCGACGCCAGACGAAGCCAACCCAGCCAACCCAGAAGGGTTCGACATCGTCTCCGCCCTCGCCGACGCCACGGACGCAGAAAAGGAAGCCATAGCCACCAGTCGAGCCGCCCAGCCCCTCCGACCCCCGGTGAAACGCGGATCGGTCCTCATCACCCTCCGCAACGCCCCGCCCTACACCCTGTGGAACGTCTCGACGCTGGGCAAACGCCTACCCGAAATGCTATCCTGCATCACGCCCATCGCCCCTCCCCTCGCCAAGGGATGCAAGAAACCATCCCTCTCCGACCTCGACAACGCCGGACTCAGCAGAGACTCTAAACCCAACCCTCCCCCACCTTCCTCCTCCTCCTTCTCCTTTAACTTCGCCATCGCATCATCTACACAATGGCGCGCGACGCGAAACGCTCCGAAGCACTATCAACTCTGGCGCAGCTTCGAATTCCACCCTACCGCGTGGAAGGGATACCAGCATCGAAGGACAGTCGGTTGGGTAGATGGTCTGAGCACGGGAGATAACGAGGATCTCCTCAGGAATAGGAACGTCGCTGCCGATCCTAACGAGAGGAAAAGCAGAGCGGGCGGGGGAGAGTGTAGGACTTGGGAGTTTGGCCTCGATTAGCTGTCGAGCCGAGAGCCAACAGTCGAGCCGCGCGCCAACCACGTAGGGTTGTATTTGTATCGAATGGTCCGAGTCATTGTCATTTCGTCGTTCGGCAGGGAGGGGGGGGGGGGCGCAAGGTATCAATACAAAGGTGTTGTAGACGCGCGACGAACCGACACGGTCGAACCAACGACGCTTGCCTACCCTCTGCACCCTGCCGCTTCAATCGACACTGAAACGATCCGGCACTGTCCCAACCCGCACCATCGCAACGTTCCAGTCCAAATCGCAGAGGGTACCGAAAAGTCAGCTCTCGTCGTACGGCGCTCTCCTTTGTCCACCTCCACGACGCACCGGCCGAGACTACTCACGCAGCACAGGCGCCACCAGGCTCCACATGTAGATGACGATGCACAGCCAGCTGCTCACGACGCGCATCCACATGGCCGTCGAACTACGACCGATGTACGCGATCGGAGCGCCATCTTCCGACGGATCCGGCGACGGACCGCCGAGCCGGACGAATTTCCTAGTCGATGGCGCGAGAGCGGGCGGGCGGTGGCCGAGGGGGAGAGGGAAGAAGAGGTCAGCGTGTCTGCGACGAGCGACGACCACGAGGACGCCGCGATGGCCCGGGACGGCGCCGAGCACTCACCAGTCGGTCAGCAGCATGGCCGTGTAGCAGGCGGCAATGGCAAAGACAAAGTGGAAGAAGGCGTAGTTGTACCTCGTCCCCTGCCGCTCGTCGTCGGCCTCGTCGCCTCCGCCGCCGTGGCCAAACGTCGAGCCGGCGTCCGACTCGTCGTCCATGTCCTCGTCCAGCGCCGAGGCGGGGATCGCACCGGCCTCGATCGCCGCCATGAGCGCCTGGACGCGCAGCGAGTCCTTGTTCGTCGGCTGGTCGGTCACCATCCCGCCGCCGCTCGCACCGCCCGCGTCCATCGAGTCGCGCGTCGCCAGCGGACCGTAGTGGGAGGGCGGCGTGTTTTCGTTGATCGCCGCCCTCCTCTTGCCGACGAGCGCCTTGGACTGTGTAGCGGCGCGCGACGTCGAGTAAGCGATCGCGAGAAAGGTAAAGACGGCGCCGATCACGACCGTCGTCGTCTCTGCGTTGCCGCGGCGTCCGCGCGTGATGGGGTTGCACTCGATGTTGTCGCGGTTCATGACGCCCGACGCGATGAGGTAGGTGCAGTAGGCGGCCACCATGCTGCTCTGGGCCAGCCCGCTGCGCGGGTTGGCCTCCTGCACCATTGGGCTGACCGAGAGGCCCGTCAGGACGACGCAGAGCACGAGGTTGATGCTGATCAACGTCTGGTTGAGCGTACACCCGCTGGACGCAAAGAAGCCGTACAGCACGCCCGTCAGCGCCACCGTCGCCGCGTACATGCCGAGCGTGCTGCCGATCAGCGTAAACTTCCAGAAGTTGGAGTCGGTCGCCTCCCACTTGTCCAGGCACGTCTCGCTCCACGTGTGCGCAAAGTCCACCAGCAGGACCAGCCCAACGACGATAAAGACGCAAGCCAGCACCAGCGCAAAGTAGTTGGCCCACACGATGAAGAAGCCGTTGGGGACGAAGAACATGAGCGCCGTCAGGACGAGCCAGAGGAGAACCTTGGGGCCCCACCAGCTGCAGAGGGCGAGGCGGGCGGAGGGCCGGGGGAGGGGGAGGGGGAGGGGGAGGGGGGAGCGGAGAGCAGTGCCGGAGAGGAGACGCGAGGAGCACAGGATGGTCAGCGACGCGAGACTTGTCTACGCACAGCGGACGGACGCGGGAGGCAAGAGAAGCCTGCGGGAGCGCTGCGGGAGCGCGAGACTCACCCGTTCTGGATGGCGGCTCGCTTGGTGGTGGTGTCCTTGACGCCGACAAGCAAGCTGCCGAGGATGAGGTGGAAGAGGGCGAGGGCAAACGTGATGCGGTGGACGGCGAGGACGCCGTAGCAGCGACGCTTGTCCTTGCAGTCCATCTTGATGTAGTGGAGGCTCCACTGCTCGATCTCGTGCATGGCGAAGCGGGTCAGGCTCAGCCACGCCAGCAGCGCGTCGAGGCAGAAGATGATGGCGAAGCCGACGCGCGTCGCGATCGACGACTGGCAGTTGCACGACTTGAAGAAGGCAGACGCCGCCGTGCTCGTGCAGAAGAAGGCGAGCGCGGTCAGGCACCAAGTGGCGAGCGACGCCACGCCGCCACCGAGCAGCGGGAGGGAGAGGAGCGCGCCCATCGCGGGCAGGGCAGGGCAGGGCGGGACGAGCGAGGTGGGATGGGATCGAGCCCGAGCGAACGAGCGACTCGACGGGTGGGTGAGGAAGGATGCGTCGTGAGAGCAGCGCTAGGTGAGCCGAGCAGTGACCGGGTGCGGGTGCGGGTGCGGGTGCGGGTGCGGTGGCGGTGGCGGTGGTGGTGGTGGAGAGGAGAGGAGAGGCGAGAGAGGGCGGCGGCGGGGGTTAGGGCCAAGTTTGGCGCTCGCTGCGCTGTGGCTTTGCCCGAGATCCGAGGTCAGCGCTACGCTGCGACAAGAGGGGACACGATACAGCGTGGAGGGCAGCGCGGTCGGTGCAAGGGTGCTCCGTGCTCGTAACCACATGCGCCTCACTGACCTCGTATCTGCTCTCGCTCCATCACCACGCACCACGCGCACCCTCCCCAACTTATCTTGCTCGGCCAACAGCCTACCAGCCGACCAGCCGCCCGCCACCCACCACACGGCGTCTCCCTCTACAGACCGCACTCCCTCTCCGCCCACTCGCAACGCGAGGGGGGAAGGTTCACCATCGACAACTCCTCAACCTGGAGCCGCGTTTCTGTCTCCCCGCCCCAACTCGGGCGCGCACGACAAAGACGTCGAGGACGGCCCGGCAGGAGGGCGAGCGCCGAGAGAGGTGCATCGACCACGTAAAGCGTTGGTCCCGCTTTCCAGGACTTCTACTGTCACCCTTACGGCGGGCGGCAAGACGACCACAACGACAACGAGGGCGACGACGACGATGGCGACGGGGAAGAAGACGGCTTTACTGCAGAACAAAGCAACGCCGCGGGGCAATGGAACCATGCCTCCTCGGCGCGCCGAGGCGCAGGTCGACGATACCGGTCCCCAAGCAGCGCCAAAGGACATCGACCCTGAAGCAACAGCAAACGACTCTGCCTTTTCTCGCTCTTCTACATTCACCGCTTCCTCCTCCTCCTCTTCCACGTCGTTTGGCCTGCTAGACGACGAACTGTCGACACGTCTCGACCTCCTGCTGCTCGCCAAGGAACGCGCCGAGGTGGAAGGCGTACTCGGTGCGCCGTTACCGTGTATCTCGACGGCACTCTGTTCGCTCTGGAGGGTGGATGCGGTGTTGTGGAGTCTGGCGAGTGGCGTGAGTTTGCCCGGTGACGTCGTTCTCTCTTCCCCGCCTTCTCGGCGCGTTTGACTGCGCGCAATGAGAAAAAAAAAAAAAAAAAAAAAAACCCCCCCCCAAGACTAATCCCCACACCTTGCCTCTCTCTCTCTCTCTCTCTTACACAGCTCCTACTCTCCGCAACATTGACACACGCCCAGTCCACCTCGTCACTCTTCCCGTCGCCACCGTTGATCCTGCTCCCACTTCTCGGGACGTATGCGTCTACGCTGACGTTTCTCGTCCTCCTACACGCGTCCATTTCCATGTTGTGGACGACGAGTTTGCCAAGTGTAGGCTTCGCCTGTGCGACGTATGCCAGTTTGTTGGTGGGTGTTTCGTTGGCGGTGGTGGTGGCGTTGGCGAGGTGGGGTTTTTTAGTCTGATGTTGAGTCTAAGTGTCGGATGGGAATATCATGGTTCGACGCTTGGGGTTGGTGTGATGATCGAGATGGGGTAATGACGATGAGCGATGTTTGATCGACTCGCCTTTCTCACGGAAACGGGCAAAGGACCGGGTTTGAAAGGACACGGCCTCGAAGCGGATATACGCGTGTAGCTATACCAACACGTTGGCGCCTTTTAACGCTGCGAACCTGCGAACTTTCCTCCCGTCCGCTTCGGTGGCGACGTACGAGTATATCGCCAACGTCACCGTCGCTCGCCCCGTCGCTGGTTCTCCAAGGATGGCATCCACCTTGCTCTTCAACGTCGCTATGCAGCTCTTCCTTCCCGCATGAACCTTTTCCGCATCGATACCTTTCAAGAACGACGTAGCGCTTTCGTCGTTGAACAGTATCGGTATCCTTTTTGCTCCCCCGCCTCCTCCCTCTTGCTGTGACTCTTCGAGGAGAAGTGCAAACCTCATCGTATACCTCTTGCCGCCGTCTTCGCCACATGCGAGGCAGAACATCTCTTCCAATGGAACGAGACGACGACATGTGGTACATTCTATCCGCGCCCATTCTTCCACCCGGTCCGGACGGATGGAGATGATGCGGCCCTGTACCTTGTGCATGCCGGGACAGGTCGAGGTGGTGAGGAGCGAGGAGAGAGAGGTGGTGGCGATCGAGGACGGTGCTTTGCATCGGATCGTCGTGCCGACGTTGGGCGCGGACCGAGGCGCGATGACGGGCTGGCGAGGCGTAGACGTCACGGGTGCGGCATCGACATCGTCGCAGGCCGAGCTGGACGGGCTGCCGTCGTCGGTGTTGGGCTGCAACGTCGGCGAGCGAGCAGAGGGCGGGTGAGCGGCTCGTTGACCCGGCGTCGGCAGGCTCGCGTCCAGCGTCACTCCGCTCCCGCTCGCGCCCTTCGTCAGGCTGATGATCGTTGTGCCGTCCGGCTCTTCCTCTTTCGTTCGGACGTCGTCGATCCCCGTCGTCGTCGTGCCAGCAGCAGCAGCGGCGGCGGCGGCGTCGACAGCTGCGTTGCCCGTGGCGGTGGTGGTCCGCTCCCCGTCGTCCTCCTTCTCCGTCTTGGGCGGTCGCAGCATTGCATCACCGTCGAGGCTCGGCATAATCGAGGGCCCACCACCCGCCGCTGCGTCCGCCTCGGCCGTTGCCGTTGCTGCTCCCTTTTTGTCCCCGTCGTCGTCGTCGCCGCCGCCTTCGCCTTCGGCTTGACCCTCACGCTGCATCCCGTCCACCAGCTCCTTGCGTCGCTTTTCGAGGCGCACCCTCGCCTCGTCGCTCGGCTTGAGCGTCTTGATCTTGACGCCCGAGTCTCCCGCGCTGCCCAGGCCGCCGACGAGCATCCCGAGCGGGTTCATCTTGGCGCGCACGTTCTGGATGCGGATCACGTCGCCCGTCTTGAGCGCGCCCGCAATGTCGGCGTGTATATCCCAGAGGCCGATCTGGAAGACGTAGCCCCAGCCGTCGTCGTCGCCGCCGCCGCCACCCGCCTCAGCCTGGTCTCGAGACGCGTCGGTGTCCGGGTAGGGCAGCGGACCGGCGCCGAGGTTGAGGTAGTGGTCGCTCCCGCGGTAGAAGAGCGGGTGCTGCGTGTAATCGGTCACGTAGAGGTCGGGCGAGTGGGCGTGCGTGTAGACCTTGAGCACCTCGACGGTGCTGTCGAAAAAGAGGTTCTCCGAGATCTGCGAGAGCTGGAGCGTCGAGCGGACCGGGCGCGACAGCGGGCCGAGCTCGTCGCCCTGCAGCTCGCCGTACCACGTCGCGAGCCTGCGCATGTGGTCCGTCTCGGCGACGGTCAGCGGCTTGACCTGGTCAAAGGCGGGCGACTTGCGGATCACGCCGGTGACGGGGTCGTAGAGCGCCCAGCTCCATGGCTCGGTCTTTTTGCCGACCGCCTGCGTCTTGCCGCCGAAATCCTGGACGAGCAGCCGGCGGAACAGGAGCACCTGGCCCTTTGTGACCGGGTGGGCGATGCGGTCCATGGTGGGCGAGAAGAGCATCAAGGTGAGCGACGACGTCAGGCCGCCCGGGTTGTGACGGTTGAGGTTGGCGCTGCACGACATGTCGACGAGGTTGATCTTGATGTTGAGGTCGCGCGAGCCGCCGGCCGCGCGGCGCGGGTCGCCGGCACCGATGACGACGCCGGCGAGGTTAGCCTGCTGGCCATTGCGCAGCGCTGTGAGCGACGTGTACTCGGTGTTGCCGATGCGGGCGACGGGCTGGAAGACGGGATCGTTGCGGGGTCTTGGGGGCGCCGTCGGCGGCGGGACAGCAGAAGGCCGGTGGGGGCCGTCGCCGTTGCTGGCGTCCATCTGCGCGGGCGAGCGGCTTTTGCGGCTGTCGCTTGGCCGCTGGGCGGTGCTCGAGGCGGCGCGACCGCCGTGCGATATCTCACGCCTGCCGCCGGGGCGAGGCACGGCTGCGAGTGACGAGCCGAGCGTCGACGTTGCCGATGCGGTGGGCCTGGCAGCGGGTGGTGCCGGCGTGGCGAACCAGCTGTCGTTAGCGCCGCTCGAGGATGTTGTGTCCTCGGACGAATCGAGTGCGGTCGCCGTGTGTCGATGCTGGTGCTGCTGAAGAGAAGGAGGATGAGGCGGGTGGAGCGGGAGGGTGTCGGCGACGTGCTGCTGCTGCTTTTTTAGCTGTGGAGGGCCGTCGAGGAGCTCGATCCAGGTGACGTCTGCGGCGGCGGCCGAGTGTGAGGAGAGGCGGATTACAGCCTTTGCCGATCGGTACTCTGCTCTGTGGGGGTGAGCGGATGGAATGGAGGCTGCGAAGCCGGAGAGGTATAGATGAGCTGGGGGCGAGTGGCTGTGCAGTGCTGCAATTGGACGGTAGACGGTTGCTGCGATGCTGCCGTGGAAGGTGGCGGCTAGACGGGGTTGGGTGAGATGGCGGTCTCCGTCACCGTCATCGTCGCGGAGAGGGTGGCAGTGGAGGTCGAGGTGACAGAGAGACTCGCCGGTTGGGGATGTGGTGTGGGCGATCTTTGCAACGGTAGCGTGGAGGCAGACTGCAGCGCCCCTGCCCTCATGGATGCGCTGTCGCCATTTGTCGAGGTGGACGGGGTGTCCGAGCCTGTCGTGGTCGCCGCCTGTGAGGGTGCGCTGGCGTTTGGACGCATGTTGATGGTCACTGCCGGTCGGAGGGAGGGGAGCGTTTGGCGGGTGTGAGCGGGCTGATGTCGAGGTGGCGGCTGTGGCGGCTGTGGCGGCTGTGGCGGATGTGGCGGATGTGGCGGATGTGGGCGGTGCTGGCGGGGCGATGTCTGAGTGCTCGCGCTTGAGGCTCTTTTTCTTGCGAGTCATGGCGCTAGCCGATGAGGGAGCGTGCCGTCGGAAGAGGGCCGAGGGGACAAGGGTGTGTGGCGGTGGGTAGACACGGGGAGGTGGTAGTGAGGGCGGCGCGGCGAGCTGCCGTCGGAAGAGGGCCGAGGGCGAGGTAGTAAATGAGGAGCAGCGTCTGCGCGGACAGACGGATGTGCGCGTCCAAGAAGGCGGCGGCGGCGGCGGCGGCTGCTCCGGTGTGTTGGTCTTGGCCCAAAAGGGGAAATAATGAGATTCGCTCGCGTCTCGCGCGGCCAGGCGTGACGCGTTGAGCGCCGTAGCCGTGGCGGCGGCGTAGCGCAGGCAACGACATCGGCAGCAGCGACGAAGCGGCCCAACCGAACGAGCGAGCGAGCGAGCGGCACTCGGCGGGCCCCGAGTCTCGCTCGCCTTTCTCTCTCATTCTCTCCCTTTCCACCTCTCACCCGCCTCTTTGCCCGACGTTCAGTCAGCGCCATCTCCTTGCCGCAGTTCGGTCGCCCTCCGGAGCTGCGCAGTCTTGTTCTCATCCTACCCTTCTTGCCACCACCCACTGAACCCCCCCCGCTCACACATCCACTGCTGCTCGTCTGGTCCCCACTCAACCCCCCAACAACATGGGTGAGCCTCGTCCGCGACCTTCCCCTATCTCCGCTGATGTTCGTACTCACCTCTCCCGCCTCCTGCCTTTTGCCGCTCTTCCCGCGCACTTACGCAGCTCGACTCGCCGACGTCGTCACAGTCGGCCTCGTCAGCGGCGCAGAGAGCGATCTATCCGACCTGTCCGATGTCGCCACACCTCCGCCCCATGCTGCGACACCGCCGCCTCCGAAACATGCCTTGTCCTCGTCTGCCTCGGCCATAAAGAAGCAGCGTCCCACCCCCTCGTCCGCCGTCGCAACCCAGTCAGAGGCCAAAAGGTACAAGTCAAAGCAAACCCATCCCACCGTCTCCTTGCCAAACCCCACCCTACTTCACCGCCCCCAGCAAAAGACCCTCGCCGCCCTCTTTGGCAAGCCAGAGCCAAAATTTGCTCCCGCTAAACCCAGAGGCAAGCCGGGTCCAAAGAAAAAGGACCCTTCGGCAGCCGCCACCGCCACCGGCAGCGCATCGTCGTCGTCGACCCCCAAGCCAGCTACGCCCAACAAGGCGAAGACAAAAGGCACCAGCTCAGCCGCCGACGGCGGCGCACAACAACCACCCTCGCCCAGCAGCGAGAGCAAGCTCTGCCACCACCACCGACGCCCCTGCGCCAATACGCCCTTCCTTCAGTGCACCTTCCTCCGCAACGGCTCGCGATGCCAGCTCAAGTTCTGCTACTCGGCCCTCAAGAACAATTACGGCCAGGACGCCGCTGCCATCGTCGCAGATGGCAGGACAATGATCGACGAGTCGCAGCACTGCCCGCCTCAAGAGGCAAAGTACGCCTTCAAGTGCCCGCGCTGCCGCGACAAGTGCGCCTGCTCGCCCTGCCGCAAGAAAAAGGGCCTCCTACCGCTCGCAAAGCTCGCCGAGCTGGAAAAGGCACGGCGCGACGGCCCGGGCGACCTCCTCAACGGCCCGGCGGCAAAGGCAAAGGCCAAGGCCAAAGGCAAGGCAAGGGCAGAGGCAGAGGCAGAGGAGGAGGACGGGGAGGGCGCGGGCGCGGGCAAGGGCAAGGGTAAGGGCAAGGGCAAAGGCAAGGGGAAGCGCGATGGCCAAGATATCACAACGCCGCCTCCCGCCTCGTCGTCGTCGTCGTCCAAGGGCAAGCAGCAGCAGGGCGGCCTCCCGGTCGTCGTCAGGCCCAAGGTGGTCCAGCCGCGCGTCATAAAGCCGCCACAGCCTGTCAGCCCTCCTACGCTCGAGACGATCGAGACGTGGCTACCGCACGAGAACCTGCGCGTTCGCATGTGGCTCTACGAGAGCTTCGTCCGCTTCGACAAGATCGGCCTATCAAAGTGTGTTGAGTCGAGTTCGAGTCGAAGCGTAATGGCCACGCAACATGGGGCGGTCCTGTCGCTCGATTGTAACGCAAGCCGACCGATCTGACCAGACTCTTTCCACCTTGACGCGACAGGTCCGAGCTCAACCATCTGGATAGGTTCGAGAGCTGGTCCCATGTCAGGGTCCGTGAGATGCTCTCGACGCTTCTGCGCTTCCTTGCCGGACTCGGCAACATCGAAAAAGGACAGGTGCGTGGACGCTGCACTACCTGATTTCCCCTAGATTGACTTTCGACGGCAGTCAGCGGTGCGACTAGATCTGACCGACCTTTCACAATTTACCCCGCCCCGCCTCGCTCCGCCTCGATCCATGTCTCGTACCCTTCCGCTACGACAGCCAGCCAAGAACGCGACCAAGGCGGTGACGGCGTTCCGCGACTTCGGTCACGACCTCAGCCGCGGCGAGCCCTGGACGGCGGTCCGCGAGATGCTGGCGCGCTTCGGCCTCGAGCCGCCGCAGCTCGCCTACGTCGAGCACCCGCTGTCGTTGGAGCTAGAGGGCCGTCCGGTCTCGCCACCCTTGGTCAGGGAGACTCGCAACAGAGCTGCAAAGGGCGCCAGGCAGGTCGACTATGCTCGTCAGCTCGGCATGCTCGACGACTGCGACGAGCTGGACGACGACCACGGTAGGATGATGAACGACGGCGACGGCGGCGACGACGACGACGACGACGTCATTGGCCGGTCCAAGAAGAAGGGTCGCAACCAGCGTGGCGCGCGGAGGGCTATCAGCTACTCTGACGACGACGGTGACGACCATGACGGAGATCCAGCCGCACCGGGCTCCGACGCCGAGGATGAGACGAGTACACGCGACGACCTCGACGACCTCGACAACCACCGACGCAGCTCACGGCGCGGAGGAGCGCAGCAGCAGGCGGGCAGGGCACAAGTAGGCGGCGGCGGCGGCGGCGGCGAGCGGGAGGAAGCCAAGTCGGCGCGGAGCTCGCCCGCCGAAGTTGTGGTGACGCACGAGGATGCGCCCGACATGGAGACCAAGATCGCGCTGCTCTCTGCTATGGTCGATGCGGCGCTCATGACCGAGGAGCTAGCCGAGGAGCTCAAGCTCGCGACCGAGGAGGTGGCCAACCTCGAGAGGCAGCACCGAGCCGACGTGGCCATCACGGAAAAGGAGCTCGCCGAGCAAACTGCCGAGCTCAACAAGCGCGCTCCGTCGCTGATCTCGCCCGAGTTCCAGGCGTGGAAAGCCGAGGTGGGTGTCGTCGCAGAGCGTTCCAGATGGCGACCCTGAATGAGTAGGGAGACAGAGCCGGGGCAGCTGATGTTGAGCATCCTTGCTACTTCTACCGACGAGCAGAAGGCCGAGCACGAGAGGGACGTCAAATGGCGCAGGCTCGACGCCAAGGTCTACCACGAGATCCAGGTCGATGCGCACGGTGAGTCGTTGCCGGCGGATGCCGCTCCGGATGCCGTTTCTCATTCATCGTCAACGTTGGCGAGTGGCAATGCTAAACGTCCCCTCGCCTGTTTGCTTGACGCTGGCCCGCCTCTCTGCAGCCCTTCGAACCGGTCCGATCGGCTACGACGCCGACGGACGAGAGTACTGGCATCTGCGCGAATGTAAGTGGTCGCAGCTCGGTCGCCTGCCGCAGGCGAAGCCGTGACGCTGAAACCGTCGACCGTCCATCCTGCCCCTGTTCACCGGCGCCACCGCAGATCAAGAGCACATGCCGCGCCATACCGAGGGTCGGTACGCATGGTGTCTCATAATCCTCGGCCCACCCTTTCCGCCGGCCCCTGCCGCTACGGAGCCAGAGGCGACAGCAGCCGACGAAAAAGCACCTTCCACCCTCGCAGACGCAGCTACATCAAGCGAGACCGCGCCCGCGACGACACCGAAAGCAGCTGGCGAACGGACGCCCCCCTCCCCGGTCAAGGGAAAAGGTGCTCGGAACGGTACCAAACCATCCGCTTCGACCGGAGTATACATCGACATACCCCTCACCTCTTCTCTACCTCGACTTCATCCGGGCCCTTCTAGCGACGACGACGATTCCATCTGCATGGGGACCAACGATCCCGTGACGATTCAGAACATCATCAACTACGTGCGATATCGAGAAGAATGGTGGACTTACGTAGAAATCCAACCGAGCGCGCAAGGTATCGACGAAGGCAAGAGAACAAAGGGGATCTTGAGAGAGAGACAGGAGGAAAGAAGGAAAAGCACCTTGCACCTCTGTGCCAAACTGGTAAAGTGTCGTGATTATTTCGCGTGGCATCGTGAGGAGGTGGGTGTGGTTGGATCGTAGAAGGTCGAGGGAGGGTTAGTTATCGTCGTAACGAACGATTTGAGGTCGACGCGGGTGTCTTGCAATGGACGGATGGGAGAGCGGGGGACACGTTCCATACCTTCCTTGGTGCACGCATGGTACGACGTGTCGATAACTACGGTTCTATGGGATACACGACCCTTTCGTCGTGGTACGATGGGACGAACTACAAGACCCATGCCCACCCACCGACGCCACCACCTTCTCGATACGCCACGTCTACCACGTTACGACGTCCAAAATCATTGCAACGAGCGAAAGCCACCTGCATCACTCGTCCTTTCCGCGCGAGTTGGTCGTCGATCTCTGTCGTTGTGCCATGGCCGCCCGGCTGCTCGCGGATGGAGAGGCAAGGTTTTTGTCAGACCATCGTTCGAGTTCATGTCGACTCGTCGTGTCCGATCGACCCAAGTCTTCCCTTGACGACGATGGTCGTATCGCATTCGCTGCTGTGATTTCTGTCGGATTGTTCGTCAACGGGTCCCCCATTGTTCTGCCCTTGATCGTCGACGGTGTCCTGACCTCCTCGAGAGCCTTTTCCAGCGCTCCTTCGACGCTGATGCGTCCTCTGATCGTGTCGTTCAACAGCTTTCCCAGCCCTGCGTTCCGACCGATCGACGTCGTCGCGAGGGCCGTCGAGGAGGAAGACGGTGGTAGGCTGTCTCCAAAGTTGATCGGTCTCGCCCATTTGGACGCCGCGCCCGTGTTGGCAGGTAGGCCGGCCGCCAGGTCGTACAGCAATCTGTGATGTTTCTGGTTCTGTCGTTTCCTGTGAGCCGCTCCGTTGTCGTAGGCCTTGGCGACGATGGCGTGCGCGGGCGGGGCGTCGTTCCACCCGGCGTACGAGCGCATCGTTTCCGGCGACAGGCTGCGTCCAGCCGTCGCGACAGACGACGTCGATTCGAGACCGGCGTCAAAGATGACGATGCCGTCCGCGTCCGGGCATCGAGCAGGGCCACCATCCCCTGAAGCCCGCTGCGCCGAACGAGACCGCGACTGGCCAAACTTCCATACGTTGGGCTTCCACTCTGCATCGCCGTCGGCGTCGAAATTGTCCGAAGCGCCGCCCGTTGTCGTCGAGCTGAGGTCGGAGACGTGCGAAAGCAGCGAGGGCCGCACCGTCGCCGGCGCCAGCAGAGTCGAGCCGGACGGTCGCAGCATGCTGCTGCCGCCGCCCTCGGCCGTGGTGGATGGCGACGGAGATGACGACGACGACAACGACGACTGCCCGGCGTCCTGCGTCCTGCTTTTGCCGTTGAGGAGATCGTCCAGCCCAGACTCGCCCGGCTTGTAGTCCGGATGGCCCGGCCCCACGCCGAGGCGCGGCTTGCCGCTATCGCCGCCGCTACTCCCCTCGGCCATCGTCGTTTTTCTGTCGGACGGCGTAAAGAAGCGCAGCTTGTCCGCCGGGATCTTGGAGACGTGGATTGGACCGCGCGGCGCGACGAAGCCGGAGCTCGCCGCCGACGCCGACGTGCTGCCACCGACGCTGCCCGTCCGCGAATGGCTCCGGTGGAGGCCGCCCGGTCCGGCCGCAACCGCGGAGCTGGGACCCGCGTGTGGCGTCGAGTTCTCAAAGATCGAGGCGGCCGCGAGGCGGCGGTCCGGCCGTGCAGAGGGAGCCAGGATCGGAGGGTAGCCGCCGCCCAGGCGCGAGATCGAGCTGGCTCGAGAAACAGTGGCGGCCTTTGCGGCGGGGGAACCGCCCCCACCACCGAAGGCGGCGCCGCTGCTGCTGCTAACGTCGGCGTAGCTCTTGTTGGTGTCCTGGAGAAAGTCAAACGCCGGGTCCTCTGCCGGTGCGACGAGGCTTGTCGCCGAGGTGTCCGCCACCGTCGCCGCTCCGGCTGCAAAGTCGTCATCGTCGTCCTGATCCTTGGGTACAAAGGCTAGCTTGAGGCCGGCCGCACCAGTGCGCGCACTCGCAGCCGCAACCGTCGATGCCTGACCGTCTTGCTGGTGGTGCTGTTGATGCTCGGATGTCACGATGGCGCCGCCGTTGGTGGGTAGCACCTTGATCTCTGCGTTGGGCGGCCGGTACCTGCAGCTGTCGATCGGGATGTACATGGTGCTGCGCATCTGGACCGCGTCGCCGGGCCAGAGCTTGTTGGACCGCCGCAGCGTCTGGATGTCGGCACCATAGTGGAGCGCGAGCGACGAGAGGGTGTCGGAGGGTGCGACGGGGTGGATGAGCACGCGGACCTGCGCCTCCTGGGCGGTGGTCGAGGCGTTTGAGGCGCTGCGCAGCGAGGGGCTGCTGGCGCTGGCCAGACGGCCTCTGGAGATGGAGTCGTCCTTGAGGCCGAACCAGCCCTCAAGCTTATCTAGAGCGCTTGGCGGGTGGCCCTTCTCCCCTTCATCTCCGGCTTGTCCCTGGCCGTTGCCTTGCTGGCCACCGCCTGGCCTGCGTGTCTCGAAGCCGGTGACAGGGTCCTCTGGCCACTGGTACCTCGAGTCGTCGCTCCCCGAGCTGAAGAGGCCTGCAAGACCGGCGCTGATAGCCTTCCATTCCGAGACGATGCCGCCTGGCGTCGATCGTGCGGTGTTGTGGGCGGACGAGCTGGAGGAGGCCTCGCCTGGCGACGAGCCGGAGGCGTTCCTGCGGCGTGCCAGGCCCGAAGCCGAGGCGGAGACGGACTGTGCGAGGTTGGGCGAAGGGGAGCGGAGCGGATGCCGGTCAACCTGACGGGAGCTTGAAGCCTCAGCCGAAAGGTAGGTGGACGAGGCGGACCAGCTTCCGAGGCGGGAGCGGACGGTGGAGGATGAGGAGCCTCTTCTAGCGCTGTCTCGCCATGGATCTAGGGTGTCGGATGATGATGATGATGATGATGATGATGTGGAACCGTTGGCAGAGGGGACGGAGGGGGTGGCAAGCCAGGGTGAGGTCATGACGATCGAAGGGCGAGGGGTAGGAGGCGGAGGACGAGGACGAGGACGAGGACGAGGACGAGGCAGAAGGACGTTTCCATGCTCCTCGTCGTGCGCAGCGTGGTTGATTGACGGACAAAAAGGGATGGGGCGGTGAGCAAAAGCGAGCAAGGTCCGTAGAAGGAGCGCGAAGGGAGGGAGAAGGAGGGCGGACAGGCCGACGGCTATGCTTCCGCCGATATACGCTGCATGGGGCGAGGCAGAGGGACGATGGAGGAGAGATATGGTGGTTGAAGTGTGAGGAGGTGTGTGTCTGTGTCGCTTGCGTGTGGGCGTTGGCCTCTGACTGAGCCGCCGCCAGCAACGCTGCAACGCTGCCTGCCTGCCTGCCTGCCTGGCTTGCCTGCCATGCCTAGCACTTTTGATTTTTAATTTTTGGTGCGTGACCTGTGCGCCATGCTGCCAGACTTGCCCCTCTCGCCCGGCAACTCACCCACGCCCAACTTGCATCTCATCCCGCACGCACCCTTCGTCGACCCGACAGCTTCTCGTCCCTCTTTTCAAGCGTCGCTCGCGCCAAGACAGTCCACATGCGCACGCACTCGCGCATACACACACACACTCTCTCTCTCTCTCTCGCTCGCTCGCTGGGCATGCTGGGGATGGTGAATCGATTCTTTTGACTCGTCTTCGTCTACAGCTATTGGCGTGTGTGGGCAAGAAAGACGGGCGAACAGGAGAGTCTCTCCCGTCCTCGCCTCACGTCGCCTCACGTCGCCTCGCGTCGCCTCGCGTCGCGTGGTGTACAATGCGGGTCGTCAAAAGAGACAAGCGGAGTGGAAAATAGTTATGGACATCGTCGTTAGGAGAAGGAGAACTTCGAGAGAGAGGCAAAGGAGAAAAGGAATGGAGAGGAGCAGGCTTTCTCCGCGTTTTCTTACGCCGTCTTGGAGATCTCGACGGTGTTGGTGGCGCCAAGCACCTCCTTCATCTTGCCGTAGATGGCAAACTGACCGGCAGTGATGGTACCGACCATGATCAGACGCGTCGTCAGACCGCCGAACAGTCCCTTGACACCGAGCTCGCCGGCCATCTTGGTCAGGCGGCCAGTGATCGTCTCGCCGGGGGCGGCCTTCTGCTTGTTGATCTTCGAGAGGAGCGTGTCGGCGGGCTGCGAGATGGTGGCGGCGGCGAAACCGGCAATCAGACCCGATCCGAGGTTGAGGCCAGTCGCCTCACCGCCCGAGAGCTCCGACTTGGGCTTGCCGTAGGCGGCGACGGCGTTCTCGAGGACGACCTCCATCGTGGCGAACTTGGCCATGTTGTAAGGGATCTGCTTGAACAGGATCGGTCCGAAGCCGGCGTAGAAGCCGCCGAGACCCTCCTCGCGCGCAATGCGGGCGAAGCCGGGAAGCAGGCCGTTGGCAAAGGCGGGCTGCGAGACGAGGCGGATACGCGTCGCCTCGAGCGGGCAGAGCGCAATGTCGGCAAAGAACTCGGCCGCGGCAGAGGCTCCGAGGTAGATGGCCATGCGGTTCTGCACGGCCGTGTCCTTATCGATCTGGCCGACAATGAGCTTCTTGAAGAGCTCGTATCCTCCAAACTTGAAACCGCCCTGCAGGAAGTAGCCGAGCGCGGTGGGTCCGAGACCGGTGAGGAGAGCGCCGGCGCCCTCCTTGGCGACGACCTGGCGGAAGCCGCCGACCATGCCCTTGTTGTAGACAGTCGGCTCGAGCTGGATGCGGGTCTTGACGACATCGATCGGGGTGACGGCTCCGTGGGTGATCGAGCTGCGCGAGTGGGAGAACACAGGAAGAGCAAGGTGCACGGGCGGGCGGGTCAGTGGTCAGTCTCGATTTTGGCTTGCCTCGGCTGGTTCGCAATTTTCGCCCAAGCCCGGACGGGCGGAGCTCAAGGCCCTGCGCGCAAGCGAGATGGACGTCACCACCATCGTAGCCAGCCAGCAAGGCAGAGGCGGGACGGAACAGAGCGCCAAGACAAGCGGACTGACGCCGGACGTCTTTTTTTTTTTTCGCAACTTGACGAGCAACACTGCGACGAGGTTGCCGTCGGCCTGCTCTGCCTGCTCTGCCTGCTCTGCCTGCTCGGCCTGCCCGACTCGGATCGGATGGAAGCCGCAACTGGCGTAGATAGACGACCGCCGCTGATTCGAAAGAAGCAAGCAATGCACTCGCGTATCCACCCGCTTCAATCGGGCAGAGGCCGCAAGAAGCCATCGAGCCCGTCCCAGCTAAATTGGAGGGCGAGGGTTTGCTCGCTAAAGGCTTGCGGGAGCGGTCCTTCCGATAAAGATCGGTAGAACTGGCTGGCCCAGGAGAACCGACTACTCTCCCGAGGCCACTGTCGGGCCAGACCGTCGGACGTCCACTGTCGCACGAGACGGATACAAAGAAGAGGACGACCGGCTGGAAACCCATCGTAAAGACTTACCAGCAGAGGGCACCGGCGAGGAAGAAGCGCGAGTAGAGGTCGACGCCCTGGGGACCGGGCTTGACGGCCTCGGCGACAGAGTTGATGGGGAACGAGCCCTTGGTGAAGCGGTCAGCGTAGGAAGCCATTTTGATTGACGGTGGTGGTGTGTAGGAGGGGCGGGAGGAGGAAGGGGGCGGATATGAGCAGAAATAGACGAGTGGGTAGTGGTGCGGCGCAAAAGAGGGTTAGGGAGAGCGTAGGTTGACCAGCCAACGAGGGGGCGCGGGGGGGGGGAGGGACGAGCACTGAGGGGGGGAAGCGGCCGGGTTCGAAAAATCCGCTCTCGCCCTGCGCTGCCCTGCGCTGCCCTGCGCTGCCCTGCGATTACAGGGATCTTCCGGGACCGTCTGTCGCCAGGGTTTGACTTGGTTTTTGAAGCAAATCGATTCAAGCGCAGGAAGAAGAAGGGGAGAGAAAGAAGAAAAAAAAGGAAACCCGACCCAACGGTGGGCGCCATCTGCCCGATCCCCCTCCCTTGCGCTCGCTCCCTCTCTCAGGCCGACGGCTCTTTCCGGCCCAAGGATCTCACTCACCTTGAAACCCGATCGAGGCCCCCACTCCGACCAACCGCCGGCGCGTGTCCCACACCTTGTACCGATGAGTTCAGACCAGAGACACCGTCGTCGTCGTCGTCGTCGTCTTGGGGATTCATAAGCGTTTGCTACCACGCGTTCAGAGAGACTTGACAGGCGACAGGACAGGCAGAAGAGTAGTATACATAGACGTGGGCGACCGCGATGCAAGCCTGCAAGTATAGCTCGTCCCTGACCACCTCTTTCTCTCCCTCCCAGCCGTCGAGCCAGACTACGATGCGAAGCCGTCGGCCTCGGCAACAGTCGGCGGCAGCGACGTCGACGGCGGCCAGCCGTGGTAGCCGTGCCATCGCATGCGACCCGCAGTCGCACCGCGCCGTGCCGAGGTCCAACCTGCAAAGCCAAGGGGCCCGCGACCAACAGCGAGCATACGGCCGAGACGGACCGCACCGCGAGCGTCCGCTTAGGCGGCGGCGCGCATCTTGGAGCGCTTGCCGGTCTGCGCCTGGAAACCGCTCTTGATCGCGCTGACGGATCGCTGCGAGCCGCACTTTTCGCAGGTGACAAAGAAGATGCGGTTCTCCTTGGTGAGGAGCGTCTCGGCGCGCTTGCACGTCTTGCAGATGACGTACTCGGTGATGTAGCGGCGAAGCACGTTCTCGATCTGCTTGGGCTGGAAGCGACCGCGGATGACGAGCCGTTGCGAACCGTCGACCGAGCCCAGCGTACCCAGCTCCGAGAAGAGGTACTGGATCACGTGGTCGGGCTGGCGGTGCATGCGTTTGCAGATGTCGACGACGTTGGCAAACATCGTCTTCTTGGAGCCATCGCGCGTCACCTGCGGCGGGACCATGGTGAACTTTTTCTTTTCCCCAGAGAGAGCCGGGTTCTGCGCCCGCAATGTCTTGAAGATGCGTCCGAGGAGCTGCGGGGGACGGGAAGCGCGCAGACAGGAAAGACATGGCGACAGGGATATGGTCAGCTTGAGCCTGTCAATGTCCGGTCGTACCGTGCCCTGTGGCGGTGGTGCGCACAGCGGCGCGAACAGCGAGATCGCAGACGGTCCCAGCTCACCTCCTGGTATGTGTAGTCGCGGTCCGTTCCGTGCCACGTCTCGGGCTGGTCCTCCTTGCCCTCGGCGCCCTCGCCATCCTCCTGGGCAAAGGCGTTCTCGCCAAGATCCTCGTCGTCGCCGGCGCCGACAGCACCGGCCTCGCCGTCGTCACCTCCCTCGCCAAGCTCCTTTTCGAACGCCTCGAGGTCGAAGGCGGCCTTCTTCGTCTTGGACTTCTTCTTCTTCTTGAGCTCGCCAAACTGCGGGGTGCGACGGTAGGATCGGCAAACAGAAGTAGGGAGGAAGGAAGCGGGATCAGTCGGCGAAAAGATTTGTCCCCTTTAGTCACGCCGCCAGGAGCCGGACAGCAGGGCGGTATCACGGCAGGCTGATGCCACTAGGCGGCACTCACGTTGAGGTCATCCTCGCCCTCGCCAGCAGCGGCGGCCCCGTCGGTGGACGTCGGAGCATCGTTGCCCTGGAGTGGGTGGGTCCGAGATCGGTGGATAGCGGGTGATGGGGGGGAGAGATAGAAGGGAGAGGGAGTAAGCAAGGATGGCGGTCAGCGAGGCCGAGGCAGCGCAGGAGCAGGCCGGAGAGCATGATCCGACACTGCATGGCCGTGACGCAGGGGCGGTGAAAGGGCGGAGCGGGACTCACGAGGTCAAAGTCCATCTTCTTGTTGATCTTCTTGTTCTTCAGGCCGCCAAAGAGATCCGCGTCCTGTTGCGCCTCGGCGTCGTCGGAAACTGGTGTAGGTGCGGCGGGGGTGTCTCCGAGGAGCTCATCGAGGTCGATGACCTTCTTGTTCTTCTTCTTCCTAAGCGAAGGGTCAAAGAGGGGCTCGGTGTCGGCCATCTTTGCAACAAGGATCTGGAGGCGGGGCGGCTGCCGGATCGAAGAGATGTGCTGGACAAGGGTAGGCTGGACTGATCTGCAAGCTGTGCTCGAGGTCAGGAAAAGTCTGGCGTGCGGAGGTGCTGTAGCAAGGGAAAGTGATTCTGGTGAGGGTGGTGGTGGTGGTGGCGAGCAGCGAGGCTGCTGCTGCACAGGCGTGCAGTGCCTGCCGCTTTTTTCTGCTCGCCTGGAAGGAGCGGCGATCGAGTGAGCGAGGCGGGCACGCCTAGCCTCGAGTCAGGGCGGCTGGGCTCTGTCGTGCGTGAGAGACTGACTACTCACGACTGGACGCGGCCGTGATCGAGCGGTCCCGAGTTGAATTTGAGCTCGCGGGCGGTGAGCTGGCGTCGGTTCATTTCTCCAGGTTGATTCAAACGGTGAATTGAATACGGCGGCGGCCGTTGCGGCTTTGGGCCTGCGAAAGATTGAGGGGGAGCGAGCGAGCTGGTCGCTGGGCCCGTCAGCTCAGCCCAGCCCCAGCCAGAGCCCAGCCCCAGCCTCTCCTCTCTGCCTCGACGCCGTCGCTTCTCCACCTCCTCCCACTCCCGCCACCGCACACCTCTCCGCCTACCCTCCTCCTCACCCCCTGTCCGCCTTCACCAGCTCACCAGGATGGCTATGCTTCCTCGTGCCGCCAGGTCCGCCCTCGCCGGCCTCACCTCGGCTGCCCCCGTCGCCATCGTCGTCCGCGCCGGCTTCCACTCGTCCACCAACCACGCCGCCCCCCTCCGCGAGACTGAGCACCGCATCAAGTCGGTCAAGAACATCGAAAAGATCACAAAGGTCCGTCGAGCCATCTGGTCTCTTGTCCTGGCAACAATCGCCCCTGCCTTTTGTCTCTGCCGCCTTCGCCTTTGCTTTTGCCATTGCCCACCTCGGCCCGCTCTTCCCCTCGACGCTTTATGAGCGGCGAATGGAGCGCTGCACAGCCAACTTGGCGTGTCCGTCGCCGTTTCTCTTGAACGCGCATCTACGCAAGGAAGCGGCGGCACTGTTTCTCGAGCTTGTGTCTGCCGCTATCCTGGCGTTCGCCGTGTTGGGTTTGGTGTGGAGCCTCGACAAGCCGCGCAACCACACTGAGGCTGGCATTTGTCTTTGCTCTAGCAGCAGTTGGGCAGCTTCGTTGGCGAAGCCTGCCGATCAAGGTCCATCGCGGCGTTCCATTGGCTAGCCAGCAGTCGGGACAGGTTGAGACCTCGATACCGACGACAGCTGCTGCGCGCGACCGATGTCTGCAGTCACTACCCCGGCTCAAGTCCCGAAGACGTGTAAGCTGACCCTCGCGCACCCTGTGCCCCACCTCTTTGCCTTTTTCCGTTTGCTTCGACACTCCACCAGTCGATGAAGATGATTGCCTCTACCAAGCTCAACAAGGCCCAGCGCGCCATGCAGGCCGCCAAGGTCTACGGCGCCGCCAACAACGGTGAGTCTCGCAGCTTCGCACATCCTTCGCGCCAACCGTGGAGGAGCCGCGGGAACCCGGCCTGGTCGGCTGGCCGGTGGTCTCGAAGCGTCGGACTCGGTATGACCGAAGATGAGGCGGCAACGCCGCCGGGCCTCCCTGTCCGGATGCTCGGAAGGGTTTCCCTCGACCGCTTGGTCTTGCAATGGTCGCGCGAGCTGCCTGCTAGGAAAGCATGCTCGACGCTTACACCGTCGTCTGCTTTCCGTCACCCCACCCCTTTTGACCCCGCCGCCGCCGCCGCCGCTCTGCAGAGATCTTCAAGAACTCCGAGGCCGTCGCCCCCGAGGGGGGACGCCAGCTCTTCATCGTCGTCTCGTCCGACAAGGGCCTGTGCGGCGGTATCCACTCGTCGGTCACCAAGCGCACCAAGGCCGAGTTCGTCAAGCTCGGCCAGGCTGCCGCTGACCCGTCGTCGCCCGAGGGCCCCGCCGTCGTCGTGCTCGGCGAGAAGTCCAAGGCCCAGCTGGCCCGTTCGCTCTCGAGCAACCTGGCGCTCTCCTTCAACCAGGTCGGCAAGGACGTCCCCACCTTTGCCGACGCCAGCGCCATCGCCGACCAGATCATCCGCAGCGGCATCAAGTTCGACAAGGTCAACCTCATCTACAACAAGTACGTCTCGGCGCTCTCGTTCGAGTCGGACATCACGGAGGTTTTCAGCGAGGAGGCGCTGCGCAACGCTCCCCAGTTCAAGCTGTACGAGCAGGAGGACGACGTGACAAAGGACCTGGCCGAGTTCTCGTTCGCCAACGCCATCTACGCCGCGCTGGTCGAGGGCCACGCGTCCGAGATCAACAGCAAGCGCAACGCCATGGACAACGCCAGCAAGAATGCCGGAGACATGATCTCGTCCCTCAACATGATCTACAACCGTGGACGACAGGCCGCCATTACCAACGACCTCGTCGACATCATCACCGGTGCCTCGGCCCTCTAAGAAGCTCGTCCGTATAGTCGAGAGGAGGGCGAGGAGGGCGTCGAGGAGGATAGAGTCCTCGCATGTCCAGAAGCAGGGGGAGATCTGTACCGTAGAAGCACCCTGCCAGAGTCGTCGGTAGTCGCACCGACCGAAATCGAACAAGGATATCGAAACAGGAGCGGGAGAGGACAGAGCGAGGGCGAGAAGAGCGACACTGAACGCGATGATGCCCTCTTGCTCTGGGTCGACAGATGACGATCTCAGCGCACGCGCGCGTGTGTGTGTGTATTTACAGACTACTGCCTCGTTTGCGTGGCGTAGCATTCCCGTTGATGGGCCGACGCACACACAAAGCAGAGAGAGTGGGGGGACATATCACCTGCGGGCAGGCCAGCATGACCTGAGCTCTGGAGGGCTCGCGGCACGCCGGAAGAAGCGGCGTGTCGGTCTCGAGCGTAAGAAGAGCGACAAGCAGCAGGGAGGGCGGGCGGGTCAAGCAAAGATGCACTGCGGGCGACGACGACAGAGAGAGATGGAAGAGGAGAAGGAGGAAGCAGGGCTGAACTGGGCTCGAGATCAAGAAGCCGGGTGCCCCGGCCGATCACCCAGAATAACGCGCTCCATCTCCACACGTCGCCGCGACGCTCGTGCCTTCAAGCGAGAGGCCAGGAGTTGGCGCCTCGTTCCTTCCTCCTACCATCAACCGGACCATCAAACAAGTCGTCCGCACTCCAGGCGTCCCTCAGCACCTACTCGACAAGATTCGACCCAGCAACACGTCGAAGCTCCCCCTCGGCTCGATCTTAAAGGTACGTTGGCTCCCTACTTCGCACCCTATCTCCACCCCTTTTTCCTCGCTGTCGGCGGTACTGACGTTGGCTCCTTGCTTTTGGACACCTTAGCTTTACGATGGTGAAGAGATCCCCCGTCTCGGGCTCGGGGTATACGGGATGGACGACAAGGAGACGCGCAACGCCGTCACTTGGGCTCTAGAGGCTGGCTATAGGCACTTTGACTGGCGAGTGAAGCCGTCTTCCATGCCGCGACGGTGTGATGGCCGTTGACGTAAAGGATGTCTCTCTCCTCTTCTTCCTTCGGGACGACGGGCGGAGTAGCGCCGAGTCGGTAAGTGCCAAACCCACGGAGATAGGTGGGTGACCGTCGGCAATGTACGCCCATCCATAGCTGATCGCATCTCCCTGGCCTCATCTTGCCGCCTTCAACGACACTGTAGTACCACAACGAGCGCGCTGTCGGCCAGTCGGTCCTCTCGTACCTCTCGCGTCCTGGCTGCACACTGAAACGGTCCGACATCTTCTACACCACCAAGCTCCAATCCAACCGCGGCTACCAGAGCGCCAAGTCGTCCATCGCAAAGAGCCTGGCCGAGTGCGGATTGGGGTACATCGATCTGTACTTGATCCATTCCCCGTACGGTGGAATGTATAGGCGGCTGGAGAGCTGGAGGGCGATCCAAGAAGCGAAGGATGACGGTATGGTGAGGAGCGTGGGCGTCAGTAATTACGGTGAGCACACAGTCATCACGCCCGCGAGAGGATGGCGAGAGGATTCGCAAGGCGGAATGAGCTATGCAACGGACCAACGGACGATAGGAGAGAGGCATATCATGGAGCTTCTCGACAGCTATCCAAGACACCGTCCCGTTATCAACCAGTGCGACGTGCATCCCTTTATGGGGTCGATGGGACCTGGTCGAATTCTGTCAAGATAACGACATCGCGGTCGAGGTACGTCCCCACCGCTTTCCGGCCCGCGATCTCCTTGTCTACGTTGCAAATACTGACGCATCGTGCGGTTGCTGTATCGACCCTTTGCATGAGCACTCTCGGTTGCGGATTCAGTGCTGGGGTCCGCTGGTACGAGGCGAACGCATGGACGACCCAACACTCCTGTACATCGCCAAGAAACACGGGGTGACGCCTGCCCAGGTGTTGATGTGAGTATCTCGCCCGCTTCGCTCGTGTTCAAGCTACTCTGTGCATCATCTCGCTGACCCTGCAGACACCACGGTGCGACGCCGATCGCAGTCGCTACTCACTGCAACGAGACTACGTGACGGTACGTGTCCCCTCTAGCTCCAGCTGCGAATCTATCGACCTTACTGTCCAGCGTCGGCCGCAGTCGACCCACGAAACAACCTAAACTCCCCGCACCAGATCGCCAAGTCGATCTCGAAAGCGCGGATCAAAGAGAACGCAGACGTGTACGGCTTCGAGCTGGACGAGGAGCATACGGTACATCTGCTACGCTTGCATGAATATCTCGTCACTGAGTGAGTTGCCGTGGACGACCTCCAAGGCCAAGACACCAAGAAGCTGCTGCAGAGAGCTGACGCCTGGAACCCTTCGTTCGACATGCTTTACCGGTGCAGGGTTAGCGGGGCACCTGCTACCGTAGCGACGATGGTGAAGAGGGGAAGAGGCGGGCGGATCCGAGGTGGCGCGCAGGCGCCGAGAAAAGGCAAAAAGGGAAGAAAAAAAACGGAAGCGAAAGCGGAGGCGCGAGCCAGCGAGGCCAGGCTGAGCCCGACGCAGCGCGAGCCCCGTCTGTCGACTCACGAGAGCCTGGAGGCAAGGCAGGCCAGCCCAAGCGCCAGCGAGAGCCCTTCTTTCCACCTCGACCACCACCACCACCAACACCGCCCTCTCCCTTGCCCTAGACCCCACCGTTGCATGCTGCGCAGTCTCGCTAGGGCAGCCTACAGATCCGCACACTTGCACAACAGCGCAGCTTCCATCGCTGCCACCACCAGCACTAGACGACTGCTGCCAGCCCGCCTTCTACTACATCAGCATCGCAACATGTCGGCCACCGACGCTGCAGCCGCAGAGGGCAAGGTCCTCAGGGATGAGGTCACCGGCGAGATGGTCAGCAAGAAGTGAGTAGCCATCGGCAGCCGCCAAGCCGGTGCGCCCGCGATCCAGACGTCGCAGGCTGATCGCCGTCCCCTCCTTCCAACGTCGCGATTTCCCTTCCTCTTCTTGCCCAGCGAGCTCAAGAAGCGCATCAAGAAGCGCGAGAAGGACGCCGAAAAGGCTGTCAAGGCTGTCGCCGCCGTCAACGAGGAGGAGCTCAACCCCAACCAGTACTACGAGCGCCGCTTCCGCACCATCTCCAAGCTGCGCGAGACGCGCAACCCGGACCCTTACCCGCACAAGTTCCACGTCTCCATCAGCCTGACCGACTTCATCTCGCGCTACGAGGGCAAGCTCGAGGCCGGACAGCGCCTCGAGGGCGAGCAGGTCTCGGTCGCCGGCCGCATCCACAACATGCGCTCGTCGGGACAGAAGCTGCGCTTCTACGACCTCCACGGCGAGGGGCTCAAGATCCAGATCACCGCCCAGCTCCAGGACCACAGGGAGGGCGACTTCTTCGAGGCCCACGACCTCCTCCGCCGCGGCGACGTCGTCGGCGTCGTCGGCATTCCCGGCAAGACGAAGAAGGGCGAGCTCTCCATCTTCCCCACGTCCATCCAGCTGCTGTCGCCCAACCTCAAGATGCTGCCCAAGGCGGCGCAGGGCGACAGGGGTGGCTTCACCGACACCGAGCAGCGCCACCGCAAGCGCTACCTCGACCTCATCATGAACAACCACGTCCGCGAGATCTTTGTCAAGCGCGCCAAGGTCATCAGCTACGTCCGCCGCTACCTCGACAACCTCGGCTTCCTCGAGGTCGAGACGCCCATGATGAACCAGATCGCCGGCGGCGCGACGGCCAAGCCGTTCATCACGCACCACAACGACCTCAAGCTGGACCTGTACATGCGCATCGCGCCCGAGCTCTTCCTCAAGGAGCTCGTCGTCGGCGGGCTGGACCGCGTCTACGAGATCGGCCGCGTCTTCCGCAACGAGTCGATCGACCAGACGCACAACCCGGAGTTTTCGATCTGCGAGTTCTACATGGCGTACGCCGACATGTACGACCTGATGGAAATCACCGAGAACATGATCAGCGGGCTGGTCAAGGAGGTGGCGGGCGGCTACAAGATCAAGTATCACCCGGACGGCAAGGACGTCGAGGGCGGGCGCGAGATGGAGATCGACTTTAGCACGCCCTGGAAGCGCTTCGACATGATCGGCGAGCTGGAGAAGCAGCTGGGCGTCAAGTTCCCGCCGGCCAACCAGCTGCACACCGAGGAGACGCGCCAGTTCCTCTCTGACCTGGCGACGAAGCACAACGTCGACTGCAGCGAGCCGCGCACCTGTTCGCGCCTCATCGACAAGCTGACGGGCGAGTTTATCGAGAACCAGTGCGTCAACCCGAGCTTCATCGTGGGACACCCTCAGGTCATGTCGCCGCTTGCGAAGCGCCACCGCGAGATCGACGGGCTGTGCGAACGTTTCGAGGCGTTCGTCGCGACCAAGGAAATCTGCAACGCCTACACGGAGCTGAACGATCCCTGGGTCCAGCGAGCCAACTTTGAAGAGCAGGCGAGACAGAAGGACGCGGGAGACGACGAAGCGCAGGCGGTCGATCACGTCTTCCTCGATGCGCTCGAACACGGTCTGCCGCCGACGGCAGGATGGGGTCTCGGTATCGATCGACTCGTCATGTTCCTGACGGATAGCAACTCGATCAAGGAGGTCCTCGCTTTCCCGGCCAACAAGCCTCTGCCGACGGACAACAAGCCGGAGCAGCAGCAGGTGCCCGAGCTGCACGCCGAGGAGAAGTAGAGCTCGTCGAGGTCGTCGGTGCGACCTCCGCACGCGCTCACGCTGAGGTGGATACCCTCTGTACAGATACTTTGAACCGTCATGGTCAGTCGACGGTTCTACGTCCTCGTTGAAATGCACGCTACTACGCCATGGATGCAAACGCGTTATCCCTGGTGTCGCTCCCCTATCTTGTGATGTAGTCATTTCGTATCTCGCTCGTGTCGCTTTCCCATCGTTGCGATGCGATGCGACGCGTTCCTACATCATCGAACCGGGGTACGACCATCGTCCTGTGCATCGTCATTCTCGTTCCCACTCGATATCATATTTTCACCCGATATCTTTCTCTTGATTCTTCCGATAGACGACATTCTGCACCTTGCATACACAATGTCGCCAGGCGGCAGACAGAGATGCGGCAGCCCATTTCTACCCTCTCTGCCTTTTCTCGTCTCTTCCTTTCCAACTTGGACTCCCCCTTTTCAAACCCTAACCCCAACGATACCAGGTCACTCGCGATCCAAACAGTCAATCCTTGTCTTCCATTTCCAAGTTCTTTCTCTTTTGTTGTATATAATTACAAGAATCGACTACACCCTCACATTGCGGGCCTCGTTAGGGTAGTTGGGTTATCGCACTTGGCTAATACAACATCTCAGTGAAGTACATCTGGTAGATGGGGTAGATGGGTTTGATCAACAACAAAAAGGTCCATTGATTCGAGTTCAGTACGGAGCAGTCCCTTTGACAATTTTTTTTTGCCTCTCTTTTCATAACACCAACCCCCAAGTTCAGCCTTGGTACGCCACCGAATGCATTGAATCGTTTCTTTGACCATCGCATTATTGTCCATATCGACGTGGCAATCTCTACCTATTCTCCTCGTCCAATCATCTAGTCGACACGAATGGCAGAGTAGATGCGTCTCAATGAAGCGTAGGTCGCTAGGAAACCTACGGCTCCTGAGGTCCTCAACGTCCAACGCAAAATCAACGGACAGAGTGATATCGTGTTAGTGCGAGGGAGTCGCTTGCACGAGGAGGGGGGAGGCAAGGGGAACAACAACATACCAAAGAGAGCAAAGAACATGCCCGATAAGATGGTCAGGTAGCCTAGGAAGAGGACTTTATTCGCCGTTCCTGGTAGTTCGAGTCTTGACGTCCAGAAGAATAGCTGCCGTTGCGAGATGACGTGGTCGAACGGTGGTCCGAGTCGGATAACCCATCGTCAGTATCTCTACAGCTGCGAAGAAAGACCAGAGCTTTAAAGGGAAGAGAAAGTGGGGGGATGGGACATACGCCATAGGCAAATAGCCAGAACCCTCCCGCTCCACCCGTGACAAAGGACCGCCAGTGCCATCGGTAATCTTCCGCGCAGAGGTGGAAGTAGGTGAAGAGGATCGTCACTGTTGCCGTCATCTATCGTCGGGCATCGATGGGCAGTGAGGGGGAAAGCCGAGGAAGGGGGAACGTCAGAGGTCGAAGCGGCGACGCGCGCAGGGGCGAGCTCGGGTGCGGCGCGGCAACTCACGACACCGGTGATGATGAAGGCGAGCGCGAGGAAGCCAAAGGCGTAGTAGAATTTGGTCCCGAACATCGAGTTGAGGACTGCGTGGCGTGGCGACGATGAAGCAGGCGGCAGACGGAAGCCTCGATGTCAGCAGGGTCCATGACACTCGCGTCCCCCAGCGCAGCCAGCCAAGCCCACTCACTGAAAAAGATCTCGAGGAAGCCCGACGCGAAAGTAAGCATGCCCGCCATCAGGGCCGACGGGAGAGGCTTGAGGTACCACGTCTGTTGCTGTGGAATCTGTCGAGGGATCGAGTTCACCTTGACCGGGTGCTAGCAGAGCAGGCGAAATTCGTCCGGACGGCGGCGAGATTGGTAAGATGCACGTCAGCAGATGCCGCTGTGCCTCGTTGAGCGGACACTCACCCAGACGGACACTCACGTGGAAGCCGCCGCGACGGATGCCGACGACGGAGCCGAGCAGGGTCAGCGGGACGCTGATCAAGAACCAAAGTGCGATCAGCGCAAAGAAGGTCCCGAACGGCACCGCCCCCGACGAGCCGCTAAATATGAGGAAGTAGTTGAGGAGGCTGGAGAGGGGGGGGGGGGACCCAACGGGGTCCAAGTTCGGCTCTTGTGTCAGCGGCCGTGCGTCCTCGCATCGCGCGCTCTCCCTCTCTCCGACTCTTCTGGCCGCAACTCACTTGACAATGGCAAATACGGCGACGGGAAAGAGGGTGGCGGTGAGGAAGATGTTCTTTTTCCAGTTGTCGCCGCCGAGGCTGGCGTACGTCTTGCTCGACACGTAGCCGGCGATGCTGCCAAAGAGGGTCCAGGTGACGATCATGACGGTCCCGAGCGAGCCACGGTTCGAGGGACTGAGGAAGCCGAGCAGCGCAAAGACGAGTGTGACGGCGGCCATGGCGACTAGCTGGCTTCCCGAGCCGACGAGGACCGAGAGGAGCATGGGATGGCTAGGGGCGCGGAAGACTTCGCCGTGGACGAGCTTCCAGCCGAAGTCCTCCTGAACCTGAACGTCTTCGGTCAGGTCGATGGCGTTGTAGCGATGGATGTCCCTGCTGACTGATCGCATCAGGATCATACCGACCTGGACGTGCGTGCGGGTGTGCCGGAGAGGGGCGCAGGGCAAGGCAGGGTGTGCATGTCAGTGGGGACGGCCTGATACAAGCAAAGACATGGCGCCTCCGCCTCTCACCATGGTGCAGAGAAAGGCGACGATGACGACCGAATTGACGAGCGAGAACCAGTGGATCCTCGGGTCAAACACCTTGAGGTAGGCGTCCCAGCGCGTGGCCCAAGGGGTGGAGCTCTCCTTCCAGTAGATGTTGTAGGTGTAGGCGACGTCGGTGGTGGCGTTTGCGCTCTTGTCGTCGAGCTGTACGGCTGCGGCGGCCTTGCAGTTGGGCGGCTGGTTGGCGCTGACGCCGTTGAGCGAGTCGATTGTGAGCGGGTAGATTTTAGCGCCGACGACGCGGTACTCGTCTGGGCGGCGCTGGTGGTAGTCGATGTAGATGTCGAAGTGGTTGTTGAGCGCGGGCGGATCGTATTGCCGGAGGTGTTCGTCAAAGAGCCTGCCGAGCGCGAAGCCGGTGGAGAGGAACTCTTCGTGCGTCTTTACCTCCTTTCTCGACTCGGCGACAGGGAGGCCGTCGACCATCCAGTTTACGGCAAACTCGTTGCGTATGAGGTCGTTGATAAAGGCGGCGTTCTGGTGTGTAAGCCTTGCCCTGCACATTTCCTTGCACACCTCGTCCTGGAGCATGGAGGCGTGTACGGGACTGTTGTAGATGCGGTCGCCGAAGAGGACGCTGCCGAGGCCTTCGCTCTCTGGCTTGGGCCCGCCCGGCGGCTGGCAGAAGCGGAGGCGGGGATCGTAGTAGTCGTAAGTAAGAACGCTCCTGACCTGATCTGTAAAGGCCTTTGCCTCGAGGGCGTTTACGGTGAAGGGAACGGGGTCGCCCTTGCGGTAGGAGCGTGGGGTGCTGCCGGGGAGGTACCAGGCGTTTGCGGGCGAGGGGACGAGTGCGACGAGAGCAACGAGTGCGACGAGGGCGACGCTGCGTGCGAGTGGCAGCAGCCGTGGGGATGGCGGTACCGGTGGCGACTTCATGGCGTAGGCGGCGGTGACGATGCGAGGCAAGGCGGGGGATGGTGGTGGTTGAGGTCGCGCTTGGTGAGGAGGAGCCAAGGAAGCTCGGACTGACGCGCTGCGGGCAAAAGGCGTTGTCCTGCTGGCCGCATGGCGGTCCGTGCCCGCCGGCAATAAAGGCCAAAGCGTAAGCGAAAGCCAAAGCCTAAGCGAAAGCCAAAGCCTAAGCGAAAGCCAAAGCCTAACCCTAACCCAAAGCCAAAGCCAAAGCGTAAGCGAAAGCCAAAGCCTAAGCGAAAGCCAAAGCCAAAGCCAAAGCCTAAGCCAAAGCCTAAGCGAAAGCCAAAGCCAAAGCCAAAGCCTAAGCGAAAGCCAAAGCGAAAGCCAAAGCCTAAGCCAAAGCCTAAGCCAAAGCCTAAGCGAAAGCCAAAGCCAAAGCCAAAGCCTAAGCCAAAGCGTAAGCCAAAGCCAAAGCCAAAGCCAAAGGCGCCGCCATCCGAGCAAGATGGGCGAGCTCGTCGGTCGTCTCGTCTTCTCCTCCACGCCTCTTGTCTCTTGTCGTCCCGCCACCATCTGCAGCCCCGCCGCACGCAACCCACTCCTTCCGCTCGCCCCACCATGGCCGCCTCGACCCCTCGCAAGCTAAAGATTCTCATGGCCCACGGCTACACCTCAAACGCCTTCATCTTCTCAAAACGTTCTGGCGCCATCCGCAGAGCCTGCCGCGACGTTGCAGACTTCACCTTCATCAACGGTCCACTCCTCGTACAGCCAATCACAAACGTATCAAGCTTCGACGTAGACGCCCCAGAGGGCTCACAGGGTCAGACCGTCGACGAAAACATGCCCATCGACCAACAGCCCCGCGCTTGGTGGAAGACAGACGACGAAGGCGTCTACCACCAGTGGCCCGTCACCGTAGACTACCTCAACCACATCCTCGAAAAGGAGGGACCTTTTGACGCTGTCTGGGGCTTCAGCCAGGGCGGCTGCCTTGCCGGCCTCCTTGCCGCCGCGTTCGAGCATCCCGAAAAGGTTCCCGGCCTCAAGCTCCCCAAGAACCAGGGCCCTTTCAGATTTGCAATCGCCGTATCCGGCTTCAGGAGCAGGGACCTCGTGCATCAGTCACTCTTCGAAAGGCCTGTCCAGACGCCCGTCCTCCACGTCCTCGGAAGGTGAGCCGCCGCCGCGGCCTACCCACGAGGCGGCCTCGCTTGACGCCTGCATGGCGCCAAGGCTGACCTTGACCCACGTTGACACGTGTTGATCCCCTCCTCTCTTCACTTCGACAGGGCCGACCACATTGTCGACCTCGAACGATCCCAGACGCTCGTAGACGCATGCGCCAACTCGCGCGTTGAGCTCCACGACGGCGGCCACGCCCTCCCCTCGCAGTGAGTAGCGCCATCTGATCGTCCGCATGAGCTCTATCGGCACGCCCGGCCGACGATCTCAAGTTGACTCCCTCCCCTTGCTCTCTCCCGGCCACCTGCGACCGCACAGAGCCCCGTGGCGCAACTTTTTCCGCGACTTTGTCTCGTCGTTCGCCGCGGAGCCCTACACGCCCAACGATGACTGGCGCAACGTCATCGGACCGTCGGACCGACCACGCGGTGAGACGCCGGGAGCCAGCAACGCCGCCACTCCGCACGCATCGGGCACCGCCACGCCCGTCACCTCGCAGGATCCCGCCTCTGCCCCTCTGTCATCAGGTGAGCAAGCGCAAGCGTCGGCGGTGGCAGCAGCGGCGGCTGCCAAGACGAGAGAGCCAAAGAAGCTCGACGAGGACCCCTCGCAGCCGGGCAGAAAGGTGGCCAGCAAGAAGGCCAATCAGCCGTTCTTGGCGCATCAAAGGTGGCTGGAGGCCAAGGCTGCCGAGAGGCATAGGGCAGGACTACCCGCTGTCGACGTCGCCAGGTCGAGAGAGAGGACAGAGAGCGAGCAGAGGGCGACGGCTACGCTACTCTCGGCCATCAAGATGGTGTTGCTCGGCCTGGTCATCATGGCGGCGGCGGGCCAGTTTATTGCGGGCGATGCACTCTGGGGCTACCGCGGTAAATGGGTAAAGTGGAAGACGTACTTTCCGGTGAGGATCCGAGTCGTCGGCCTCGTCTCTGCGAGGGAGCGAGGGAGCGAACGACCCAGAAGGAAGGCGGTCTTGATCGAGCTTCCTCATTGGCTGAGGGTGCACACGCTGACAAACATCCACGGCCGCTCTCGGGATCCCTTTCGGACGACCAAAACAGCGACAGGAAAGGATCTTCTCGCTTCCAGAACTAGCGCTCTACAACGGGCGAGATCCCAGCAAGCCGGTCTACGTGAGCGTCCTTTTCCGACATTGGACTCCGTCATCGCTGCGTCCTCGCCGTAACTGACTCCTCTTCCGACCCGCCGTGCCACGACGATGACAACCACCACGGACGAACGACGACGACAGCTGGCGATCCTGGGCGACGTGTACGATGTGACGCCTTCACGGCACATCTACGGACCGGGCGGCAGCTACGCTTTCTTCAGCGGTACAGATGCATCTCGAGCGTACGTGACGGGTTGCTTCAAGGAGCATCTGACCTACGACGTGAGGGGATTCACGGATTCTCAGATGAGGGTACGTCAAATTCTGCCCAGCCTGCCTCGCTCGCCCTGTGGATTGACGTAGACTGACGAGCAACTGATGGGGGCTCTTTCATCTTTCGCCACGACGCCGACACTGGATTCAAACAGGAATTGCTAGGCTGGAAGTCGTTCTACGAGAAGAACGACAAGTACGACAAGGTGGGAAGGGTGGTGCTACCGGAGCTGGGAGACGACGTACCCATCCCGGAGATGTGCGAGGGTGCGACGCCGCAGCAATCCTAGAGGGCGTGGTTTGTTGAGGAGTTTCTCTCTAAAGACTTGGAGACTGAGACGCCCTCCGTGGATGGCAAGACCACGCTTGAAGGTGTGATGGCTCCGTATCAAGGGAGAGAAGACACCGTAAAAAGGCGCGTGTATGAGCTAGTTGCGCTCCAACATTCCGTCAACAGCATCAACGACCTACGGCACGGGTCAAGGGTTACGTGGCACTCTTACAATTATCGCTCACGATCCGGTTCTGGCCGCACTGTGTTCTCTTTCGCACGCCTTGCATCGCTGCGATGTCAGGGGAGAGGGTGCGGATCTGCACCGCTCTCTGTATGGTACTTTGCGGCGGTGGACAGTTATGACGCCGATGAAAAGTACGCCGCCGGTGGAAAGTAGGATTCGTCACCGGGTCTGCGCTTTGACGACCACAGAACGATGGAAACGTCTGCGTGGAAGAAGGAAAAGGAAAGGAGTGCGAAGCAAGTTCAAAGATCCACTCGGTCATTATTGGTTGAGGTGTTACCGGCTTGTCGAGACGGGAAGCAAAGGGGGGAATGGACGACGATGGCGACACCCAGCCCGTTTCCCAACGCTGGCGGACGTTCAGAGCTTTACAGCTGGCGCTTGTCCTCCAACTTGCTCCATGCTCCAGCCTACGCACGACAGATTGCGCATCTCGGCGGGCTGTGACACGCACCACCCACCGTACAGTAACTGACGAGGCTACGAGACAGGAACGCTTCCCAGGTGTCGCGGACGTGCTGCAGTACAAGCTAGGCTAGGCTAGTTGCTAAGAGCATGCCCAGGAGCAACGCACGGTTGCCGTCTCCCGGCGTCCCGTCACGTTCCGGCCGACTCCGTAACACTCAAGGGCAGGGGAGGGCCAAGATGTCGCGAAAGCTGACTACTTGCCAAAAGGAACAGGTAACTACAGTAACTAATAGTCAACTTCCGAGCGTGGACGGCATCTAAGAGCGACTTGCAAATTTACAGAGGAGGCAGGTAGGGTGACTTCAGCGATGGGCGACGAGCTCGAGGACGACAAACAACTTCTCCAACAACGCGCTACTGTAAGTAGCCTGGTACGCCTTCCTTGTCTTGGACGACGTTGGTCGGGCTCCAATCTGGACTCCTATCCTACAACAGGTACGTCCCACTCTGAGCTCATCCATCTACTGTATGTATTCTCTCTGTACGGCCGCTACTCGCGGAAACGTGTGGGCGGGTACAGTGTCTGCACTGCAAGGGGAGCCCCTCGGCGCGGCGAACCTCGTCCAGGACATGGAGATGCCGATGACAACGCCTTTGGCCGGACCATTTTCTTCACTCTGGTCGTGGTCAGCGAGCGGGTTGCGTTTCGGGAGGAAGGAGTTCCGAGTCCGTTTGCTGCGGCGGCGACGGCGGCGGCGACGGCGGCTCCCGGTCCAACCTACATATGCATAACGCAGCCGCCGCGCCGAGCCGAGATCTCGGGCTGTCGCCGGGGGCGTTCCGGAAGACCTCCATCCGAGAGGTCTAGGCCCAGATGGTCTAGGCCCAGATGGTCTAGGCCCAGATGGTCTAGGCCTGGTGGTAGCAGCTCCGACGGCGAGTCGGCAACTGACCGCAGCCCGATCGGCCCGATTGCCTGGGTTTCGGAGCCGATGCGGCCGATCTCCAACAGTACTGAGGTGTTGAGGTGTTGAGGTGCTGGGAAGACCAAGGGTAGGGTTCTCTGAGTTCTGCACGAGGAGCGATGGCGAGCCATCTATCCCTGTCCTGTCCGGGACAAGGCAGCAGGTTGGAAACACTCCGAAACACAGGCGAGTTCCTCCTCCTGCTTAGGAGCTCACTCCATGTACTCAGACTTGTACATACAGTACGCTATCCACCTTGGGCCCCCGACCTCTGGGCGTCAGCGCCCGTCTGTGTGTATATATGTGTCTGTTTGTGTGTGTGTGTGTCAGCCAGCCGCCGCCTCTCCTGTCACAAGTCACGGAAGGCAGCTACTGTACGCTTACGCTCGAGCGGTGTATTGGAAGCCGATCGCTGGGGTAGCCGGGCAGCCTGTCTGCCTGCCTCTTGCGATCCGAAACGATGGCAGCCCGCCCGATGGTGAGCGCGCCCTCTATGTATGTGTGCGCCGCCATCGCCGTCGAGAACAAAGCCCTGGTGCGGCTTATCCAGCAGGGGTGGGGCTATGTACTGTAGTTGATCCCCTTCGGCTCGCCTCATCCTGCGCAGAAACAGCACGGAAAAGTGGCAGGGGACAGGGGACAGGGAAGCTGTGCCGTAGCCGGTCGGTCACCGATTCTTGAATTGTTGCAAGACCCAGGCATCAACAGCCCTTGCAAGGGAAAGTGGCGCCCATCTGGTCTGCGTGCGGGCGCCCTCGTCTCGCCCTGCCGCTTGCTCCCGCCTCAGAGCTGGTTGTCGCTCTTGCCGACTCTAGCGTCCCCTGTGACGGCTGTTTGTACATACAGAGTAAGAGGGCCGGCGCAATACATTCATTTCTTGTACACTACAATCAGCATCACCCTTCACAGAAGGGCAGCTGATCTGCAGAGGGAAGTCGACGGATGTCGACCTTCGTTCGCTTCGGGTAAGGACAGAGCACATACAGGTGTAGATGAGTGTTGTTACTGTACAGGTAGATTGGCAGCACACAGCTCTCTCCTTCCAAGCTTCCAAACGGGCAGCTTCGCCTTTTCCTACACCTTGGCCCTTGGCCCTTGGCCCTACCCTCTCCCCTCTCCCCGCTTCTGGTACCCCGCCGCCGACCAGGCTACGTGTGCAGACGGGCTCCCGTACATACCACCCCGTCGTGGTCGCTTACCCCTCTCCCTCGCTTTCTGCCCTCTTGGCTCGATTAGGCCGACGTTGGCGTCGGGCCCTCTCTTCTGCGTCTTCTTCTGCTGCTTCCCTTCTGCCGTGGATGCTCGCGCCGTCCCAAGTATAAGTTCATTCTTGACCACTCCGTGCCAGGACTCCGCACAGGCCTCTGTCTTCTCTCCTCCGCCTTCGGATCATCCGCGAAACAGCAGAGGTCATTCGCCCTCCTTCTCCCGTCCGCACCACATCACAGGACAGGCCTCCTGTGATCTCAGAGAGCCTTGCCGCCTCTCGTCGGTCGTTCCGTCGCCCCGCCGCCCGCCAGCAGTCTGGTCTCGAGCGGCGCCGGCACATCCTACGCCCCGGCCGGGACGCCTGAGGTGTTGCCCCCGCTCACCATGGGCTACACGGCGCCCCCCCCCCCCGCCACCGGAGTCATCCGGCCGCCCTTTTTTAGCCAGCTCGCTCACTTCGCCGCTGTCGGATCAGCAGCCGTTCGCCCCGAACCAGCACAGCCTGTCGCCCAGCATCGGCTTCACGGGCGACGCCTTCCCTTCCGGCCACCACGGCCGCTCGGCACACCCGACCGGCCATGCCATCGCTCCGACGCGGCCGCCTCACTTTGGCGCCCACTCGCACCCGGCACACCCGCTCTACATGTAGCATCATTACCCGTCGCAGTCGCAGCACCACCAGCATCCCCACGCGTCGGGCTTTCGATCGTACGACGGGTCCAGCTCCTATCCCCCCGTGGCAGGCTATGGCGGGATGATGTCGAGCCAGAGCAACGGCGTACACCTCTACGCCCATCCGGCGGCGTCGTTCGAGTACCGCTCGCACTACTTTAAATCCCTTCGAGGTCAAGCACCGCAGGCGGACGACAAAGAGCCAGTTCCACATCCTCGAGGGGACCTTCCGGGAGATCCCCAAGCCTAACGCAGCCCTTCGCAAGGCGCTCAGCGTCCAGCTCGACATGCCGCCGCGCGCCGTTCAGATCTGGTTCCAGAACTGCCGCGCAAAGGCAAAGGCTATGGCCAAGAAGGAGGTGGTCGTCAAAGAAGCCGGCGGCGACGCCAGCGGCAACAACGACGGCGGCGACGACGAAGACGATGACGACCACGGCAACAAGGCCGGCAGCTCGAGGCAGGCGGGTACGTCGGCCGATTGTCGAGCTACCGCCACCACCACCACAACCCGCCGGGCAGCATCTCGTCGTGCACCTCGGACGACGGCCAGACCTCGGCCCAGTCGCAGTACGCCCAGGACTCGTCCGAGCCGGCCCTCTTCAAGCTGCCGCTCCACTGCATGCCGCGCCCGTCGTCATCGTCGACATCGACCGTGGCCACGCATCCCTACTTGGAGCGGGGCCGCCTGACCAACGGAACCGGCAGTAGCGTGAGCAACAACGGCAACACTACCGACCTGGACGAGTCGTGGTTCAGCAGGAAGGTCTCTCTCTCGTCTACCACGAGTGACGACCAAGGACCGCAGCCGATGCACGTTCGCAACGCCCACCACCACGACGTGCCCTTCGGCACCAACCTCGGCCGGCACATGTACCACGACGAGCAGCCCGCAGGCATCGCCACCGCCGACGGGGGCCCGTCGTTGCCGCAGTTCGAGTCGCCGCACCTCCCGGATCGAAAGGTCAGCTTCGCGCCGGTCAACGATCGGATCGGCTCGCACCTGAGCATGCGTCAAGGAGGCGGAGGCGGGGCCGTCGGTGTTCCGTCGGTCCTGGAGAGCCACAATCCCAACATCCGGCTACCTCAGCTTCATCACCTACACCAGCAGCACCAGCACCAGCACCAGCAACAGCAACAGCCCGGTTCCAACGATCTCTACGCTTCCGGCCTCGCCACGGGTCTTTCGGACGTCGCGACGACGCCGGCCCCTCTGCACGAGCTGCAGAACACCATCGCCGTAGCCTCGCCGCTTTTTCCCGACAACTTTGATTACGAACGTCGGGCCTCGTGCCCTGAGTCCATGGCCAACATCCCAGCAGCTATCTCTAATTCGTCACCGGAGACTCACCACGCTTCGCTCTCGTCGACACGCGCACAGTGGTAGAGAGCGGTGGGAGGCAGTCCCACCGCTGCGCTCCTTCTCTCCTTACCCTTCAGCTTCAAGTCCTCTGATAATTTCCGCGCTCCTTCCGGCGCTTTCGATAGATGTCGGCCCCAATTTGCCTCCTCTGCCCTGCCTTTCGCACCCGGCGCGCGCGCTCTAGTAGTCTCCCATCGATCCCACCTTCGATACCATATAAAGCCTCCTGCCCTGCTGGGAAATTCAGGACGCCTACCCTTTCCGTCGATGTACTACTTATCCTCTCTCCTCTCGCCGTACTGCCTTTATTTATGATTGATATTTATTATTTTTTTTTTACATGTACTATGTCTAGATTCCGGGGAACCACATATGGCAGCCTAATCTTTCCGGTCCGGCTGTCTTGTCACCATTTTCCATCTTCGAAGCACGGTCTGGAAACCGTCGCCCTACCGTGTGCCTCGTGATCGTATGATTAGCAAGTTGCAGATGCTAGAGGGAAGCCAGGGTAGGGGGGAATTAAAAGTACAAGCGTCATCGTGACGACGGGACGGGGCTCACGGGCGTGACGATGCAGGTCCTTGAACGGGACATGTAGACGTAGACGAACTGTCATGGCCCCAACGACATTTTCATAGGGATGGAAGGTAGAGCGTCAACGAAGCGCTCTATCCTTTTGATCTCGTCAAGCGGGAAGAGAGAGGGAGGGATACGTACCTATGACCGACCTCAAAGAGCATGCCGAATACCAAGAGATGCAATGACACCGCGTATAGGATGAAGAGTAGCCTCATGCGTCGATGGGAGAGGACGAGTTTGGTCAACATGTGTAAGAGACGTTCTGGCGGTGTGAGGGAAGAGAGGGCGCGGCTTTGTTCCTACCAAATCCCCGCCCCAACGGCGAAGAGACAAAGACGAAATCGAAAGGAGAGAGAAGAGGATAGATGAGTGAAAGACAGAAGAGAAGGCAGAAGAGAGAGAGAAAAAAAAAAAAAAGCGATAGAGGCACAAGGCCGGGGGCGCAAACTCACTCGACCTTTGAACTTCTCCCAGGGACTCATACTTTCCTCATATCTCGTCCTGTACTTTGCATCTGCACTCTTCCTTCCTGCTGCCTCTCCTCCCGCCGTCGGTGGATACCTCATGCCCGTCGTCGACGTCTCCATGCCGATCCTGACGCTCCCGCCACCCGCTTCGTTGCCATACGTTTGGAGATATCGCAGTTTCTCGTACAGGCCGAGGTTGTCCGACTGCAACGTCTTGATCTCGGATCGAAGGTCAGAGATGGTCGCGAATTGACGACGTAGCTCTTCTTCCAGCTCGGCGTTACGAGCGCGGAAACGGTCCCGTTGCGAGGTGATGATGGGTAGGATGGAGGTGTCGTTGTGGGAAGCTTGGGTTTGCTGGGGTGGAAGAGAGTGAGGTGTGGAGACCGATGTGAGAGGTGAAGTCCCGTTCGGTTGACTGCTGCTCGAATCAGGAACAGAGGCGATACGGTCCATCTCGGCTAGCATTTCTTCCGCGCTCATCGCGGTGGCAGAAGGTGCACCGGAAGTCGTGGGCAGCGGTCCGGAAGAGCCAGCGGCGGGGCCTGTTGAGGCTGATGGTCCGTCGACACCGCCGCCGCCGACCGAGACGAGGTCGTTTTCGAGCTTCTCGTTGAGCGACTGCAGGCGGGCAACTTGCTTCTTCAGTCGGTCGAGCTCGCTGCTCGAGCGGGTGCTGGTGTTGTTGAGCTCGTCGTGGGCCACTCGCAGCCCCGTCAGCTGGTCCTGGAGCTTCCTGTTTTTCTCCAGCAGCAGCGCCTCGAGCGGCTTGGCGCCGGCTCCGGACCACTTTTTGTCGCCGTCGCCGTCCGCATCGTCCTCGCGATCTTCGTCGTCGTCGTCATCGCCGTATTCGATGGAAAACTCGACCATCTTGACAATCTCGAGCTCGCGTTTGATCTCGTCGTAGTCTGCGCATCGTGCCAGCTTGGCCCTGAGCGAATCGACTTCGGCCTCTCTCTCGCGCTGCGCCTTTGCCTTTTCCTCTGCGGCCCTCTTGGCGTCCTGCCTGCTGCTCTGCGACTGCCTCTGCTCGGCCTCAATGAGCTCCTGGAGCTGTGCGATGCGGGCGTCCTTCTGCGACATCTCACGCGTGAGGGCGTCGATTCTGTCGCTGTGCTGGCGTCCGCTCTTGATGCTCTCGATTTCAGCGCGCAGCTGCTCGTTGCGCCTCTCTACGCTCTCCAGGCGCGTCTGTGCGCGCTCGAGGTCGCGGCTGAGGAGTTCCGTCTCGGCCAGCTTGCCGCGCGTCTCTCGCTCGTCGACCTCGTGGCCCTGCTCGAGCAGGCGGGCGGTAGCGCTCTCGTCCCTGCTCTTGAGGTCCTGAAGCTGCTCCTGTACGAGATGGAGCGACTTTGTGAGATCGTTCTCGCGCTCCTGGAGGTTGCGGATGCGTTCGTCGCACTTTGCCGACGTCTCCTTTTCGACGGCATCGGCGCGTTCTGCGAGGCGCCGCTCAAAGTCGGCTTCGAGCTGCGCGATGCGGTGCTGAAGCCGTTGCGCGTCTCGCTGGTCGTCTGCGCGCCTGGCAGCGGCGGCCCTGAGCTCTGCATTCTCCCTCGTGAGGGCAGCGCTTTCGGCCTTTGCGGTGTCGAGGTCGTTGAGTGATGCAGCCTGTTCGAGGACAATTTCGAGGAGCGGGTAAGGATCGGGCGCAGTCACGAGGGCCGAATGTACCATGAGAAAGGCATTTCCGGCCGTCCTTGAACGCTTGGTAAGGGTGTCGATCTCTGCCTGGTAGGCCTTCAGGAGGGGCTTGATGGCGTCGAGCTTGGCATCGTCCGGCTGCTTTCTGAAGTCACGCGTCTGTTGAGCGAGCTTTTTGCGGTTGAGGAGGGCAGCCTTCTGGGCCTCGAGGAGGGGGAGAGCAGTCTGTGCGAGGGTGGCCTGGAGCTCGACGAAGTTGATGTCGCGCCATCTTGAGAGGGCGGTGGCAAAGTCGACGCTAGAGTCGCCGGGTATGGAACAAGGTGGCGGCGCCGCGGCAGTCTGCGAAGAAGACGGCCTGGCGTCCATCTTTCCGGTCGGGTCAGTGAGTAGGCAGGAGGAGTGTGCGGAGCGATGTGGCTGTCGATGGCAGAGGGGACAGGGGGAGGGGGAGCAGGGAGAAGAAAGGACAAGAGAGGAACGAAGCAGCGTCGTGCCAGCGAGACCACGCTGGCCGCGTTCCGGGGTTGGGGTATGTGACAGGTCTGTGCGCAGGTTGAAGCGGACAAGACTCGCGCGAGTAGAATGCAACAATTGAGGCCGACGTCGAGTCAGCTGCTGGAGCTCGTTGGCTCGTTGGCTCGTTGGCTCGTGCGTCTGCCTGGGTTGGGGTGCCTTCCTCCGGCGCCGTCCTCGCCCCAACATAATTTGGCTGTCGGACGGAGGGACGGCTGATCTCTGACCCAATGGCGACCTCGTCTCCCCCCCCTCTCTCTCTTCCTCTTCGTCCACCACCCCCCACCACAGGTACCATCGTTGCACCCGCGCTCTCAATCGCACCACACGCAGACCAACCATCTCCCCCATCTCTCCTGCACTACATCTACCATCCCTTGGATTGAAACACGGGCTCGCCCTGGCTACATCTACTCCGCCTCCCCCCACCCCACCCCCCCTGGATCCGGCGCATGTTTGCTCAGCAGACTCGGGACGACTACATCACCGGCTCTCTCTACAAATCCGCACTCTTGGCCTGGTCGTTGATCTTCGCACGCTTGGCCTAGCACCGTACATCTTCATTGTATCTACTAGAAACACAAGCAAACACCCGCGCCACCCCCCACCGACGGAGCCCATTATGATTATGCCCATCCTGCGATCGGGCCTCGTCCTCAGGCATGCAGCTGGCCGCGCCCGTCGATCACTCGTCACCCACGCTTCCGGAGGCGCTGTTACCTTCACCCAGGCGCCCGAGTCCAAGCCCGCTACGCTTCACCTTAGGTCCGGCCATAGCTTCACCGGCATGTCGTTTGGCGCTCCCCGCAGCATCTTTGGCGAGGCCGTCTTTACCACCTCCATCACCTCGTACACCGAGTCGCTCACCGACCCTTCGTACCAGGGTCAGATCCTCACCTTCACCCAGCCTCTGATGGGCAACTATGGCGTTCCGGACAACTCGTCTATCGACTCGCCTGTCGAGCACCCGCACGACGTCGACGTGGGCGCCTTCCTCGAGTCCAACAAGGTCCAGGTCGCCGGCGTCGTCGTCTCGAACCTCACCGAGCGCTTCAGCCACTACCTCGCCAAGGAGTCGCTCGCCACCTGGTGCGCGCGCCACAACGTCCCCGGCATCTCGGGCGTCGACACGCGGGCACTTACCTCGCTCCTCCGCGACCAGGGCTCGACGCTCGGCGCCCTGCTCGTCGGCGAGGGCCACCGACGGGCGCCTGGCATGGACGAGTACGTCGATCCGATGGCCGAGAACCTGATTGACAAGGTCTCGACAAAGGAGCCCTACGTCATCCACCCCAAGGGGGGCGCGTCGGCCGCGCGCGCGCACGTCGCGCTGATGGACTTTGGCTGCAAGGCCAACATCCTGCGATCGCTGCTGCGTCGCGGCGCGAGCGTGACGGTGCTGCCGTGGTGGTACAACTTCAACGAGGTGCGCGACGGCTTCGACGGCCTCTTTCTGTCGAACGGACCGGGATCGCCGTACTCGATCCAGCCGGCGATTGAGATGACCAAGGAAGCGATGGCGCAGTGGGACAAGCCGATCTTTGGAATCTGCATGGGCAACCAGATCATCGGACTGGCGGCGGGCGTGGAGGCGTATCGGATGAAGTTTGGCAACCGCGGGCACAACCAGCCGGTGGTGGCGCTCAAGAGCGCGGGCGACTTTGTGAAGCGGGGACGCATCTACATTACGTCGCAGAACCACGGGTACGCGCTGACGCCGGACGAGAGCAAGTGGCCGCAGGGATGGCAGCCGTGGTTTGTCAACGCCAACGACTCGTCGGTGGAGGGCATCATCCGTACGGAACTGGACGAGAAGCGTGCGATGGTGTGGGGGGTGCAGTTCCACCCGGAGCACGCGGGGGGACCGGAGGACACGAACGGCATCTTTGACGACTATGTGGAGGAGGTGGTCAAGATGAAGAAGCAGCGCGGCCAGACGGCGGCGGGCAAGGGCCTGCGCGAGGGCACGGCGGTCAGGACGGGCGCACCGAGCTTCCCGGCGAGCGAGTTTGGCCGGGTGGGCGAGCTTGCAATGTGAAGCGACGGCGCGGCGCGGCGTCAAGGGTCGACACGCATGGGGGGACGCTTTGGCAGGCGCAGCCGCTGTCGTTGTACTCGTGGGCGCCGATTCAGTCGACTGAGCCGTGGGCGCCGATCCAGTCGACTGAGCCGTGGGCGCCGATTCATATTATTCTCTCTCAGCCGCCAGCGGCCATGGCCGGAGAGTGCAGTGTAACTAGTTGGCGCCCAGCCTATCCATCCCTCACACCACTCTTAGCCCCCGCCCCACCTGCCTCCAACACCTGCCAGCAACATGTCCACCTCTGGCCTCCCTGCTGCCATCTCCGACCTTGACCGCTACGCCCATGGCCACCACCCTCTCTCCCCTTCAGCAGCACGCCACATCGTACACCCGCCCCCAACCATGAGGTCAATAGCCAACCTCGTCCACCTCAGCTTCCGCGCAGTCGAACGCACCGCACACTGGCTCACTGGCTCGGCAGGGCCTCTGTTCGTCGCCATCTGCATCGTACTCGTCGCAGCCGGCATATGGACCTTCTGTGAGCCATCCCGCCCAGCCCATCCTCCGCCCGCTTGATCCATCCCCCCCCTTGCTCACTCCTTACAACCATGCCCTGCTCTGCTCTCGCCCGCTTCCCCACCCCTCCCAGTCACATCCATGTTCGCGCAGCTCGCACAGCCACCGCCCGAGCTGCGCGACCTCTTCCGCACCCACTCGCCCGCCCATATCGCTCTCGGCCTCGTCCCCACAATATACGACTCCTTCACACAGACGCCCTCCCAAGCAGCTCGCTTCCTTGCTACCCTCGCCATCTGCCTCTTCATCATCCTCAACATCGTCTGGCACTACTACATGGCCTGCACACAACCACCCGGCTCCGTCCTCGAAGGCCTCGGTGACTCCGTCCGCCAGCGCAGGTCAGGCCCCGGCAGCAGCATCTGGTGGGCCCGTTACCGCACGCGCGCATCAAACGCTAGCGGCCCACCCGTCCACCGACTCGCCTCCACCACCACCATCACCTCCACCTTGCCGCAGACGTCAGCCGTACACATGCCTCCCCTCTTCCCCTCGTCCCGCTCCTCCTCTTCCTCCTCCTCCTCCTCCCATTGCTCCTCGTCCAGTCAGTCTTCCCTCAGTTTTGGAAGCCCGCGTCCCGCCAGGTCGCCCCTCCCCGTATCCATGCAGGAGGCCGAACTGCACCACCCTCCCCGACGCACCCTCCCCCACCACCAAGACGCCGCCGCTGACGCCGACGCCGATGACGACATCTTCCCGCTCGCCCGCATGTGCCACAAGTGCCCCAAGGTCCCACTGTGGAAGGCCCTCTCGGTGCTGCCGCCCGAGCTGAGAAAGGTGGAAAAGCAACTGCGCACGCACAACAACAAGCCGGCACCCACGACCGAGACGGTGGCGGCGGCAACAACGAGCAAGGCGGCCCAGGCGCACGGGCAAGCCTACTACGTCGCCGACAACGAGGACGACGAGGGCGAGGCAGAGATCCGCGCGTGGCTGGGAGACGACGATGCAGTAAAGTTGGTTTCCCCGCCCAAACCGGAGCGCGCGCACCACTGCAGAGTGTGCAAAACCTGCACGCTGAAATACGTATGTCCTCCCGCTCCACCTCGACCCTCGGACCTTGCGACGGCGAAGCCCTGACTGGCCCGCTCTTCCCACCCCTTGCCCCTCTCCTTCCCGCGACAGGACCACCACTGTCCCTGGATCAATGGCTGCGTCGGACTAGGCAACGAACGCTACTTTGTCCTATTCATGACGTGGCTCTCGATCGGTTGCGCCGTCATAGCTGCAAGCGGCTGGCGGGTGGTGCGACAGACGTTCGAGTTTCAAAAGGACTGGCCCTACCCTTACACGCCGCGGGTCTCCGTGCTGCTGCTGTACGTCCTGGCGGTCGTCATGGGTCTGGCGCTGGCCGTCATGGCGGCTTGGCAGTTTGTCGTGGTTGCGAGGGGCGAGACGAGTGTCGAGAGTAGCGACAATGGTGAGTTTGCCTTGCCGCGCGCCTCTCGACTGGGTGGACGGACGTCGGTGGGAGAAGGGGGCGCACGACTGACACGGCTCATCGTCACGCCCTTTCGCATCCCCTCCTCGACGCTTGGCAGCCTACTACCGCGAAAAGGCCTCGAAGCGCGACCAGCCCTTTGACAACGTCTACGACGTGGGACGATTAAAGAACCTCCAGCTCTTCTTCAACGTCGGATCCGGCTCACCGCAGTACGTCCGCCTCCCTCCCGCTCTCTTCCCTTTCTTTCTTTTCCTCCCTCCCCCCCCCCCCTCCCCACTGACACCCTCTCAACCCCTGTCTTTGACCCTCTGCAGCGGCTACCACACCCTCGTGCTGCCCACACGCGTCCCACCCTACTCGGACGGCTGGCATTGGGCCAAGAAACGCGGTCTGGGCGGCCGACACGCCGGCGTCACAGCAGGCGAGGAACTGACGGACGAAGAAGTCGAGTAGGAAGATAGCGCGCAGAGCTACCGTCCCGCACCAACGGAGACGGGCAGTTGAACGATGCACGCACCTTGAACCTCGTCCAAGACGTCCGAACAAACATACCCCGCTCGTTCTACATTTGCAATCTTACAATGACGGCGCATTGATCTTGGCAAAAGGATGTATGGACGAACGCATCCGTAGTGAAGACGGACGAAGCTCGGTCTGGTCAGCTTGTCATCCTGCCAAGTGTGTGTGACCATACGACATGCTCCCAGACCGACCAACGAACGAGACGGTCGGGCGACGTCGGAAGGACAAGGCGAGAGCGAGACGCTTCCTCTTGCCCGGCGTGATCACTTGTCACGCTCGACCATCGAATTCGAGCCGTACGCACCGTCGCGCAAGACGGGCGCGTCTCGGTGCAGGGTAGCATACCGACACTCCTGTCCCTCCACTGCGCGAGATTGTCGTGGCGTAACTGTCAACTACTTACTCCGTTCCGCTGGCTGTTTGTTCAGGCGACGGGTTTGACGTGGTGATATCGCGTCGTTCCTCGCCGTTCGCGCGGCGACACGCGGCGAGGGTCACACCCTCTCTCGCAACGATGAGGCCACCCGGAGCGTGGACGCAGAGGCAGCGCAAAGCCACATCCTTCTACGCCGCTCTTCCGATCCTCCCCTCAACAAGGGCCGTTTAGTGCGAGATTCAAGACGTTCGTATTGGCTTTCTGGCTGCGCACGACTGATCCCGCTGCCCCGCTAGAGACGACAGGCAGCACACGTGATGCTACTACTACTACTTTCCATTCCTCGGTCTTTTCCTCTTCTCCTCGCCTTTCTTCTGCTTCTCATCACTTTTCTCCTCCTCCTCCTCCTCCTCCTCCTCCTCCTCTCCCTCCTGCTCGTCCTTATCGTCACCATTCTCACGCGCACCAGCCTCGAGTTTATGTCCCTTATCCTTTCCAAACGTCCTATCGCCCTTCTCCTTGGGGGCGTGTGGCATCTGTTCGGACCTTCCCTTGTGACCGCACCACTTGGGGACGTCATCGTCGACATCCATCACCGTCTCTCCGTAAAAAAATGTGGGCCGACGGGGCAAAGGCAGCGGGGACGTGGCCGTCCTTGAACCGGAACGACGACGGGTACGCCATGACCATGTTGCGTCCTTCGTCGGCCATCGGGCTTCGACAGCATCGACAGGCTATCTTTACGGGGACGTTGTGCGTGCTCGTTCGCTCTTGCGTCTGTCGAATGCGTAACGGGGCAAGACGGGGGGGGGCCGGTCGTCGAGAGAGGTGCCAAAAGAAAGAAAAAGAACAGATTTCGAGCGATGAGGCGGGTCAGCATGAGCCCTGGAGCTAAACGAGCCCAAACACGACAGCACAAGGCGGTTGACAAGCAAAGACCCACAGAGAAGAAGACCAGGTCGAGCGAGTCGCACCTCTCCGCTAGACGGACGGATGTCTTGTGGAAATGACTCGCCCATTGAAAAGGGGCACCGCTGTCGGACGAGGGTGTCACATGTCTCAAGGTCAGTATCTGGAGTCATTTTCGTAATCGGGATGAGGCAGGCTACTCACTGCAGTCTCTGACACTGTCGGCAACAGCATAGCACCAAATCGATCGCATCACCGTGGTACCCGAACTCGACTGCGGAGATGATTCAAGAAGTGGAAAAGGCGAGGGGAAGAGCAAGAAGTCGGGAGGGAGATGAGGAAAGACGAGGACGGCTCTGAGGAGGGGTAGTCCTACACCAGACGGGAGAAGGCACCAACAACGACTCAGAGTGTGATGATTTCGTCATTCATTAGGACTTGAGGAGAGGGGTGTGCGCAACGTACCTTGTGCAGGTATCCTACCTCGCTTCCACCGTCTTTGCTGGCGACATGGCCCTTCCAGCCCGCTGCGAGAGGCAGCGAGTGACGTGGACCAGGAAAAGGAGGGTGAAAGAGGACCTGTTCAGCAGTCAGCTCAGCTCAACAAACCAAAGCGATGAAGGGGGAGAGAGAGGGGGGGAGGCTTACACACGGCCGATCACCCCAGACGCGCACGCCCTCTCGCACGAGTAGCGGATGGCCGCCTGGAAACGCAGCGCAGAAATGAACAGCGGCTGACCTACGCAACGCACGCACGGCCTGCCACCGCAGAATGTGGAGGTCGCCATGCATGATCCACGGCTCGCGCGTCTGACACCCTGACACGGTCCGTGCAGTCTAGTTACATACCTGTATCGACGCCTCTGCGCATCCAGAAGAGACGTCACTCGCGCCGGCCCCTTCACCCGTCTCATCTCCCCTCGCTCTTGCTTCATCGAGGCGGCCACGTCAAAGTTGCCATGTTGTAGCCGCCAGCATGTCCCGACCACCCACACGGCTTCCGTGTCTGGCTCCATGCGTCAACGGCTGGCTCGACGCACGCGCATGTTAGAGCGGCTTCTTGCGTGTTGCGATTGTGATGGTGGTTGTATAGCTATGGAGATTTCGGCGCAGGGCGAGCGGGACACGCTGTGATACGCTATGTTGGATGACATGTTGCTAGGGGCGAGACGGTGAGACAGTGCAGTACGTGCAGAGTAGGTAGTGGTATCAATCGGTCGGTGGGACGGGCGAGCGCGCTGGGCAGGAATGTCGCTCAGTCCTCTTGGCTCGTCTCGACGGACGTGCGCAAGGGACGCAAGGAAAGCGCAAGCTCAACTAGGGAGGCCGCACCGGGCGAGTTACGCTGCGATCGCGGCGAGAGGCATGTCGTCGTCGCTGTCGCTCTCGTCGTCAGCGCCATCGTCGCCGTCGGACTCGGGCTCGGCCTTGACGACCGCCGCCGCCGCCGCCTTGCCGCGCTTGGCGGGCGCAGCGTTGGCTGTCGAGCCGGCTGGCGGTCCCTTGCGCTTCCGACCACGTCCCGCCGTCACCTTGTTCTTGGTCGACGAGGGATCGGGCTGGCCGGCGCCCGCCGAGTTCTCATCCGTCATCGCCGCCATCGAGCCCGTCGTCGGCTGGTCGCCCTTACGGTCGGCCGACGCCAGCTGGCGCATCTTTCGGCGCGCGTTAGGGACAAAGGTCCACTTAGGCGTAATGGCACGCATGCCGTCGCCCTGCGACGCCCATTTGAACTTCTTCTGGAGCGTCAAGGGGAAGTAGCTCGAGACCGAGAGCACCTTGAGCTTGAGGTTGATGCGGTCGGGCTCGGCATTGGCGTCGTCTCCGTCGTCCTCATCAGCAGCGTCCTCGTCCTCCTTCTTGACCTTGACCTTGCCCTTGCCCTTAGCCTTGCCCTTGCCCGCCGCCGCCTTGCCCTTGCCCTTGACGTCTTCCTCTTCCGCCTCCACCTCCTTCTTGACGCCGCGCTTCTTGGCGGCTGGAGTGGGCGCAACGCCCATCTCAATTAGCCGGTCGTCCCACTTCTTGAGCCATGCCGACGTGATGCGCGGGTCGATGTAGTTCATCTTGGACGTCGTCAACGACACGTCCGAGATGTTCGTCTTGTCCGTCAGCTCGGCCTCGGCCTTTTTCATCGCCTCAAACTTGGCCGTGATCTTCTTGGCGCTGCTAGCGACGTTGACGCTGGTGGCGAGCGACTTATTCGACTTCCGCTCCTTTTCGAGGTCCTTGAGCGTCTTGTCGAGCTCCTTCTCCTCGGCGTCGAACTGCGCCTTCTCCTTGAAGTTGCGAATGGACGCCTTGATCTCCTTTTCGGCGTCGAGCGCCTTCTTACTCTTCCGCTTCTTCTTGCCGACACCGCTGCCCTCGTCGTCCTGGCCTTCTTCCTCCTTGAGACCGAGCTGCGAGAGCTGCCAGTCGAGCTCAGCCTGCTGCTTGAGGTAGGCGCCCTGCAGACGCAACTTCTTAGCCGCAATCAGGTTCTCCTCGTACTGCTTGATCCTTTCGACATCGAGGCTCTGCGGTGCGAGCACCTTGTCGGCCTGCTTGCCAAGCTGCTTCTTGAGCTCCGTCTTGGTGTGGTGCGTCGACATCTTCTGCTGCTCCTTGTGGATGTCGTAGCGGATGGCAAAAATCTTGTCCTGCGACCTCTCGACAATCTTGCCCATCGCCACCGAATTGACAGTACGCTGATGGTTGCACAGGATGGCAACCTGTCGGTTGGCCTCGTTGTAGGCGATTTTGAGATTGTTGGCGTTGACCTCGCGCTCCTGCGGCTTCAGCCGCGACTTGAGCCACTCCTCGGTCTGGTCGAGCAGGCCCTGGAAGGTGGTCGAGGCGTTGTAGGTACGGAACACCTTAGCGCTGAGACCAGGCATGTACTGCGAGAGGAACTTGTTGACCGAATCGGGCGCGATCGGCTGCAGCTTGATCGCCTCAGGGTCGCGGCCCACCTCGTAGGGGGCACAGAAGATGGGGTCCGACGGCTTCTTGCGCATGAACTGACCCTTGCGGTCCTTCTGCCCGCTCGTCTGGAGGAACATGCACATGTTCTTGAACACGTCCGGGTTGGTGATGGTCAGGTCCTCCTCAAACTTCATCGAATCCTTGCCGAGGAACTCGAGATGAAGCTTGTTGGGCGCCTTCATGCGTGCGTGCTCGCAGCGCAGCGAGCAGACGCCGTATGTCTCGGCCTCGTCCTCGCCCTTTTCGTTGCCCGCTCGCAGTGAGAAGTTGTCAATCAGCCAGACGATGGTCGCAATCTGGCGCTCCTGGCGGCTCTTAGACTTGAGGTTCCGGTCGACGTCCTTGCGGATCTGGACGACGAATTCCTGTGGGGTGATGGACGAGGGGTGAATTGGGCGCAGGCGGGGCGCGATACGTGCGGGTCAGCATAGTGCGCTCCCCGTCATCGAGCCATCGTCGCTAGGCTCCGAAGGGCCGGACCCTTTACGGCCCGGGGGAAGCACTTACATCGAGCTTTCTGGCCTTCTGGAACTTCTGCTTGTCCGACGAGGCCTTCCAGTAGCTGGCCGAGTCGAGGAAGACGTACTTGTAATTTTTGTTCAGCGGCTCCTTCCAGAAGGCGAGCCAGGTGACGTCCTTCCTCTCAACGATCTCGCCCCATTTGCCGAAAGGCGGCTTTGGCGGCGCCTGGTTGGCGCTGTGGTTGATGGTGACGTCCTCAGGCATCGTGCGCCGCTTGACCTTGCCGGCCTTTGGGTGGGCGCCGCGGCCGAGGAAGAGGCCCGGCGGCTCGATGTTGAAGTTGCCGATCGACTGCTCGGCGCCGTCGACCCAGCACGTCCTCCACTCTTTCTCCTGCGACTTCTTCTCTTCGAGCTCGCGCTTGCGCTGCGACGGCGCCTTGGCCTTCTTGGCCGCCGCCTCGGCGTCGCGGATGCCCTTCCAGTGGTTGTACATATCGCGGAAGTCGAGCTTCTCAAGGGTGTGGATCTTGACGCCGTTGAGCGGTGGATGCTTCTTCAGGTAGCCCTTGAAGTCGCTGAAGAAGTTCTGGTTAAATATGGGGTTCTGCGCATGCTGCGTTTCGAGCTTGACAGCGTAGAACATGGCCACCTCCTCGCTCTCTGGCGGCAGAATGACCGGCTGCCCGTCGTACTTGAGAGTGACGTCCTTCGGCAGCGGCCGGTAAGGCTCGGCGAAACGGGGACCATTGTGGACCAGCGTCGTCCACTTCTGCTCGCCGTTGCCGACTTCGTGCGTCTTGCGCGAGCCCCCCTTCTTCTGTGCCTTTGCCTCTGCCTTGGCCTTGTCGGTCGAACCGGTCACGCTCTCGCCATCGTCGTCCTCCCCCTCGTCATCTTCTTCGTCGTCGTCCTCTTCGTCGTCGTCATCGTCGTCGTCATCGTCGTCGTCGTCGTCGTCGTCGCCACCCTTGCGGCGCATCGAGGCCGTCAAGGGGGCGTCGGAGTCAACGTCGTCGTTGTCGTCGCTGTCGTCTGCCATCGTCGAAGGTGGCGCCGAGGCGACGACCGAGGTAAGAGGCACATCCGAATCGTCGCTGTCATCGTCACCTGCGGCGTTCGAGGGAGATTGCTTGAGGCCGTTCGCCTTTGCGAGGGGCGCATCGTCGTCGTCGCTGGGCGCTCGCTTCACACGAGCATGGCCGTTGCCGTTCGACGTCGGTCGCTTGGCCGCCGCCAGAGGCGCTGAGTCGTCTTCATCACGGCTCAGCTCGCTTTCGCTGTCGGTCAGTGACTTCTTGACCTGCGGCGAGCCGTTGGCCCTGCTGCTTCCGTTGCCGTTCGAAAGCAAGAGACCTTTGCCGTTGAGCGGCGCTGCAGAGGTCGACATGGCGTCAAGCGGAAGACGGCGGAAGGGTGTCGTGCTGCGGCGAGGCGGGTGGATCAGCTAGGACGAGGCGAGATCGGAACACTGCCGCCCTCGAGACTGGCAAGATGAGACAATGGGCCGATGCAGGGGGATCGAGTGCCAGGCTCTATTATCGTCGCCGTCCTTGCTGAGCTCGGCGTCGAGTCGAGTCGAAGCTGTCGAAAGATTCGGGACGTATGCCGAACTTTGGCGACCAGGAGCTAGCGTAGCAGGAAGGCTGTCTGCCGCTGGTCGGAGTCACCCAGAGGTACCAGCGAGCGAGTGCAAGCCTGGATGGTGGTCCGCCAATGGGCTGGCCACCGTCGACGGGGAGGGGGAGATGGACCTGAGTCAAGTAAGGGGCGGGCAAATGCGAGAAACCTCGGACTTGCGCCTTCGTGCGGCGTGGCGAAGGGGAGCAAGGGCTGCGGCGGCTGGAGATATCGGCGACAGTGTGCTACTGAGTTTGCAGACCAACCAAGGACTGCGAGGAAGAGCGGGGTGGGCCGAAACTAGGGCGGGTGCGAGCGATGTGGTTGGAGGCCGAGAAGGAGGATCGAACGAGGAGCATAGAACCGCAGAGAGAGAAGGGCGGGTGGGACCGGACACAGTAACCAAGAGCGCCGTGCCAGCCGGGCCCCGACCCTGCTGAGGTGTCGAGGGCGATCCACAAGAGGCCCCCCTTGGCTCGTCGGGATTGATTGATTGATTGATTTTCCCCTTTTTTTTTTTTTTTTTTTCTCGCAGAGAGTCGAGGCATCCTTCCGCGACGGGCATGCAGGAGAGAAAGAGGGATCGCGCCCCCACTCCACCTGGTGGAGCGCTGGCCAGCTAAAGTTACGTGCGCGTCCGCCGACCGGCAGAGAGGTGGTAGAAGAGAAAGAGGAGAGGGCGGGAGAAGAGAGAGAGAGAGAGAGAGAGAGAGAGAGAAGCTCAGGCGCGCCTACGCCTACGCCTACGCCTAGTTCGTGAGGATGCTCGGCTACCAACGCCGCAAGCTCAGCCCAGCCCGGCGTTGCCGAGCGCGAGCTAGAGCAAGTGCGAGAGCGACAAGGGCGAGATCGAGAGATGCGGCTACACGCCAGGGCTATACTGCAAACCTCTGGTCTCGGAAGCGCCGATGGGGCCGAATCGGACGGCTACATGGGCGGGCGTGCCGTCCTCTCGGCGTGCGGTGCGTCGGCAGCGCCGCCGATGCTGTATGTAGTTAGGGCTTAGGCCATGCGAGTACATAGTTAGCAAGTCGCCGTACGCTGCCCGAGGCCAAAGATGGGGGATGAGAGATGGGACCGCCCCACTCTCCAGCCCCCGCTCTCAAAATCTGTTCGGAGCCGGCCCCGCTCGCTCTCGCGCTCTCGGCCTGCTGATCGCGCGGCGTGCCCAACCCACGGAAGCCGAGGGCCTCTTTTGGATCACATCCTCTCTCACCCGTCGAGACTTCGCCACGCTTTGCTTCCGCCGCCTACACTGACTCGAGGACAACTGCTCTATCCAGATTCATCTATTGCAGCCAAGGTGAGTGAGGCAGCGTAGTGCCTGTCTCGAGGACTCGTGTCGACCAGCTAGCCTCTGTGCTACTCCTCCAGGCTCCCGGCGGACGGCGACGCTTGCGACTGACTCTGGACGCTCGTCCACACTGCTTGTTATCCGCTCTACCATCCTACCACCAACAGCAGCCTCGCACCCACGTACGCACGCAGACAAGCACACTCCGCACTCGCATACAGGCATACCTGCTCATCGAAGCGCTGCAGCAACGCCCCCACTCTCGCCGCAGACACACAGTCGGGTAAGCCTGTCGCTCCATGTCGTACCTCGCCTGGCACCTATGGCCTTTGCGCCCCTCGCTCTCCCACTCACGCCGTCTCTCACCTTCGCTCACTCTCTGAATGGCTGCTTCTTGCTATGTCCCTCGCTGCCTCTCTGCGCCTATCTACTCTCCGAAATAGCGTCATCACAGACAGCCCCTTCAGGCCGCGACACGTACGCACGTACACACACACACACACACACACACACACAGTCGGACACCATGTCGCAGCTCTACCGCGACCCGTGGGCGAAGCGCGAGGCGTGGCGCAAGCACCCGGTCTTTTCGTACAGGTACATGATCCGCAACCTCTTCCCCGGCTTCGGGCTGGGCCTGGGAGCGTTCATGGTGTACTGGGCTGCCGATGTCATCACACATCCCTCCAACATCGAAAAGCTTAAGGAGGACGCGCGCAAGCAGACCGGGAGGGACCACTAGATGAGGTCGCAACCGAGGCTTTGCGGATCGGCGTCGAGCGCGCTGCACAGGCTGTCTGTCGATAGGACGAACGTTCCCCCAAATGCTGAGAGAACAGCAAGGAGAATACATGAGACTTCATCGTCGACGACGACACACGCGCGACGACGCACAGTCAGGCAGGCAGACTTCGTTGTCATCGCAGGAGTGCATGTGAGCTTCGTCAGTGCCGGCCGATGCAGGGCGAACAGCGAAGCGAGAGCCGCGACCATGGTCCGCAGAACCTGGCTTTGCAGTGACGGCACGCCGTCGGAGAACGTCGCTATGCGAGCGAGAAAGGGACTGACAGAGTTAGAGAAAGACTTGCCAGGGCTGCGCTCCGACCAACGAGAGGCGCCGACGGCATGGCCTGACGTTCGTTGGGTAGAAGACAGAAGAAACAAAGTCGGTCTGCACTGCGGGGACGCTCGCCTGGTCAGCTTTCGTCGGCCAGCATCAAGCGGCACGCCAGTGATGCGATGGCTAGAGAGGCTGGCCATCGTGTTGCGAGCGCTTGGCAGGGGACCAACACTCTGGTGGGGCGGTCTCCATCCTCCCTGCCTAATCGGGCCTATTCGCCGATCGCCGATCGTCGACTTGCACAGAGTCAGTCCGCACCGTCCCCCGGACTCGCTCGCTCGTCGTCGCGCTCCGCCAGGCCGCGAAGCTCTCACGCGTCCGTGTTCTGCAGCTGCAGGCATCGCGCCAGAGTGAGACGTTCGGCAGGGGAGGCGGCAAGAGGGAACGGCCCGAACGGCCACCACTACTCTGTACCTTGAAGCCAGCTGCTGTCAAGTGGGGAGGTGGGTACCGAGGCGGGCGGGCAGGCGACAGCGGTGATTTCGAGATGAAAGCTGGCCAAGCCACAAGGTTTCGCGTCTCGGAGAAGACGCCGGAGCGAGCGGTGGGCGGGCGCTGCTGCTCTGCCATGCCTTCACCCCCTTCAGGGTCACGCGGCGTGGTTCGTGTCGTCGGAAGATCCGTCAGACTGGCGAGGGACAAGGTGCCCGCTTTTCTCTCGACGCACAGCAAGCTAGCTTCCAGACCCCCTCTTGTCCCCCTTGTCCTCCTTCCCGCCTGCTTCACTCCCACCTCTTTCCTCCTTTTGACCCCCCTCCACCACCACCACCACCACCACCACATTCCCTTCCGCCGCTCTACCACCACCCAACCTCGCCTATACCCCTTTTCCTTTCCCCCACCCACCGCTGTACGCAAGATGGCCAACGCACCGCACGGAGGTGTCCTCAAGGACTTGCTCGCCAGGGACGCCCTGATCGCTCCCCAGCTCCTCCAGGAGTCGGCGGCGCTCCCCGAGATTGTCCTTTCGGAGCGCCAGCTCTGCGATCTCGAGCTCATCATCAACGGTGGCTTCTCGCCGCTCGAGGGTTTCATGACAAAGGCCGACTACGACGGCTGCCTCGGGGCCATGAGGCTCAGCGACGGCTCCCTCTTCCCCATGCCCATCACGCTCGACGTCAACCAGGCACAGATCCAGGCGTTCGTAATCCAGCCGGGCGCACGCATCACGCTGCGCGACCCGCGCGACGAGAATGCCATCGCCATCCTCACCGTCGCCGACGTCTACCCCGTCGACAAGGTGCGCGAAGCCGAAGCCGTCTTTGGCAGCGATGACATCGCCCACCCCGCCATCGCCTACCTCCGCAACAGCGTCAAGGAGTTCTACGTTGGTGGAAACGTTCAGGCCATCTCCAAGCCCGCCTACTACGACTACGTCGCCATCCGATACACGCCCGCCGAGCTGCGACAGCACTTTGCCAAGATCGCCTGGAGGAAGGTCGTCGCCTTCCAGACGCGCAACCCCATGCACCGCGCCCACCGCGAGCTCACCGTCCGCGCCGCCCGCCAGCGACAGGCCAACGTCCTGATTCACCCCGTCGTCGGCATGACCAAGCCCGGCGACGTCGACCACTACACGCGCGTCCGCGTCTACCAGAGCCTGATGCCGCGCTACCCCAACGGCATGGCCACCCTCGCCCTCCTTCCGCTCGCCATGAGGATGGGCGGCCCGCGCGAGGCCCTCTGGCACGCCATCATCCGCAAGAACTTTGGTGTGACCCACTTCATCGTCGGACGAGACCATGCGGGCCCCGGCAAGAACTCGCAGGGCGTCGACTTCTACGGGCCCTACGACGCCCAGACGCTCGTGACCCAGTTCACCGAGGAGCTCGGCATCGAGATGGTCCCCTTCCAGATGATGACCTACCTCCCCGGTAGCGACGAGTACCAGCCGATCGACGAGGTCCCCAAGGGGACCCAGACGCTCGACATCAGCGGGACCGAGCTGCGCCGCCGCCTCAAGACGGGCGCGGCGATCCCGGACTGGTTCTCTTACGAGTCGGTCGTCAAGACGCTGCGCGAGTCTTACCCGCCCAAGGCGCAGCAGGGCTTCACGCTCTTCCTCACGGGCCTCCACAACTCGGGCAAGGACCAGATTGCGCGCGCACTTCAGGTCAAGCTCAACGAGCAGGGCGGACGCTCCGTCTCGCTGCTGCTGGGCGAGACGGTGCGCTCGGAGCTCTCGGCCGAGCTCGGCTTCAGCGCCGAGGACCGCCACAGGAACATCCAGCGCATTGGCTTTGTCGCGGCCGAACTGACACGTGCTGGTGCCGCCGTGATTGCGGCGCCCATCGCCCCCTACCAGCGCTCTCGCGCGGCTACACGCCAGGTCATCACCAAGACTGGAGGTGCGGGCAACTTCTTCCTGATCCACGTCGCCACGCCGCTCGCGTTCTGCGAGCAGACTGACCGCAAGGGTAGCTACGCCAAGGCGCGCGCCGGAGAGATCCAGGGCTTCACCGGCGTCGACGACGTCTACGAGACGCCCACCGACGCTGACCTCGTCGTCGACATCTCGACGCAGAGCGTTGCCGAGATCACCCACTCGATCATCCTCCTCCTCGAGGCCCAGGGTCTGATCTAGGCGCCCCGCCCGAACTCGGGCGTCCGACCGGATCATCCTTGCGTTCCCCTCTCCCTCTTCCTCTTTGTATGTACGTGGCGTTTGCGTTTGGCCGGCGCAGCAAGGTACTACTGTACGACACTACCGCTTGGCGCCTTGAGCCACGGCGAGGTGAGGCCGGTGGCGTGGAGCCTTACTTTCCTTTCCTTTCTTTTTTCCAGCTGTCTATTATGCGACAATTTTTATGTTATCCGCGGGGGCCGGGGCCAGCCAGGCTTGCCAGCTCGAGCCAAGCAGGCCGAGCGGCCCCTGCCCGCGCCTCGAGACAGCGACACGGCGCGGCGAGGCGAGGGGGACCGGGCCCAAGTCGTGCCTCTCCGACCCTCCGTGCTTACTCGCTCGCCACCACCACCACCACCATCATCATCATCATCATCATCATCATCATCATCATCACGTCACCACTGGCGACCAACACGACGACGACGACGACGACGACGACGCGACCCCGTCGGAGCAGTCCCAACCGGCTCGCCAGCCAGCCCGACGTCCCACTCTTACTGCCAAAGAACCGCAGTCGGCTGCACACGTTGCGGCACCCCGACCTCCCGGCACTCAACGCACACATCCTCTGGACGCTCGCGGCCTCATCGGATCGGCAGCTCAGCTACTGCACGACGGACGCGCACCGCCACAGCAGCCGACCCTGTCGCGCCTCAAACACGACCGGAACGAGCCTGAGCTCCAACCTGCCCGCTCGTCCGCTCCGGCCCCCATCGCCTCCGTGTGTCTACTCTCTTTCACCCTCCCTTGCCTCTCTCGAACATCCCTTCCGCCTAAACGTCAGCGAGTGGCCATCGTCCGCCGTCCCGTCCCGTACTCCTGCCTCTGCAGCCTCCGTCCTTGTCGACAGAGCGATCACCAACATAGCCTCGGCTGCGTGGCGGCTGCTGAAGCGGCGTGCGCTAACCCTGACCGGCCTCTTCGCGCTACCGCTGCCACAGCCGTCAGCATCGTCTGACAACGTCTGACTGGCCGACACAGCCCCACTTCTCATTCTTCCCAGGTGGGCGGGTGAGGTTTCCGTCGAGGACGCCACCGCCACTGGTGCATCCCTGTCCATAGATGGAGGCGGCGAGGAGGATGACATCGTCATCCAGGCCCACCACCGCTCCGCACGAGTCCGGTCGTACCCGGCCGCAGCCGCTCGATCTTGGCCATCGTCACGTCCACCGCGCTACCGAGAGCACTTCTACTCCTCGCCTCCACCACGGCACGCGCGACCGTGGCTACTCAGCCTCGGCGCGCGAATCGCCGTATAGCGCGGCGCACGCTGCTCCCCGCTACGCCCACGCACCGCCGCCGCCACCCTCGTCACTCGAGCCGCGCTCCCGCCACACCCAGGCGCACCTCTTGTCGTCGTCCTCCTCCCACCTGGCTCTCGAAGGCGACGAGGAGCTGTCCATCTCGCCCCTCGACGACCACGAGCTGAGCGAGGTCATCTCGCGCAGCTCCAACCCGCAGCCCGCCGATGCGTGGCCGAGCCATCCCAACGGCTCAAAGGCGGCCGACAAGAGGGAGGACATCAGCCCGTGGCTCTTTCAGTCCTCGGAGAGCTGGACGCCCAAGCCTCGCTCGAGGACAAAACTTGCCCCCAATGGCATCGGCGGCGGCGGTGGCGGCAGCAGCTTCCACTCGCCCGGCGACTATGGCAGCCTCGGACCCTCGCCAGGGACAAAGTCGATGGCGAGGCACGCCACGCCTCCGTCGGCCAGCACCTCGACCAGCACGCTCGGCGTCACGCAGAAGGAGACGTCCTCTGGCATCGGCAAGAAGTCGTCCAAGAATCCCTTCAAGTTCCTGAAGAAGAAGGCCTCGAGCATACACGGTGCAAGGGAGCAAGCCGATCCCGCCCCGCCGCCGTCGCCCCTCCCCGCGCTCCGGCTTTACCCGGCCAACCAGGTGCCGCAGCCGCAGCGGCCGGCGGCATGGCACGAGTCCAGTGGGTCGAGCCGCTTCTACTCGGCCTTGTCGTCGTCCCAGCTGGCACGCGGCCCTCTGTCGGCCAGCTCGACGGGGTCGATGCACTCGCCGCCCTTCAACCCGAACCCTTGGGATCGGTCGGTGCCGTCAAAGATCGACGCGCAGCACCCTGCGCAGAGTCTCGAGGACGAGTTCGATGCCGAGCCCCATCAGGAGCAGCTGCGCAAGGAGAGGCGCAAGATCCGCGGCGTGATCCCACATCACCGGAGGCGGACAAAGACGCACGAAGACGGCGACGGGCCGCCCAAGCCGATCCCGCCCGAAGAGGTTGAGCTGTCGCTCGACACCAACTTTGACCAAATCGACGACATCGTCGACACGTCGCGCAGTCGGCAGGTCGGACCAATGGACGAGCCGATGCCCTCGATGCCCTCGAGCCCGCGCCACCTGATGCAGACGTCTGACTCGACGGTGAGCAGCGAGAGCACCCTCAACCGGACCACTTCGACGTCCTACTCGTCCCTCGTCGACCAGCGCCAATCTTCGTTTGCCTCGACATGGGGCGGATCGTCGCATCAGTCGAGTGACCCGGCGCTGCGGACCACCGCCCGAGCAGGACGGCTGGGATACGTCGCCCCGCCGTCAGGCTCGTCGATCGTGTTTGGGTCGACCTCAGAGGTGCGGCTTTCGCAGAGCCCTTGCAAGCGGCCCGGCCTGCGGAGGATCAGCCTGGTCGAGGCTCAGCAGCATCAGCAGCTTCGCCGCGTCTCGAGCAACCTCCGCGAAGTCCATGAGGCGCCCGCGCTTCCCGGTGCACCGCGGCGCGGCTCGACCGGCGGCGGGCTGGACCTGGGAAAGAACGACACTGGCAGCAGCCCGACGCCGGACTACGCCGGCATCCGCAAGGGCAGCGTGACGTCGGCGCACAGCCTCCGGTCGGCGCATAGCGGCATCTCGCCCAAGACGTCGTCTGCGCAACTTCCTCTTCTGAAGCCGGACCAGCCCAGCGTGGCAGCGGCGGCCCGGCTGGTAGGAGCGGGCGGCTGGGCTTCCGGCGCGCCGACGCCAGACGGCACAAGGGCGACCGGCTATCACTTCCCACCGCCACCAGACGACCCAGCGATGGCCGCTTCGCTGCTCAAAGTGCGCAAGTCTAGCGCGAGCTCGGGCGGACACGCGGCAAGCTCGAGCTGGATGGCCCCGGACAGCTGGGCCGTTCAGCCGGACCAAGCTCACGACGCCCTCCGCGACGACCAGGCCGAAGGGGAGGAGGAGGAGGAGGAGGAGGCTGACGACGACGACAACGGCAACGGTATTGCTGCTGCAGGTGGCGCCTCGACGGAGGATCGAAAGGGCTCGACCGCCAGCGTTGGGACCAGCACCGGAATGCACATGTCCTCGTCCAACGACCCGCCGACCCACTTGAAGCCGTCCTCGCTGAGCGGATCACGCCGTGGCACCGAGGAGGTGATCGAGCCGACGGGCCTCGGTACGGTGCTTTCGCGTAAGCCCGTCTTCGGCGAGGCAAAAGCTGGCGGCGAGGTGGTTGGGACGACAGACGTCAGCTCGCCGCAGTCCGCCCTGCTCATCTCGCGCTCGCACTCTCTGTCGACCCAGCAGCAGCAGCCTCCTCTGCTGAGCAGCTCGGCGCGGCCATCGTCGCGTGGCGGCGCATTGGCGGCGGCTGCAGCTAGCAAGCTTGGCCTGCACAGGCCGTCGAAGCATCGCATGAACTCGAATAGGCCGAACACGGCGGGCTCGCTCAGCACCCAGCGGCCCTCGCTGACGACAATCGGCTCGACGCACACCCTCGGCGCCGAAGACGACAGCATGGTGCACAACGGTGGCGTCAAGCGGGACTCGGGCGCCACAAAGCGTACCAACGTCTCGGCTACGAGCGCGCCGGGCGGGAAAAACGTGAGTAGAAGGGCGTCGGAAGCAGTCGGCTTCCACGCCCGTGACAGCTGACCGAGCCCTTGAGATGCATCGATCGACCCAGCCTCTGACGACTAACATCCTCCGCCTGATGAATCCGGTTCGTCGCCATCTTCATTCTTTCCTTGTTCCGCGTGTGTGGCCCGACAGCACTTCCTCCGAGTCTACAAGATGGACCATTCGTTCATCACGCTGGCCTGCTCGCTCATCTATACGGCCTCCGAGGTCCGCACGATCCTGGCCAGGAAGAGCCTCACCAACGACTCGGGCGCCTTCCGGCTCTTTGTGCGTGACAAAGGCTCCGAGCGTCCGCTGGGCGGCTCCGATAAGCCGGCGCAGCTGCAGCGGCGACGTCTGCTGCAGGCCGGCTACACCGAAGCCGATGGCCTCGAGGAGATGGGCCGCGACGAGCTGTCATACCTTCTGCGCTTCGTCTTCCGCCCGGACAGCGTGCCGACCTTCGACTCGGAAGCGTTCGGTAACAACGAGCACACCTTCCAGCACCTCGACCTCCAGAGCCGCAACCTCGAGATGGTGCCGATCTTTCTATACCGCCACGCCGACTGGATCGTCAGCCTGGACCTCTCCGGCAATCCGATGTCGGACCTGCCACTCGACTTCGTCCAGCTTTGCAGCAGCCTGCGGAGCCTGCGGCTGTCGAACCTAGCGCTGAAGCGGATCCCGCAGAGCGTCAGGTCGAGCGAGACGCTGACTCATCTCGATGTGTCGAACAATAGGATCGTCGAGCTGTCTCACATCAGCCTCGACAGCATCCCGGACCTGATGTCGATCAAGGTGCAAAACAACCGCCTCTACGAGCTGCCGAGCTACTTTTCCCTCATCGGCACGCTGCGTCACCTCAACATCTCCAACAATCGCTTCGAACAGTTCCCGGCGTCGATCTGCGACGTCACGTCACTCAACGACCTCGATGTCTCGTTCAACGCGATTTCTTCGCTGCCGCCGCAGATCACCAGGCTCGTCAATCTCGAGCGCCTCATCCTGGCCGGCAATTCGCTCGAGTCGCTTCCTGAAGGTATGCATCAACTCGTCTGCCTCCGCACGGTTGATCTGCGCCGCAACATGGTTCAAGACATCTCGCCGCTGTTTGGACTGCCTAGGCTGCAGGTGGTCCAGGCTGAGAGCAACAGCATCAAGGCCTTTGACGCAACGCTGGGCCCGCAGCTGCGTACCATCGAGCTAGGCCGCAACCCGCTCAGCAAGGTCAAGATCGCAGCGTTGACGTCGTGCGATCTCACCTCGCTCGACCTCTCTTCGACCAATATGACGCGCCTCGACGAGAGTCTCTTCCCGCAGTTGCCGGCGCTGTCGCACCTGACGCTGGATCGCAACCAGTTTGTCGTGCTGCCAGAGACGATCGGCGACTTGCAGAGGCTTGAGGTGCTCTCGTGCAACACCAACCTTCTCTCGACGCTGCCCGAGAAGATCGGACAGCTGACGCGTCTGCGCGAGCTGCTGGTCCACAACAACAATCTCAAGATGCTTCCCAGTAGCATCTGGCGATGCGAGAGCCTCGAGTCGATCAACGTTAGCTCCAACCTGCTCGAAAGCTTTCCCGATGTGCCTGCCCCTCTGCCGGTCATCGATGCCGCGGCCGCTGCCGTCGCGCTCAAGGCTGAGGAGAGCGGCATCGTCGCTGCGCGCAAAGGCTCGGCCGGCTCGGCGACTGCCTACAGTCGGGCGGCGGCGATGGCGGTGAGCGAGACGCTGCTCCAGCCGCTTGCGGCGTCGCTCAAGAAGCTTCGGCTCGGCGACAATCACCTGACCGACGACGTTTTTGGCGTGCTGTCGCAGCTCTCCGAGCTCGAGGTCCTCAATCTCAGCTTCAACGAGATCTTCGAGATCCCGCACGTCAGCCTCTCGAAGCACACTAAGCTGCGCGAGCTCTACATGAGCGGTAACCAGATCAGCAGCATCCCGAGCGACGACCTCGAGCATCTGCAGGAGCTGCGCATCCTCCACCTCAACGGCAACAAGCTCCAGTCGCTGCCGGCCGAGCTGGGTAGGATGGGCAAACTGGCCAACCTCGACGTCGGCAACAATGTCCTCAAGTACAACATCGCTAACTGGCACTACGACTGGAACTGGAACTCGAACCTGGAGCTGCGATACCTCAACCTCTCCGGTAATAAGCGCCTTGAGATCAAGTCGAAGCTCTCGGACCTCAGCGGCAGGCGAACCAGCATCTCGGACTTCAGCCGGCTCACATGCCTTCGGCTGCTGGGCCTGATGGACGTCACGATGCCGCTGCACTCAAACTCGACGCCGGACGAGACAGACAATCGCCGCGTGCGGACGTCGCTCTCGCAGATCAACAACATGGCCTACGGCATCGCCGATGCTCTTGGCGAGCATGACAACCTCAGTGTCGTCGACGTCGTCATTCCGCGCTTTGGCAAGGAGGAGAATCAGTGCGTTTTTGGCCTGTTCGACGGACGCGGCCACGGTGCACATGTCGGCAGTCGAATCGCCCGCCACCTAGCCGAGTGGAGCGAATACCGGATCTCTTGGGAGATCCAGCGGCTGGGCAAAACGCCAGCCGAGCCGGACGACGTCCCCAACGTGCTGCGCCGGGCGTTCCTGCGGATGCAGAAGGACTATGCCGACGTCCTGATCAACGACGGTAGCCGCAAACTCTCCGAGGCCCACGCCGAAGCAGCGGCAGACGAGAGCCGCAGCTCCGCTCCGGCCATTGCTGCGGCTTCCAATAAGCACGACTGGAAGGCCGGCGCATCGGCGGTACTGGCCTACATCGTGGACAAGACCATGTACATCGCCAACGCCGGCGACGCACTCGCCGTACTGTCGCGCAACGGCGGGACCGCCCACCTCGTCAGCACCAAGCACGAGCCGTTCAGCCGGGAGGAGACAGAGCGCATCCGATCCGCCGAAGGCTGGGTCTCGCTGCGCGGCTACGTCAACGATTCGCTCGACGTTTCGCGCTCGTTTGGCTACTACCACCTCTTCCCGATCGTCAATGCGGCCCCGGCCGTGATGACCATCCAGCTGACCGACTCGGACGAGTTTGTGGTCCTGGCCAACCGGGTGCTGTGGCAGTACGTCTCTTACCAGACCGCCGTCGACATTGCGCGGACCGAGCGGAACGACCCGATGATTGCCTCGCAAAAGCTGCGCGACTTCGCCATCAGCTACGGCGCCGAGGAGAGCATCATGGTGATGGTCGTATCGGTTGGCGACCTCTTCTACAATCGGCAGCAGCGCAACGGCCGCGGCGCCGTCGCCGTCAATTCGTCGTGGGACGCGGTCAAGTATTCGAATCGACGCTACCGCGAGGACCTGCCCGGCGATCGGACGCTGGCGCGGCTGGATCGCGAGGTGGCGCCGCCAATCGGACAGGTGGCGCTCGTCTTCACCGACATAAAGAACTCAACGTCACTCTGGGAGACCAACGGCGGCATGCAGACTGCGATGCGGCAGCACAACTACCTCTTACGCCGGCAGCTGCGTACAATCGGAGGTTACGAGGTCAAAACGGAAGGCGATGCCTTCATGGTCTCCTTTCCCTCTGTCACCTCGGCGCTGCTGTGGTGCTTCACGGTGCAGCTGCAGCTCCAGGAGGAGGACTGGCCGCAAGAGATCCTCGAGTGCGACGACGGACGCAAGGTCTACGACTCGACTGGCCAGCTGATCCACCGTGGCCTATCGGTCCGCATGGGCATCCACTGGGGCTGGCCGGTGTGCGAGGCGGACCCCATCACCCGACGCATGGATTATTTTGGGCCCATGGTCAATCGGTCGGCCCGGATCTGCGGTGCGGCCGACGGCGGCCAGATTATGGCGAGCAAGGACGTCATTACCGAGCTGCGCGAGATCCTTGGCACCTTCGACGACACCGTTGTGGTTGGCACCAATGGCGACGGCGCTGCTATTGGCTCGCCGCCGCCGACACCCGGCAAGAAGAGCAACGAGATCGATGAGGACACTTTCCGCCTGCTCAACCCCAACGTCAGCCGGGACGTGGTACTTCTGCGCAGGATGGGCTTCGGTATCTCAGACATTGGCGAACGCAGACTGAAGGGCCTCGAGACGCCCGAGGTCCTGTCGCTCATATACCCGAAGCAGCTCGCGGGACGCTTCCAGAACACCAAGGCTAACGCGCCCGCCGCCCAGGTCTACGAGCCGACGGCCAAGCTGCTAGACGTCAATGAGATCAAGCAGATCGGAATGCTCTGCCTGCGTCTCGAGTACCTCGCGGCCGAGATCGTCTTTCCGGCGCTGGTTATCAAGGCCAACGCCAGCGGCATGGATCTGCGTGACCTGCTGCAGGAGTCCTACGATGGCACCGGCTCGGGGCCTGCCTCCATCGCCGCCGCGGCTGCCGCGACGTCAAACAATACCGGTCAGGGCTGCAGCGACATCGCCGTGTCGCTCGTGACTGTCTCCCTCAGCGCGCGGCGTAAGGTTGTCGAGACGGCGCTCGAGGTAAATCCGGAGCTAATGGCGTGCACGATGCGCGACGATGGCACCGACCAGGAACTATACGGCTTGCTGGAGCAGTTTACCATGCGCATCACCAACGCCATTTCGACACTGACGCTCAATTTGGTGCGGCAGAGGGCCGCCGAGGCCGGATCTGCAGCCAAGATGGACGCCGAGAGCCTAGACTTGCTGCTGAATCTCGTTGGACCGCTGAAGATCCCGCCCTTCGCCCCGCCTAGCCCGGCGACGAACCGCTTGAGCCTACCGGCCCCGGCATTGCAGTGAGGGGCGACATCAACCAAACAGACAAGACATCCCCCCCTCCCGTCCCCAAAATCTATCTCTCTCGGAAGCTGTGACGGGACCGACGTGCCGCGCTATGATTTGCTTCGCTTTTCATCACTCCCTCTATCTCTTCCTCTCTCTCGTATTCTCTCAATGGCTCGCTTCACATCCAATTGTAACAGTAAGATTCACTCTTCTCGCCTCTGCACATGCTGCGCCACGGCGTTTCCGGCGCAACAACGGCCTCATGAAATTTTCTATGCTGGCTGGTTCAGGGTGCCTTGTACAAGTCGGAGGTGCTCGGGCCTCAGTGGGAACGGCGACAAGTCGACAAGAGACATACGGCGGAGCAGGAAGAACGAGGGCGATCCCCTCAGCTGGAGACGACAGCTTTCCTCTGGTTCGGGACGAGTGTGACGCCGCTCTCGAGCAGCCGCCGCAGAACATGGTCCTTCTCTCTCCCGTTGGCCAAAAGTTTGGCGGTGGCGCTCAAGACCTGGGAGCTACCCAGCTCAATCTTGCTTTCGGCGATGGGATCCGCCCTCGTAGGGCCCTTGTTGATAATCATAACTTTTTTGCCCTCCTCGACCGCTTGCTTTACGAGCCTGTAGGCAGAATAGGTTGCCAGCGACGTTCCTACCAGCAAGAGAGCTGACGAGTCGCGCACGAGCTGGTAGGAATGGTCGCGCAGCACGTCTGGCACCGACTCTCCGAAGAAGATGACGGCCGGCTTTAGCACGCCGCCGCAGTTGGGGCAGGCCGGATAGCGAAACGTCGAGTAGTCTACGTCGCCAAGGTCCACCTAGATTCGGCGAGTACATCGGACACGGCAGTCAGTCTCTGAGAAGCTCAGCGCCAAACGGCATGGCGCCGCATGGGGATGAGATCGCACTCACATCGCCGTCAGGGTTCGTCTTGGGAGACTTGCCCGTCTCTTGCATTTCCTTGGCCAGCCGCGCCCACCGGGGGTTCAAGCTCGTCAGCTCGTCCTGAAATGCAGCCCGCGAGCCACAGAAGCCGCAGCCCCTGGGATAGTTTTCGCCGGTAGGGGTGTTGCCCGTCACCGGCCGCACCGCGCAAGGCCCAGCGAGGTGGGAAGCCGAGAGCGTCTCGTAGAGGTTTCCGTCCAATGGGCCTCGACTGCCATCCGAATACTGGTCGTATGAGCTAGGCGACTGCACGCAGACCACATGCTTCAACGTGCCTGTGCGGTGAGAAAAGTCAAGCGTCAAATCAGCGAGAGGCTCCCGGGCGGACGAGCTTCCTTCGAGTCTTTCGCCTTACCGTGAAGCTCGAGGATCGTCGCAGCAGCCAAAGATGGTGATGGAGTCGCAGCATGGTGCAGGTTGTCGACATTCTGTCGGAGAAAGCACGAACATGAGTTCCAGACGCCAGATCAGTCGCGGAATCTCACGGTCAAGGAGTGGACGTTGGGGTCAGAGGCCCAAAGAGTCGGCGCACCTGCGTGATGAACTCGGGCACATAGCCAAGCCGTTGAATCGCCGCGATGGAGTAATGTGTCTTGTTGGGCAGAGCAGTCCGTACGGGTGGAAAACCTAGGTAGGATCGAGAGAAGTAACGTTGCCTGTGCTGGGGGTGAGCGGCCATCGACGAATGCAAGAATCAGCTCCGGACCGTCCCGCGCTCAATGCGCTCCTCTCTCTCTTCGGCGAGATTGCCCACCTTGCCAGATGTCCCTTTTCCGACTCATCGATGAACTCATGATAAAATATTGGGCGATACGTCTTGTGTACGGCTGTAGCATAGGGGACGAAGCTTCAGCTGCTCTAGTCTTGGCCGCTTCGTGTCACTCCCACACGGACAACACAACTCACTATAGTAGCCATTCTCGCCTCGATACGGTGCGATACCGCTGTCCACCGACGCGCCGGCACCTGCGCAAGAAGGTAATGAGAAGGATGACGTTAGTCTATCGGCTTCCGAGGCGACGTCCTCCTGGCTTGATCGAAGGGTCTATTTACCCGTCATGATGAGGCCTTTGCCCTTCGCCTTAGTGAGGAAGCCAGCAACGATTTCGGCCGCATTCTGGAGCGTGTACTCGACGGCGGCGCGCGACGACGTTTCGGGGATGGACGGGATCGAGATCCTCATGGTCTGCTGGCGGTGATGGCAAGAGAGAGGGGGACAGCATCCCGGCGCTAATCTCAGAGACTCCCCCCACCGTTGCCTCACCGAAATACCGCCACTTTATAGCAGCGCGCGTGTTGTGTCAGCAATCCATGTATAGATTCCTAAAGATTTTGACCCCTCAGGTCCAGAGTGACAAGTTAATGAGGCAGGAACAAGTTCAAGAGGAAGCTCAACCTTAAAGAAGCATGTATCATCTCAAGCTGCAGGCTACATATGATCAGCCAGAGAAAATTTAGACCAGCACCTGCAGATCCAAGCTGTGGCTAAAGAGGGCTTATTTCTGCCCTCCCTGCTAGACCTACCAGTGGTGCAGCAGTCTTTTGCTGGGCATAACAAAAGCCACTGCCTTTGTTATAAGAATGTTCCCAAGAATTTTCTCCTCCTTGGGCTGTCTTGCTATGATGGACTATCAAGCAGAGCATTGGGATATCTAACCCTTTCCATCTATCTTGGCCCACAGTTACCTTACCAGCTATCTTTTGCAGCATTGTATTTTCCTGTTTCTTCCTATTGCCAGCATGACTGCAGAGTTTTTCAGCAAGGAGGGAGTTGCAATGTGAGGTGCAAAGACATTAGTGCTGATGATGATTGATGGTTTTTAAAGGAAGAAGAGCAAGCAAGGAACTGGTTGATATACAAGAAGAAAAGACTGGTTCACCCTGCCTGCTTTGCTTGGAGCTTTTGGATCTTTTATCCCACTTTTGAGCTCAGACACACACCTTGTTTTCAATTTTTTTTGGCAAACAGTTGCAAGTGACAACCTCAACTAAAAGCATTGATGTATCTATCTCTTCTGTGCTTGAGAAAGCGAAGTCAAACAAAACCAGAGCGCAGGTAGTGTGCCAATGGCAGATTGATGTTGTCTCCAACAGGTCTGCATTGTGGTTGGCCCAGAAGTTGTGCTGCAAGTTGCTGATCTCCAATCTGCTTGGCCTCAATTCCCCAATGCTGTGGACTGAGATTGGGCTACTGCAGGTGTAAGGATGTGCTGTTGTGCTGCAATGTCACCAAACAAATGCTAAATTGATGATGTAGGGGATTCAGCAAAAGAATAGTTGGAATATTGGGTCACAGAGGTTGACAGGGCAGAAAGGCTGGGAGACATGTCACAGACATTTTTTCAAGCATCAGAGGTGTGATGTGCTGGCACTTTGTCAGACCAAATGTCTACTTCCCCTTCCTGTTGTCTACTTTCTCTTGTACATATAGACATTTTCTTGCTTGCTCTCTAGCTTGGGAACATGAACATGGGGTATGTTTCAAGTCAGGGAGTGGGGGAGTTGGAAATAAGGGGTACAGTGCCAAACTGGAAGGTGGGAGCAGCAGATCAAAGAGGCTGCCAGCAAAGCATGTCAGGCGTATCAGCCTTCTCTTCTTGTATATTAGTCAGTGCCTTGCTTGCTCTTTCCCCTCTGAATACCACCAACCAGCATCAGCATTGATGTAGTCACACCTCTCATTCCAACTGTGTTGCACATGAGTGTCCCACAACTGCACTCCCTTCATCTACAACCCACCATCTATACCTCTTTTACATACCATCTACTCACTTACAACCCATTGTACATCATCCATCTCCTGTTGTACAACACCCTACAATCTGCTGACTTTATCCCAAACAATGTCAGGACCACCATGTGGTCCTGACTCTCCCTTCAAGACACACTTTAAGGTCCCATTGCTGAAAAAGGTGAGTTGAGGACAGGACTTTATGGTCATCTCAATGGTGTGGGATGGGGCAGTCTCTAACTGATATTGTCCTTGATTGTCTGTCCCCTTGCTCCCCCCTATAATTCACACTGGCACACCAACCAGCCTTTAGACTCGCGATTGCCCTGTTGCAAGAACATCCTGGCTCAGAAACAAACTCAGACGGCCCAGGTACAGGGTGAGTCAGCAAGTCAGAATAAATAATACAATAATAAGCTTATACCAACTCTGATCAGTAGATCTTTGCATCTGCAAAGCAGAGATGGCGGCCAAGCCCAACAGCTTGGCCCAAAGCAAGTGCTTGGAGCCCAAGAGCCCTTGATCTCCCATTGCGCTTGCCAAATGGTAGAGCAAGCAAAGGGGGAGAGGAAGGTGGTAAGCTGCGTTGGATCAGCAAAGGGGCAGATAGAATGGGACAAGATCAATTGCGTGCAAGCCTCGAGAAGAATACGAGATGGCAAAGCCTTTGCTTTGGGTCTAGACAGCCTCACCAAAGAAAAACATTCAATTAATGTTCCCGCGGCTGGTGCGGGTGCGGCGTCAAAGCAACAATCACAAGAGTGTTGCTCAGAAGATATGCAAGACCCTGCTCTTCAAGCCTCAACCTTATGTTGTCCAGAGAGTATGCTGGGTGGGGATTGCTGGCTCTCATCCAGAGCGTAGATTGGGTGGAATCAGCAGTGGCTTGTGGTTGCCTGCTCCGACCTCTTGTCTCTGTCCACCACCTCTCCCTGCATCTTCTTCTGTCTACCTGCTGTGCCTCAAATGATGCCTTTGCATTGCCTTGAAATCTGCCGCCCACGGCCAGCCAGCATAGTGGTTATTGTCTGCTAGGTTGCTTGAGACTGGCATATCCCATCTTGTGGCAGATTGGTCACCACTGCCATTGTCTTTCCCCCAAATGGTCTGACCCCCCTCTGTCCAGTGGCTTCAACGGCCAACGCTGGCAAAAGGAGGCGGCACATTTAACATTAGATTTATATTGCCTGGCCTGTTGACAAGCACTTGGTAGTTGCTGCCCTGCTCCTTACACTCCCCTTTTGTGCCTCCAGTCCTAATCCTTTTGTAGCGAAAGTCCTGAGTTGGCACCAACTTGAGCAATGAGGCTGGCTACAAGGAGGGAGAGAAGCAGACAAAGGAATAATAGGATTGCTGGACCCTGCAGGAGAGACGCTGCAAGCTCCCAGCTGGCACTGTAGGGACTAGCTGGTCAAATGGAATGAGATGTGTGACTACATTGGTGCTGATGATGGTTGGTGGTGTTGAGAAGGGATAGAGCAAGCAAGGAACTGGCTAATAAACAAGAAGGGAAGGCTGATACGCCCGACATGCTTTGCTGGCAGCCTCTTGGATCTGCTGCCCCCACCTTCCAGCTTGGATCCATACCCCACTTTCCAACTCTCCTCCCCATGTTCTTGGTCGCTCTACTACGTATAGTGTGACGGCTCTAAAAGGGTGTTTTGTGCAAAACCTAAATTTTCAAATCTGTCTGTTTTGCCTTGAAAATTGGTGCCGCTGTTTTTGAGCAAAAATGTTGAAAACAGCAGCATCGATGAAGACGCGTCTTGGCCAGTTGGACCCTAACAGAAAATTGATGCCACTGTTTTTGGGATTTTTGCCCCAAAACCGTGGCATCAATTTTGACTTAGCTCCAAAGGCAGACTCCTCCTGACCTCTGTGCACCATGGCTGTTTGAGTCTTTCACCTTTGAGTACTGGAGACCAAACCTCTTGCATGCTACTGTGAGCATCTTCTTGGTACCCTTCTTGGTCAGCATGTTGGCAGTGTTGAGCTTGGTCCGGATGTCCTTGATGATGACCCGGTGCCACTTGCATGCCTTGCGGATGTAGTGGTACCTGATATCAATGTGCTTGAGCTTCTGGTGATGTTGAGGGTCCTTGCCTGCCTGTGTTGCTGCCTGGTTGTCCAAGAAGATCAACAGTGTTGTCTACCAGCCTAGCGCCTTGAGCAGGTTGCGCAGGTATGCTGCCTACTTGGCTGCCTCTGATGCTGCCACATACTCTGCCTCCATGGTTGACTGAGCGACTGCGCTGCTCCAGCTTGCTGTTGCCACCGTAGTTGGCATCATAGTAGCCCTTGACCAGCTCCTCCTGACATTGTGCTCCAAAGACCAGGGTGAAGTTCTTGGTCTGGTTGATGTACTTAAGGGCCTGCTCAATAGCTGCCAAGTGTTCCAGGCTGGGGTTGCTTGAGAAGGGGCATGTGCAGCCTGCCAGCCACATGAGCGCACCGTTGATGGCCGGGTAGTGCTCCATCTGTCGAGGGTCAATTGGGCCTTTGTACTTCTCCATGGTGGCAGTTGGCAGGATTGTCCAGTGTTTTGACATGCTGCTCTGGAGGTGCTTGTCGCAATTGGCCTGGGCATAGCTGGTCTAGTCCAGTGTGATTGTGCCATCCTCCCAGTTGCGGGTGATCTTGATGCCAAGGAAGTGCTGGGCTGGGCTGTTGTCTGTGATCTCAAACTTGCCGCCAATCTCCTTGGCCTGGGCAATTGCAGCAGCGCTGGGTGAGGTGAAGATGAAGTTGTCAACATAGACCACAATGATGACTAGGTTGCTGCCTTTGCCACAGGTAAAGATGCAGGGTGCAATGATAAGCTGCTTGAAGCCGAGTGCCTTGAGTGCTGCCTATATCATCTCTTCCCATTCCTGTGGAGACTGCTTGAGGCTGCAGAGTTTCTTGAGGAGCTTGACAAAGGTTCCAGGCCATTCAGGGTTGTTCATATAGACCTCTTCCTTGAGGATGGCATTGAAGAAGGCAGTGACAGCATCATTGGTGTCAAGTTGCCAGCCCAGTTGTGCTGTGATCGAGATGATCAGGTGGACTTGCCACATGCATGCCACCAATGACTTGGTATCTGTGAAGTTGACACCCTTGATCTGAGAGAAGCCCTTGGCCACCATGCAGCACTTGTACTTGCCTGGTTTGAAGTTTTTGTCCATCTTGTGGATGAGGTTCTTCTTGTGCTTGACTGGCCTGACACCAGGTGGCAGCTCCTTATCAGGTATCCAGGTCTTGTTGTGGTGGTGCAAGTCAAAGTCCTTCTTGTGTGCTGCAGCCCAGTGGGTGCCATGCTCCTTGCTTGTGAGTGCCTTGTCTTCTGGGATGGGTAGGCCATCCTCTCTGCCATCACTGGAGCTCATCTGGACCATCTTGATGAGGCGTGCCATCTCCCTGCACAGCTTCTTGTCCAGTGCGGCCTTCTTGTTCTGCTTCTCCTACTCCCTGTAGTCATACTGCTTGGCACTGGCAGGCTTGTGCTGGAGATTGTAGCGGCACTCATGCTCCTCGTTGGCAGCTCGCTTCTCTGCTGCCTTCTCCCTCCTATCCCGCATCTGCTTTGCACGGACCTGACTCTGCTACTGGATGGCTGGGTTGGTTGGTGCTGCTGGCAGAGGCAGGATGTGTGAGGGGCAAGCTGGGATCTCAATGTAGACCTCTGGCACAGTGGTGACTGGTGCCTTGGGTGCCTGAGGTGGTGGAGTTGGTGTTGGCAAGGACGGCAGAGATGCAGTGGCTGAGCTGGTGTTGTTGTCTGGAGGTGGTCCGGACTGGTTGTTGCTGTCAGCATCTGCTTGATCTTCTGTGGCCAACAGGGTTGCTTGTTCAGCTGAAGCAGGAGTGGTGGTTGCACTGTTGGGTGTCTGCTGCTGCTGTTGTGGCTGCTGATGCTGCTTGACTTTCTTGGTGGTAGTGCCATGCTCTTGTTGAAGATGATGTTGCAGCTCCATTGTAGCTGAGGACGGGGCTCCAGGGTGAGGATACAATAAGACTTCTTTCCCTCATTGTATCCCAGGAAGGTGCCAGGGATGCTGCGGTCAGAGAGCTTGCCACAGGGAGACTCCACCTGGTCAAAGGCAAGGCAGCCAAAGCGGCAAAGCCAACCCAGGTTGGGCTTCTTCTTGTACCACCGCTGGAAGGGAAGCTTGTTGCTGATGCACTTGGCAGGGAGGCGGTTGATCAGGTAGGCAGCTGAGGTGACTGCCTCCTTCCAGCGTTTGTTGTCCAGCTCTGGCCAAGGGTGTGGTTCATGCTCTCAGCCACTCCTGCCCATTGTCAGCCATGAAAGTGCTGGCCTTGTGGCTGGTGTGCACCTCTGCTGCTGCCAGCCACATCTTGAGTTTGTTGCTGGTGGCTGCCTTAGACACAATCGGGATGGCCCAGACATAGTGGCTGGCATCATTGACAATGCAGAGGACATAGCCCTTGGGGTTGTGGCTCATCCCCTGGACTGGCCCCATCAGGTCAATGTGGACCAGCTGGACATGGTGCTTGCTGAGTAGTGTGGTGCTCTTGGGGAAGGACTTGGCAGCATGCTTTGATCTGATGCACACATCACAGACCTCAGACGTGCCCTTGCCAATGCTGGTGGGTACACTGCTCGCCAGGTCAGAAAGGTGATGGAGTCTTTGATTGCTAGGGTGGCCCATATGGGCATGCCAGAGGGCAGTGACATCAGGGGCAGAGGTGGCAGCAAGTGCTATAGCAGCAGCTGCAGCTGCTGGCACCACCTCAATCTGCCAGGAGTCCTTGAGCTTTGGGAAGCTGTAGGTGCTGTGCTTGGGATGGCTGAGGGTGGCTTCAGCATCCGTGAGCAGGACTCCATAGCCAGTGTTTGTGAGCTGGATGCTTGAGATGAGGTTGTCCTTCAGCCCTGGGACATAGAGGCAGCAGTGGAGAGCAAGGTGTTTGGTCAGCCCTGATGCCTGCTTGACAGGGAGGTAGACCGTGCCAATGCCCTTGATGCTGGTGCAGCTGCTGTCAGCCAGGGTGACAGAACCCTGGGTGTGGTGCAGCTTGAGGAAGCTCGACTTCTGATGGCTCATATGAGCTGTGGCACCAGAGTCGAGGATCCAGGCATTGGTCTTGGCATTGCTGAGGGTGGAGTGCATGGCACATGGTGGAAGTGGAGACTCACAGAGTCCTTGGAGTTGTCACTGTCCTCAGAGCTGGAGTTGCTGTCCTTGGTGGTGGTTGAGGCCCAGTTGGCCTTGCTGCTCTTGATGGTCTTGCTTCTCTTGCTGCTGGTCTTGCCCTTGCTGCCCTTCTTGCTGTCCTGCTGACAGCATTCACACTCCTTGTGCCTGGCCTTGGCCTTGTTGAAGATGTTGATGTCAGACCTGGGGTCATCACAGTCCCTGGCATGGTGGCCGCAGTTGCAGCAGAAGCTGCAGAAAAAGTTCTTTCCAAGCTGCAGGTTGCATCCACTGCTCATGCTGCTGGGGCCGGTGGCTGCGGCCCTGCTGCAGCCCAGATGTGTGCTGGATTCCTGGGTGTACTTGTGGTCCTGGGCTGTGAGGAAGCTCAGGGCTCTGTGGTAAGACTGGTGTGCAGAGTTGTTGCCAGCCTCAATGGTGCAGACTGTGATGGCAAGCTTGGGCTCCTCCTCACAGGCAGAGAGGAGTGCCTCCTTCTGGTCCTGCTTGGTGATGGTGATGCTGGCACACTTGCCTGTGATGGCAAGCTTGTTGATCTGCTTGCCAAGGGCCTCAACAGTTGACTCAAGCATGAGCTTCATGAGCTCCTTCTTGATCTGGCAGGCCATGGTGGTGTCACCAATGGTGAGAGTTTCCTTGAGCATCCTGTAGAGGATGCTGTTTAGGTGGCATTGCTTGCTGGGGACCTGCTTGATGATGTCCTTGACATTGCCCTTGTTGTTGCTGGTGTCAACCATGAAGCAGATGATGATGCTGAAGAAGGCAAATCTCTGCACCATAGCTGGCTCTGTCAGGTTGGAAAGTGCTGTCTTTCTGGGTGAGGATAGCATAGCTGTTGGGGATGTTGTCAAGTGCATCCTGGAGCATCTCACTCCAGGTGTAGAAGGCAGAGCTGAAGCACTTCAGCTTCTCTATGGTGCCAGTAATCTTCTTGACATTTGTCTTGGGCTTGACACTAAGGCTGCCAGGGCAGGCTGCTTCTTTGTTGTCTGGGGCTTTCTGGGTGGCCTTGAGCTGGCTCAGCTCTGCCTGGAGCTGAGAGATGATGGCCACTAGGTCTTGGTGCTAGGTGGTGTCAGCCATTTGTTGGCTGTGCTGAGGAGTGAGGTGATGCTTGTGATGTGTTGGGTGAAGAAGAGGTCTAGCTCAAAAGAGCAACTCAGACTTTTAATCAGTTGGAATGAGAGGTGTGACTACATTGGTGCTGATGATGGTTGGTGGTATCAAGAAGGGATAGAGCAAGCAAGGAACTGGCTAATAAACAAGAAGAGAAGGCTGGTATGCCCCACATGCTTTGCTGGCAGCCTCTTGGATCTGCACCCCACTTTCCAACTTTTTTTTTCTTTTTTTTCTGTCTGCCACAAAAATCTCCTTGAGAACACCCATGTTGCCTGTATGACCTTCCTACTGCTATCACCAAAAAAAGCTTGCATGAGAATTTGAGCTGAGCAGGGGCTGGAGCTGCTGTTCAAGTCACCACCTTTGTGGTGCTGACCTCATTTGCAGAGCAGCAAGCAAAAGAGCAACCTGTAACACTTGGTGAGCTGCCTTGCTGAAAGTAAGATTATTCAGTGGCAAGGTCTGCCGCTGTGCAACCTCCACCATTCCCCGACTTTTGGGCATATGCCGTTGACTGTGACAGGTCAAGCAAGGGTCCGCCGATCTGTTTGGGCTAAGCAAATATTAAGATATTACGATCTCGCCTCTGTTGGGCAAGTCATCCACCGTACCCGCTTACTCGCAGGTCGTCTCGCAAGGTCGAGTGATAGATTGCATCACCGCGAGACAGCCAGACGATACTAGGGTGGAGCTTGACTCGACAGGATCCCCTGGACCTTTAGTTGCGGAGAGACGTCAGCGCGGCTGTGTGTTGCAAAGGGAGAGCCCTCGATGACGACCGACTTCCCAAATCCGTGCCACCGAGGGCCTGTCGGTCGATGGCAAGGCTGAGATCGAGACCAAGCGCGGCAACACCGTCACCAAGAAGGGCGACAAAGAGAATTCAGCCGTCGTCATCCAGGCCGAGAGCGGCAGCGACGCCATCAAAAAGGTGAGCAAGCAACACAGATACCTAACACCGTTCGAAGGAAGTCGCAGACGTGGATTAACCGTCCGCCGAGTCCGCGCTGACGGGTTCTGTGTGCAACAGGCTAGCGAGCTCGACGGTGTCAAGCCCTGAAGAAGAGCGTCGAGAGGACAGAGCTCGGAGCGGATGCGTACCACATCGACACCCTTGGATTTCTCGGGCGCCGCCATTCGTGTACCATTCTTGTTATTCAGCTAGCGTCAGATTTATTGCAGCGCATTTGGAGGGTATGAGGATAGAGTACAAGATGGGCATCCGTAGGCGGCATGCTTGAAGTGGTCTGCGACCTCGGGGTGGCCGAGGTCTACGGAGACGGGCTATGATACAGATCTCGGGGACGGGTCCCGAGAGGCAAGGAGACGTTGTTCACCGAAGGGCGTGCGCGTCAGAGCATCAAGGGTGCTAGACGGCCACAGAGATCGCTACCGGCGGGCAGGCGATCACCAGCCGAACTGCAGTTGCTGCCGAGAAAAGACGGGTGGGGTCCAGTTGAGCTTTTTCGAGTTGATGCGACGTCGCTTCTTCTTGGCCTGACGATCGTGCTGGGCAATCACGGCGTCGGAGAGCACGAGGTAGTGCTTGCCCTGATACTGCTTGAGCATGTTGAGCGCCATGCACCTGTCGAGCGAGCCAACATGTCGCAGAGTATAGCACCGGGTGGAGGGTCGAGCAGATGGTCAGTCTGACAAGTCTACGCAGTGGTCTGCAGCGCCATTCCTCGCGCTCTCGCTCGACGAGCACTCACGTATGTAACACATCGGCGTGCACGATGGCCGTCTTCTGAGCAATCTCTTCGATGCTGATGTCCTCCTCCGTCTGGAGGAGCAGCTCGACAATGATCTCGGCCCAGTACGCCCGATAGCCGAGCAGGCCCAGGTCGGAAAGCGGCTTCTCGGGGCTTCCGAGCTTGTTCTCGCGCTTCGTGAGCTCATAGGAGAATTCGATGAGAAGCTTGCCGTATCCGTTCCGCTGGTGCTGCGGCAGCGTGAGGATACAGGCGACGTTGTAATTCTCGGCGCTCTCCTTCTCCTTGGAAAAGTAGCCGATCGTGTGGCAGCCGAGGTCGTCTCTCTGGCACATGATGTAGTAGAGAAAAGGGTCCACGTCGTAGTAGAGCGTCTTGTGATCCAGGAAGCACTTGCTGAGAAGGCATAGATTGCGGCACCAGGTCTTCTGACGGCGTCCGTCGATCTCGAAGAAGCTGATGTCCTCGTGCCGGTAAATCTCGTTACCCGGTGGATGGACGAGCGTGCACTTGCCCCGGTGGCGCTTCAGAACGTGCGGCGAGGGGAAGTAGGAGAGGCACATCTCGCAGATGTAGAGCGTGTCGATGTGGGCATACTCAATCGGGTAGGGGCTGAAGTACCACGTCTCGACCTCATGCTTGCCCATCTGCAGCTTGTTGAGGTTCTTGACGCGGGCCACTTCGGAGACTGACTGGGTCATCGAGCCAGAGGTACGCAGCTTCTCGATTTCTTGGGCCTTGCTGAAGGTCTCCTGCTTCTTGTTCTGGTTGAGCGAGGCCGTGAGGCCGCCGTTGGACTCGGTCTCAGGGTCGTCGGTCTCCTGCTGGTCATTTCTCCCGACCATCTCTATGGTGACGACGGCGCCGTCTTCGTCCGCGTCCGCGCCAACGTCGGCGTCAACAGAGCCGTCCCGGATGCTCTGCGAGTCGTCGGCGGCGTTGATCCTGCGCTTCTGTGCCAAAGGCAAGTCGAGGCTAGGTTCCTCCTTGAAGTTCTTGGCGGCCTGTGCGGCCGCCTTTTTGAGGAGGTTCTGCGAGCCTGAGGCGGGCGCGCGGTTGCCCTTGCCAGTGGGCGTGAGGGGGGCGACGGGCGTTGAGGCGCCACTCGAAGTGCGTACCACCTTGCGCTTGGTCTTGTCGTTGCCGTGGCCCTGCGTGTCCCTCTTTGGCATCTCTAGCTCGCGCGAGGTGACAAGCCTGGTGCCGCTGACCCACTCGTCGAGTCGCTTGTTGAACTCGCAGTAGTGGACGTAGTACTCGAGCTTCTCCTCCAGCGTTGGAGCGGGCCTGCCCTGGTTCTCGACCTGCTGCCGTTTTGTGAGGCGGGGCTTTGGCTTTTCGCGGATCGATAGGATCTCTGCCTTTCGCTCTTCGGGTTCCTTTGTGGAGACGTCTGGCTTCTGGACAAAGATCTTGCACCCTGCTACGACGTCTTCGATGCCGTATGTGCCACCAGGCGTGAAGAGGGGGCCTTTATGGGGAGCCGGGGTCGCGGAAGCAGCGCCCGGCGTGCCGCTGGACGACTTTTGCGGACGTGGAGCCATGGCTGGCGGTAGATTGGCACAAGTCGATGGTCGGAGAAGGGAAGGGGCGGTGTTGTGGGGTGTGAGGGGGTATGGAGGATTCGGCAGGTGCCGGTGCGTGCTTAGACCATGAGGGTTGGAGCGTACACGGCTGGAGGTGGCCGGGCGTCGAGTGGCGGTGGGCGGTGGGCGGTGGCGAAGAGGGCAAGAGTGGCGGTCGCTGCGAGGGAAAAAGAGAGGGAGAGAGAGGGAGAAAGGGAGGGAGAGAGAGGGAGAAAGGGAGAAAGGGAGAGGGAGAGAGAGGGAGAGAGAGGGAGAAAGGGAGAGAGAGAGAGGGAGAAAGGGAGAAAGGGAGAGGGAGAGAGAGGGAGAGAAAGGGAGAAAGGGAGAGGGAGAGAGAGGGAGAGAGAGGGAGAAAGGGAGAGAGAGAGAGGGAGAAAGGGAGAAAGGGAGAGGGAGAGAGAGGGAGAGAGAGGGAGAAAGGGAGAGAGAGAGAGGGAGAAAGGGAGAAAGGGAGAGGGAGAAAGGGAGAGAGAGGGAGAGGGAAAGAGAGAGAGAGAGAGGGAGAAAGGGAGAAAGGGAGAGGGAGAGAGAGGGAGAAAGGAAGAGGAAAAAAGGGGTAAGCGAGGCGCGCTGGATGGAAGGGACCAAAGAGTGATGAGCAAATCGGGGCAGCAAGGCCCAGATCGGGTGGGTGGGGCGTGTCAAAGAGAGGAAAGTTGGGAATCGGCCATCGAGGCGGGGCCTGCGCGCAGCCGGCCTTGTCACTCACTCTCTTGACTCTACCACCTACCCACCTACCCACCTACCCACCACCACCTCCTCCTCCCCTCTCCTTCCCATCTCCATCCTCATCCGCGCCTCACTTCCTCAGCCGCTGCCATCACATCTCACACACCCTCTCCCCCCCTGTGCGAACGTCCACACGCCCCTGCTCACTCGCATCGATACACCGCCACTCGCCACCCGACAGCTCAACGCTCGCCCCGCCCACGCCCACCTCTGCTTCGGCAACGTCCCCCTCTCTTCAACGCCCCACACAGCGCAGCTTCCTGGAAGCACCCTTCTTGGGCACCTCAAGTACACTATCTGAGCCCACTGGCTCGCCCCGCCCCGTCCCGAGCCTTGATTCCGCACCATGGCCGACGACGCAGACGAAATCAAGCGACTCCAGCAAGCTCGCAAAGCTGCCGCTGCCGCCTCAAATACCCTCGCCACAAGGGACAGGATCGCATTCGGCGAGGCTGGAGGCTACGATCAAGACATATACGGTAGTGCAAGCAAGAGCGACTACCTCCATGAACTCCCCACAGCACTACCCAGCTCCAATTCGTGCGCAGGCTCCGACGAAGACGATGTCGACGATGACCAAGACCAAGGCCGGAACGCAAGGCGAGTCAACCCGCTCGACGTCTTCTCTGCGCCTCAGCACCTGCTGCACGAGTTCGCCGACGATGACGAAGATCCCCTCCAGGACCGCTCCGCCTCGAGACAGATTGCAGTGCGCCAGAGCGACTACCACCTTCGTCGTTTCAACCGTGACCTCAACGACGACGCCGCATCGGATCCCTTTGCAAAGGATGCCGCCGACAGCGAGGGCCAGGGTGGCTTTAAGGAGGCCATGAGGAGGGCCGAGTTGGAAAGGGAGGAAGAGCGCGTCCGGAGGATCATCGAGGCAAAGGAGAACGAAGCAAAGCAACAACAGCAGACTGGCGGCGCAGCGGCCGCCGATGCCAAGGCAAAGACGCTCGATGCTCCCGACGCGACTCCGCGCGTAGCGCGCAAGCGCAGGTGGGACGTTGCTGCGCCCGAACCTGGTCCCGCGGCTAAACAGACCGCGGCCGCGATCGAGACTGAGACGGACAGCTGGAGTGGCGAGGCGCCTGCGAAGAAGCGCAGGTCGCGATGGGACGAAACGCCAGTCGCTGATGGCGTGGCGCCTGGAGAGACGCCGAAGCGATCACGATGGGATCAGACGCCCGTTGCCGCCGCGAATAACGGCGCCACAGACGGAGCCGATCCTGCAGCCGCCGCCGCATCAGAGGGCGGCGCTTCGACGGCGTTGGACCCGCGGAATCGGTACATGACGGATGAGGAGCTCGACTCGATCCTGCCTTCGGAGGGGTACAGCATCGTCGAGCCACCAGCCGACTACGCACCCATCAGGACGCCGGCGCGGAAGCTTACACAGACCCCTGCGCCCCTCGACGGCGGCGGTTTCACAATGCAGGACGAAAACGCCGCTCGGGCCGGCCTCGAAGAGCTGATCCCCGATCTGCCCACTGATATCCCGGGCGTGGGTCAGCTGGCCTTCTTCAAGTCCGAGGACCAGACGTTCTTCAAAAAGATTCTCCACGAGCAGGACGAGGCCACCCTGTCGAGCGAAGAGATCAAGGAGCGCAAGATCATGCGCCTGCTCCTCCGCATCAAGAACGGCACCCCTTCGACGCGAAAGACAGCCCTGCGCAACATTACCGATCGAGCCCGCGACTTCGGCGCCGGGCCCCTCTTCGACAAGATCTTGCCACTCCTGATGGAACGTACGCTCGAGGACCAGGAACGCCACCTGCTCGTCAAGGTTATCGACCGCATCCTCTACAAGCTCGACGATCTCGTTCGACCCTACGTCCACCGGATTCTCGTCGTCATCGAGCCGCTCCTCATCGATGAGGACTACTACGCCCGCGTCGAAGGTAGAGAGATCATCAGCAACCTCTCAAAGGCCGCCGGTCTCGCCCACATGATCAGCACCATGAGGCCGGACATCGACCACGTTGACGAGTACGTCCGCAACACGACGGCGCGCGCCTTCTCGGTTGTCGCCTCAGCACTCGGCATCCCAGCCCTCCTGCCCTTCTTGAAGGCCGTCTGCCGCTCCAAGAAAAGCTGGCAGGCCAGGCACACCGGCATCCGGATCGTGCAGCAAATCGCTATCATGATGGGTTGCGCGGTGCTCCCGCACCTGAAGAGTCTCGTCGACTGCGTCGAAAAGGGCCTCGAGGACGACCAGCAGAAGGTCAAGACCATGACCGCGCTGGCCCTCGCCGCGCTCGCGGAAGCCGCTGCGCCCTACGGTATCGAGAGCTTCGAGAACGTCCTAAAGCCCCTCTGGCTCGGCATCCGCCAGCACCGAGGCAAAGGCCTCGCCGCTTTCCTGAAGGCGATCGGATTCATAATTCCGCTGATGGACTCTGACAGCACCCTCTACTTCGTCAAGGAGGTCACGCCGACGCTGATACGAGAGTTCCAGAGCGCGGACGAAGAGATGAAGAAGATCGTCCTCAAGGTTGTCAAGCAGTGCGCCGCCACCGAGGGCGTGACGGGGGCCTTCCTCAAGGAGGAGATGCTGCCGGAGTACTTCAAGAACTTCTGGGTCAGGCGCATGGCGCTGGACCGCCGCAACTACCGTCAGGTCGTCGAGACGACCGTCGAGCTCGCCCAGAAGACGGGCGTGGCTGAGGTCGTGGGACGCATCGTCAACGAGCTCAAGGACGAGAGCGAGCCTTTCCGCAAGATGGTGATGGAGACGATCCAGAAGGTGGTCGCGAACCTCGGCACCGCCGACATCGACGAGCGCCTAGAGGTGCTGCTGATCGACGGCCTCATCTACGCCTTCCAGGAGCAGACAGTCGAAGACCAGGTGATGCTCGACGGTGTCGGCACCGTGGTAAACGCGCTAGGCATGCGCGTCAAGCCGTATCTCACGCAGATCGTCTCGACCATTTTGTGGCGCCTCAACAACAAGAACGCCAAGACGCGGCAGCAGGCGGCCGATCTCACCACCAAGCTGGCCGTCGTCATCAAGCAGTGCGGCGAGGACGCCCTGCTGTCGAAGCTTGGCGTGGTGCTGTTCGAGCAGCTCGGAGAGGAGTTCCCCGAGGCCCTCGCCTCAATCATCAGCGCAGAGACGGCAATCGCCAACGTCGTCGGTATGACGGCGATGAACCCGCCGATCAAGGACCTGCTCCCGCGTATGACGCCCGTTCTGCGCAATCGACATGAAAAGGTGCAGGAGGCGAGCATTAACCTCATCGGCCGCATCGCCGACAACGGCAGCGAGTTTGTCAGTCCGCGAGAGTGGATGCGGATCTGTTTCGAGCTGCTCGACCTGCTCAAAGCTCACAAGAAGGCCATCCGACGCGCCGCGGTCAACAGCTTCGGCTACATCGCCAGGGCCATCGGACCTTCGGACGTGCTCCAGGTGCTGCTGACCAACCTGCGCGTTCAGGAGCGACAGTCGCGTGTCTGCTCGACGGTAGCCATCGCTATTGTCGCCGAGACCTGCGGTCCCTTCACGACGTTGCCGGCCATCCTCAACGAGTATCGGACGCCGGAGCTGAACGTGAGGAATGGCTGCCTCAAGGCACTCAGCTGGGTGTTTGAGTACATCGGTGAGATGAGCAAGGACTACGTCTACAGCGTCATCGGCTGCCTCGACGACGCTCTGACCGACCGCGACCAGGTGCATCGACAGACGGCGGCAAGCATCGTCAAGCACCTCGCGCTGGGCACCGCCGGCCTGGGCCACGAGGAGAGCATGCAGCACCTCCTCAACCTCATCTGGCCCAACATCTTTGAAACGAGCCCGCATGTGCTGGGATCGGTCATGTCTGCGGTCGAGAGTCTCGAGGTGGCGCTGGGCCCCGGAGTGCTGCTCAACCACACACTACAAGGCCTCTTCCACCCGGCGCGCAAGGTGCGCGAGGTTTACGTGCGCGTCTACAATAGCACCTACCTGCGCTCGCAGGACGCCATGGTTGCCTACTACCCGGACCTCTCGGAGTTTTCAGACGAGCGTAACGACTTTCGTCGACACGAACTGTACACGTTCATCTAGCCAGCGAGCAGTTCCACTCCTTTTGACCAGGCGTGCGCCGCCGCTGTTTTTATTCGCCAGGCCGCTGTGCCAGGAAGGTGTCTCTCTCACAACGGCCGAGATGCTGCCGCAATCGGGGACGGACATGACTTCGCCGCAGTAGATTCATAGCAAAGATTCGGACCTTCTTGGCGGTTCGGCCAAGGTACCTCCCAGCGACTCTAGTGGCAGCCTGGCCGACGCCGTAGGTACCTCGGCGGCGTGATCCTCCAAGCTGCCACCAAGGCGAGCTTGGAGTTACCTGGGCGAACCTGAGTCCCATGCGAAGTGGAGCTTGGCGATGTTCTCGGCCAAGGTACCTTCCAAGGCGATCGAGATGATGTAGCTACCTCTTGGACTCGGAATGCCACGCTCTTTCCTACCGTTTGTCCCGCCTTTTCCTTGATCGCAGACCTTCCTGCTTGTTGCCCCCAGCTCACCTTCTCTCTCTACTTCCATCCTCCCACGCCACACCGACATACACGCCGACGCACATGCCGACTGCTACTGACGACGCCTTCTCCAGCTTCCTGCCCCTCTTCCCTCTGACATTCAACAGGCCAGCTGTCCACATCACCGATCCTGACGCAAGCAGGACCCGGCGGACGACAAAGGCTGCTATGGGGCAGGACGGCAAGCAGGACGAGCAGGACGAGCAGGACGGGCGTGGCAGCGGGCAGGCAGCGGTGAGGTGGCCTGTGGGGTATAAGGACCTGTGCCGCTGCCTTGCTCCCTTTCCTTCCTGCTCCCATCACTCGTTGCTTTCCCTGTGTCTCCTCAATCTCCGCATGGCCCTCCTTCCCTTGCGTCGTTGCCTGCTCCCAGCTCCTGCCCCACCGCCTTCGGTCATGAGGCCCAACTTGACGCTGACAATCCTCTGCCTCCTTGCCTCTGCCTTTTTGCAGACAGATATCGTCGTCACAGGTCGCATCGCCGCAGCTGCCATCGCCCGCCCGCCCTGCCCATTGGTGAGTTCACGGGCTCGCGCTCTTGCTTGCACTGATCCTCTGGCCATCCAGACCGCCCCAGCTGGCCATCGCATCCTTTTTGCCTGGCCATAATGCTCGTCGGTACCGCTGCGTCACACATGGAGCCGCATGCACAGCTCTCTTTGTAATATATAGTCACATCAGATCAATTCAACAGACCGCTGCACGTTGAGCGAGACGTATGCCAAGGCAAGCTTAGTGAAGACCAGCCAAGGAAAGCTCAGAAAAAGGTCAGCCAAGGCGAGCTTGAGGGGGCTGATTCCAAGTCGAGCTTGGCACATTATCGGCCAAGGTATCGGCCAAGGTGACCTTGTAGCACTCCGCCACGGATGGTGCGCAGATCTGGCAGATATATCGGCCAAAGGGTCGTCGCGGTGCCATGATTGTCGTGATGGTGTCGAAAGGGGCACCTGGCTTCTCTCGTTCGCCGAGCTCGCGCCTCGTGACTCGATTAGCTCGCAGCAGCAGGTCGAAAGGGAAGGCTGGCACGCAGACCACGCAGCTTGAACCTAGAGCATGCTGCATGGTGACTTGCTGCACATCAGACGAGATATCCGCGCATCAAGCAGCACCAACTTGAGCGACGAGGCTGGCTGTGAGGAGGGGAGCAGACAGGCAGGGGAAAGGGAAGCATATGGATTGCCGGACCCCGCAGGGGGGGACGCCGCGAGCTCCCAGCCGGCGCCGTAGGGCCGGCCGGTCGAGCGCCGTATGAGAGCGAGGCGTAGAAGAGCGCAGGGCGCGCGAGATCGAAATAAGCTAACTACATCCAAGGGTTAGCGAGCGCGGACATGAAGGGAGGGAAGGGTGGGTGAAAAGAAGCGAGTCGGCGTCGTCGAGGCGGCGTCGACGAGGAGAGAGGTAATGGGGGGGAAGGAGAGGAGAGAGCAAGCGACGCAGCAGGTAAGTGCCAGCGAGACAGGCCCGCTCGCTGCCTCAAACTGGCGCCCACCGCGCACATGCCTGGACTGCCGCTCACGAGTACATCTGGCACCGAGGGTAGGGAGTGGATATCCGGGTCGGGCTGCGCTTCGTTTGAGATCAGAGCGGAAGGACCTTTGATTTACTGGTGAAATCTCGTCTGCATCTTCCCGTCTTTTAGGTTATGTTGTGTAATAAGCTTGCACAGGGGGGCTGGTCCTGGTAGTCGACAGGGAAAAGTCATCTGGACGGCAAGGTTAAAGAAGCGGGAGAGCACGTCGGAAGATGCGGCATGGGCGAGGGAGGGTAGCATGGCAAGGGTCATTGGAAACCCTCCCTCAACGATGGACGCTGATCCCTGATCAGGCGGCGACGACCTTGTACTTGGGCCGCGATAGCATTGTACTGTGCCTGGTCGAGCGAGAAGACCTTGCCGTGCTTGACATTCTGAGGGAAGCCGTTCTTGTCGTCGGCTGTCCAGGCCTTCATGTCGCCAAGCGTCCTGGCCGAGTAAGGGATGTAGCGCTGCTCGGTATTCTCGTCGATCCAGAGGTGGAAGAGGCCGGAGTCCACATTGTCCTTGAAGCATAGCGGGCCCTCGTTGTTGTTGTAGGCACTGTTAACCGTGATCCTCTCGCTGAGCGGGGCGTTGTTGACGCGCTCCCAGGTGCCCAGGATGCCGTTGGCTGATTCCTCCTGGTAGATGGTCAAGTCACGCTCGTCCTTGATCCAACGGGTCCAGGCGTTGGCGCCCTTTGCCTCGTTGCGGATAAAGGTGCAGTCGATGACGGGGTAGTCGACGTTGACGTACTGCTTGGCGGCGCTGAAGTTGACAAAGTCGGCCGTGGTGACGTACATGAGCCTGTTGGGCGGAATGGGCTCGGCATTGTGTCCAGGGTCCCGGGTCTGATCAAAGAAGCGAGAGGCAAAGACGACGACGTAGGCATTGACCAGCGGGTCCCAGTTGGCCTCGGGCGCCCAGAGGTTGCCGGCCGACACGTCGACGAGCGGCTGGGTGAGGCGCGGACCGGTCCAGTTGGCCAGGTCGTTGGACTCCCAGATGACCATGGAGTGCGAGCCGTTGCGACTGGCTGCGTTGAAGTCGTTGTTCAGGGCGTTGGCGTTGAGGTCGGTGGCAATCAGCCAGAACTTCTGGCCGTCGTTGGAAGAGACGATGAAGCTGTCGCGGACGCCCTTTGTCCCGACGTTGGAGCGCAGCACTGCCTGTGTGCGGCTGGTACCGTCGAGAGAGAGGGGCTTCCATCCCGAGAGGACCTTGTTGCCGTCGGATAGGTGCATGTAGATGGCCTCGTCGTCGACGGGGAAGGAGGTGAAGAGGTAGCCGACCTTGGAGGTTGTTTGGCGCTCCTCGAGCGGGGCAGCGAGGCCCAGCGAGGCGAGGAGGGCAAGGGGAAGGAGGGATTTGAGCAGCATGACTGGAAGCTGGAGAGAGAGGACGAGTGAGGATCTGGTAAGAAGGGGAAAGAGGAGGTGGATGTGTGGCGGAGAGGAAGGGTGGATTGCGTTGTTGCGAGGCGATGGCGCTTGCTTTTAAGCCTTTTGTCAGTTGCGGGTCAGGGGAGCGGTCTGTTGGCCTGGCCGATGGCGGGGGCAGCCTGAAAGCGAGGCGAGGATGCAGAGGAGACAGCTGGCGCTGTACTGTATGAGGACTGCTGCGACACGCTAGGCCTGGGGAGAGGGTCACCGTGCGAAGCTTGGCCTGGTCAGGGATGCAACCCACCATGACGCTGGGCCGGGCGGCCAAGATGTGTCGAAGGACGATAGAGGCAGGCTGGACGAGGCAGGAGCCGGGCCGAGAAGATCTCCGGGGTGGGGATGTGTCGAGCAGTACTGTATAAGAGTGGTGTAAGTTTGCTTGTGCTTCCTGTAGAGATATGCGGGAATACTATACGTAGGTTTGCTCGAGGCAGGGTGGCAGGGAGGTCATTGTGCCACATCGTGCGAAACAACAAAAAGAAAGAGGTGAAGTTACCGATTTTCCTTTCGCAGCTCTATGGCGACGACGACGACGACGATAGACTACGTCGTCCTTCTACCGACGCAGCCAGCCACGCAAGCAGGCTGCGTCGACACCGTCTTACTCAACGTTCCAAAAGGCAAAGCTCGGCGCGCCCGGCTCGGCGAGTTCGACAATCTTGTCGTCAAACTCGTCGTTGCTGGCCATCGCCTCGTCCTTGTCCACCAGGTGAACCTCGCCGAAGTTGAGGCTCTTCTTCAGGTACGCCTTGGCATCCTCCAGCGTCTTTCGCTCGTCAAACGGCAGCCGCCGGTTGAATGCCGTCTCGGCGCCAAAGTCCTCGATGCGCTTCTTGAAGCCCACGATAAAGTTCATCACCTTCTTGTCCTTTAGCAGTCCCTCCTTGGCCAGCGACTCGCGCACCGCCTTGTCGTCCACCTTTAGCGACGAACCGTCAAAGTTGCCCTGGATCAGCTCCACGCAGCGCGTCTGCCACTCCGGGAACCTCTGCGCCACAAAGATCCGGCACTCCTTCGGCTGTCGGTCGTTGTACTTTTTGTCCGCCGCCGCCTGCCCCTTGCCCGCCTTCTTCTTGCCCAGCACGATCTCGGCGTCCCGCAGCGTCTTGACCGTGCCCGACACGTACGTCAGCGCCGCCGCCGTCGAGTTGTCCACCTCGCCCGACAGCTCCGGCCACCTCGCCCACTGGATCGAGCCCGACTCGCCCACGCACTTGCGCCACACGTGCTCGCCAAAGTGCGGCGCGATCGGCGCAATCATCGTCGCCTGCACCTTGATCCACCGCATCACCAGGTCGACGTGCATCCCGACGTCAGCCGTCGCCTCGCGGTACAGGTCGCGCGCCGTCTGGAACTCGTAAAAGCCAAACTTCATCGCGTCCTTGTAGAGCGCCCGGTCGTAGCTCTCCTTGGTCTGCTTGACCAGCGCGTTGATCTGGTTGTCAAACGCGCGGTCCCAGAACGAGTCGCACGCCCCCGTGCGCACCTTGGCCCCCTCCGACGTCACCTCGTTGCACCACTCGATCAGCGTGTGCAGGCGCAGGATGTTGGCATTGGCCGTCTTCTCCTCAAAGTTGGCGTCCTCGATGCCATCGCCCGCATCGGCCAGCGACAGCCGCGTCGCGTCAGCGCCGAACTTTTCGATCGATTGGCGCAGCGTCAGGCTGTTTCCCGTCGACTTGGCCATCTTCTTGCCGTTGAGCATCAGGTGCCCGTTGGCGCGGAACGCGCGCGGCCAGTGGTGCTCGGGAAAGATGGCGGCGTGCACGTAGGCGCAAAAGGTGAGGTGGTTGGGGATGAGGTCCTTGCCCGACGAGCGCAGGTCCATCGGGTAGAAGTAGCGGAACTCGCGGCGCAGCACCTCGGCTTTCTCGCGCGGGACCTTGGTGTCAGATGGGTAGGCGGCGTCGCCAAAGATAAAGTCCCACATCGCGTCGGTCAGGTCGACTGCCTCGATGCCGATGGGTCCGACCTTGCTGCCGTCGATGACGCCGCCCTGGAGGTGGTAGGCGACGGTGTAGTAGGCCATGTAGATGGTCGAGTCGCTCAGACTCTCGACCAGGAACTCAGGGTCCCACGGCAGCTTCGAGCCGAGGCCGTAGCTCCGCGCGCACGCCCACTGGCGAAGCCAGTCGACGACGCCCTCGAACGCGTTCTTGGTCTCGGGCTGGAAGCAGTTCATCTGGGCAAAGAGCTTGTTGACCTTGGCCTTCCACGACTCCTCGCCATAGTCGAGGTACCACTGGTCGCAGAGCGCGACGACGCACTCGTCGGCGCTCCGGCTGATGATCTTGCCCTCGGGTTCGGCATAGGGGAACGCGAGCTGGGCGTGTATCATGTCCTCGCGCACCTTGGCCTTGGCGTCCTGGACCGAGAGGCCCTTGTAGTCGCCGACGAGCATGGTCCCGCTGTAGAAGCCTTCCTTGTAAGCGATCTCCTTGGCCTCGGCCAGCTGGACCTTGTCCTTGGCGCTCTGGATCTTCATCTGCTTGACGAGCGTCGGCGCGATCAGACCGCCGTAGTTGGGCGTGCTGATGACCGGGAGCGGCTCGAGCGCGGCCCACTGCGGGTCGATCTGATAGTACTCGGCCTTCTTGCGGAGATCCATCAGGGTGGCGTAGTCGTCGGGCGAGTCGGAGGGGACCGAGGTGACGACGCCGGTGCCCTTGGTGGCCAGTACCGTCTCCATCGGCAGCACGTGGACCTGGTCGTAGTGGCCAAATGGCGCCTTGATCAGAGTGCCGACCAGCTGCGATCCCTTGACGGTGGCGAGGCTGTGGACGCGGCCGCGCTCCTTTGTGGTGCCCTGGTAGGCCATGTTGCGGGCGGCCCGGGCAGTGCAGATGTAGACGTCAGTCTCGTTGACCTCGAACGCGCCGTAGTCGATGGTAGGGCCGACGTAGCAGTTGGTCTGGCCATACATCGTCTCGGGGCGCAGCGTCGCGGCGACAAAGTAGACCTTCTTGCCCTGGAGCTTTTCATCGAGCTCGGGCGCCGCCCGGGCGCCCCACTGGACGACCTCCATTTTGAGGCCAGTGTACTCCTGCGGTCCGACGCCCTCTCCCTCGCTGCGGTCGTGGTCCATGCAGGGCTGTCCGTCCTTGGGAGAGTAGATGGTGTAGCGCTCGCCAAACTTGATTTTGTTCATGGCGTGAAGCTTGTTCATCTGCCATCGGACGAAGCTGTCGTAGAAAGGGTTGACATCGGTGGTGACAAACGCGCGCCTCCAGTCGATGCGCGAGCCGAACGAGGTGCAGTCGGCCTTGGCGATCGGCGGGAAGTACTTGAGCCAGTACTGGGCGTCGGCAAACTTGGGGATCTCTTCGCGCGGGACGCCGCTGTTTTCCATAATCTGGAACTGGTACTTGAGGCCGGTGCTCTTGGCGGCCAGCTTGCCCTTGGAAGCCTTGGCGACGTTGGTGGTGGTGGTGGCGCTCGAGGTGTTGGCGATGGGCGGCGGCGCGGCGTCGGCGTCGGCCTCTGGGCTGAAACCGGCAAAGTCCGGGCCGAACATCTCGATCTCGCGGACGAGCTTGTCGGCGGCAGCGCGGATGGGCATGCCAGTGCAGTGGAAGGCCCAGGGGAAAAGGGCGCGCTTGCCTTGGAGGCGCTCGTAGCCGACGGCGAACTCGGCCTTGGAGATGGTAAAAGCATGGCCGAGATGGAGCGAGCCGTTCATGTAGGCGTAGGGGATGGTGGCAAAGTACTTGGGATACCTTGCGCGCACGTCTTCGGGCGTCAGCTCCTTGAGGCCGTCATCCTCGGTGGGAGCGTTGACATCAAAGACGCCAGATTCGGCCCAGAATTGCTGCGTCTCCCTTTCGAGCTTGGTGAGGAAGTCACGCTTCGAGGTCTGTCGTGGGGGGCAGGACGGGAAGAGGCGGCGGGATGGGAGACGCACGTGAGTGGACAGGAGGTGGCTTCAGCACAGAAGCGCAACGCGGCCTGCGGAAACGAGGCTGGCATACGTGGGCAGGGGGAGTTCTCGACCTACATTCTCGAGCTGGATGGGGCCGACGTCCTTGTTGGCGTCCTTGGACGGCATGGTGGAGGCGTAAGCGGTCGAGGCTGTAGCCAGTGGAGCTGCAGCTGCAAAGAGGGAGAAGTGAGGGTGGTGGAAGGAGCGCGACGGGATGGCCCTAGCAGGTGTGGCTGCTGCTGCTGCTGCTGCTGCTGCTGCCAACGTGAAAGGGGTTCGTCTCGACGTCTGTGCCAAGACGAATCTAGCAGAGCGGCCGAGGAACGTCGTCTTGCCGAAGTCGACGCTAGAGAGACGCGCGGCGGGTGGGAAAGAGGCGAGGAGGACGGTCTAAAGGGCTGCGGTGACTGCAGGGCTCAGGGAGATGGTGGTGGGGATGGTGGCGGTTGACGGCGGCCGCCTTTGCGCGTGTGCGCGTGTGACTCAGCCGCTGCGATACGTTTGACTGTTTCTGCTGGCCGCGCTGAGTTGAGGAAGACGCGACAACGCTGCCGGCCGATAGCCGGAAGGAGGGAAACTGGCCGAGGTGAAAAGTTTTGTACATTGCGCGTGTCCCTAGGAATCCGGCCGATAAAAAGCAGACTGTCTACCACCCTCACTACCACCATCACCGCCATTGTTGTCAACAGCTCTATTGTGTACCAAGCACTGGGCAAGCAATGCAATCCATCTTGACACTTGCTGCATACATTGGGCCATCAGAAACGCTCAGCCAGTCCACCACGGCTGCCGTACAGGTCACTGGAATGGAGGTCCAGCCAAAGCGGGATTGCGAGCAAGCCGAGGCAGTGGCGGCAAGCTTGACAGGCTCAGCGCGAGGTTGTGAAAGCGAGCTGGGTTGGTTGGAGTGTCGAAGAAGGGGCCCTCGACTGGCGGCGGGGTCTGATCGCGAGGCTTGAAGCCTGGCAGCTTGGCGAGGACCTTCTCTGCTGCAGCGGGCAAGGTGAGGCCAACGTCAGCAAAGGCCTTGCGGACCGACGTCTTGCTGATGCCCTTGCGCGCCTTGGCGTAGTACTTGGCAAAGTGGATCCGGTCAACCATCTTGGCGCCACCGTGCGCCGCGACTTGGCGGCCATAGGAGTGCTTGATGGGCCCAAAGATGGCCGTGTCGAGCGGCTGGATCACATGTGTGGCGTGCGCTGGGAAGCAGACGGGCACGATGCGCCGCTTCCAGCACTGGTCGCAGGACTCGGCCGAGACGTGCAAGGCGTGCCCGTCAAGCAGCAGGAGCCGCCAGTCCTTCTCTCGAGCACCCGTTGGCCTCGTCTGCGGGTCAAACACCCGCTCCAGCCACTCGAGCGCCAGTTCGTTGCTTGTCCAGCCCTTGGGCGAGACGGATTCCCAGGGAAACGCGTTAGTCTAAGCCGCAGAGGCATCTGCATGTTCTCTGTAAGCAACCACATCATCAGTTCCCTTATCCCGTGCCGACGGGTGCAGCTATCGCCCGATCTCAACTCGCTGGCCGCCCACTCTGCTCTGGCTGCAGAGCGGTGAGGGCTTCTCTGCTTCTCTGCTTCTCTTTCCTCTGGCATCTTTGACCTCCATCGGGGGCGCGTCTCCGTGGAGGTGATCGGGGAAACGGTGATGCGGGCTGCCGATTCCAAGGATGGATCGGGCGGTCTGAGAGTGCACGGAGCACGCACGTCGCGGAGCCGGCGGTCAGGAAGGACTTGGGGCGAGGTCCCTTTGCTATCGCCTCGCTGGCGCTCCTTGCTTGTCAACCCTCTCTCGACGCTACGATCGACCAGCTCCTGCCTCTGCATCGCCAGGCCACGCTGCCCGGCCGCCGCAGTACCCAACACCACCACCACCACCACTGCCCAGGCCAGGCGGGCGACCGTCACGCATCCACATCCTCCTCATACGGCCAGCATCGGCATCCCGCTCCACTCGCTTTCATCAGCCACTGTGATCTTCTGCTGATCAGAGGGCCCTTCTCGCTACCGTCGCACGAAGAAAGCCTGCATCTTCTTCTCGAACAGCATCGGCAGCAGCAGCAGTGAGAATGACGACTCCACTCAGCATATTCGAACAGTACTCGACCTTCGCAATACGATTGCCGCCAAGTCTGTCGTTCCGAACGGCAGCTCCAGGATCAGCTCCCCTCCCTCTGATCTGAGCTGGGACGAGCTCTGCGCGGCTCCCTATTGTTCCCGGCACGATGTCTCGGCCTTCCAGCTGTCCGTCCACCTCGACTCCAGCCAGCACATGCACCAGCAGCAACTGCAACTGCAACTGCAACTGCAACTGCAATCACCATGCATGCGCCGACAAGCAATCGGCTCCGGCCGCCGAGGAACACTTGATCCCTTACAAGTTCGAGCCTCCGCCATGGCGGCCCGGTCTCCATCCCACCTCGCAATGGCCGGGCGTGCCGGACCTCTTCCCCACCCGCGTTGGCCAGGCCGAGGACGACTTCAGCCAGGCCACGGTACGGAGCGGCTTCCAGAACACGTTCGGCCCCGCCAACGAGACACTCCTCCTCCACGAGATCCTCGGAGACCCGCTCCAGGGGCAGCGCCTCCTCACGCACCTCGACCTCTGCCTCCGAGAGGTCCTCCAACGGCGCCACGCCATCGGGCGCGACCGCATCTCGTCGTCTCAGCACAAGCCACCCTCCCGCGTCACGTTGAACGACCTCAAGCTGGCAAACTATGTCAAGGATCTCGCCGACCCAGAGGTACCCCTGCATCGCCTCTCGCGATCCGTGCCGCACGGCTTCAAGGGCGAAAAGATGTTCGAGATGCTCTGGACCGGAGGCGCATCGATGGTCACGGCAGTCGGCTCCACGTCTGCCGCCAACGCCAGCCGCAGCCACCTTGCCTCGAGGGTGGCTGCGTCCGCCGCTGCCGCCGCCGCTGCTGCTGCTGCTGCTGCTGCTGCTGCTGCTGCCTCCTCTACTGCCGGCATCGGAAGCCCTGACGCTACGCCAGGGTCCCCATCGCGGCAGAAGAACATTAGCAGCAGCGTCGACGTGGCGCGTGCAGTCTGGTTTGTCCGAGCCGTCGGGGCCGCCGAGATCCAATCGGTGCGCAGCAAGTCGAGCGCCACCTACGCAGCAGAGATGACGGCCAGCCTCTGCTCGTGGCTCAACAAGCAGATTAACGAGCTCAGCTGCTCCGTCGCCTTCAACGGCGCCCAGGCCGGCAGCATCGCCCCTTGCGCCGGCATCCCGCTGGCGGTGGCCGCCTCTCCCGCCACGCCTTCGCCCGGTTATTTCCAGCCAAAGACGCCGATCACCGGTAGCAGCGGCGGCGGCGGTAGCGGCATGCAGGCACGGCCGTCCATGGGGCGAACAAACTCCTCCCGGCAACAGCAGCAGCAGCCGCCCGCGATGCCGCCGCAGGCTCGAATCGCTGCCACTGTCGATGCCGTCGGCAATCACTGCGGCGTCCTGGCAAACGAGATGGAGGCGGAGCGGTGGGCGGCCAAGTGGACGTACAGCCTCTCGCTGACGCGCCAGCTCAACGCTCAGCACCTCGTCGACAGACCCACCCTCTTTCGGTGGATAACCGATGCGCTCGGCGTCTGCAACCTGGCGCAGATCTGGTTCCTCGTCGAGCTGGTCGAGGAGGTGGCGAGGCTGGTGGTGCAGCGCCGCTTCCTCGCGTTGCCGCTCGTTTCGGCCGTCTGCATCCGCCTGTCGCTGCTCGATGCACGCCACAATCCGAAAGCCGTCGCCCCGCTGCGCAGCCGCCTTTGCGAGGTGCTCTTCTTCGTGCTCGAAGAGGCGCCCGACATATTTGTCAGCGCACGTCTCTGGCACGACCACCACAAGACGATGGCCGAAGCGGTTGCGTTTGGCTGCCCGGACGACACGGAACGACGCTTGGAGCTGAACGACGCCCTGAGGCGGATTGGCATTAGGATCGGCAAGCTCTCACTGTCAAGCTACATCGACGCGCTCCGCCACGGCTGCATCACGGCGCCTGCACTGACCCTCGCGACGGCCCCTGCATCGTCCACGCACTTTCTGCTTCCCTATCCATCTTCTCCGTCGGTCAGCCTGGGCCAAGATATCAAGGCGCTCGACGCGACGGACCTCGAAGGGCCGGCGATTGACGCCCTCTTCGCCCACAGGGACACATCGGCTTCGTCACCGTCGGCGGCGGCGGCGGTGGCGGCTCGATCGATCGCTGAGCGGATCGATACCATCCTGACGTGGGGATGCACCGGCTGGCGTAAAGGAACTCATCGCCAGTACCTGGCAGCTTCGCTGGTGGAGAGGCTGAAGTTTGGTCATGGCAGCCGAAACAGCGATCAAGGGCCCTGGCCGACGAATGGCGCGCCTGCAGCGAGCAGGGAGAAGCGCCGAAGAAGCAAGGCCAACGTGGAACCAGCGCTGCTTAAGTGGCTCGGCGACGTCGAAGCAGCGACGACACTGAAGGTCGCAGCGACAAAGACGACAGACGACTCTTTCGAACAAGTCAAGCCGATAGACCATCGGACCAAAGTGCTGGCCTCGTGCGAGCCGCGATCGATCATTGTCCTCTTCGGCGAGCTGGCCAGGCGTGGGCTCTTCAGCTACAGCCGCTTCCTGCAGAGGTTGATCGCCCGTGGCGTGACGATGCAGGGTGCGATGCCGAACGCGAACACCGACGCTGACGGCGACCGAGACCCTGTCCCCAGAAACGGCGAGCCCCGCTCTGTGGCTGAACCGGCCACCACGCCGACGACGGCGAAGGCGCCAATGCTGTCAGCAACGCGTTCCGCACCGCAGGACTCGCTCCAGCTGCGCCTCCTGCGCTCAGTGCCGCTCTACGAGGAGACGCCAGCCATCCTACAGCAGCGTCGGATGGCTATCTACGGCGACAGAGCCAAGGAGACCCACGAAGAGGCCACTGAGCGGCGAGCCCTGCGCGAGCTCCGGCTGCTCCTGCCGTGGCTGTTTGACGACGACGGCAGCAGCAGCGACGCGCCGCTCCAGACTGATGCAGCGATGCCGCAAAGCGGCGGACAGCTTCGCGAGACGTATCGAGGGCACCGTAACGACGTTTCAGCGCCTGATATGATGGACGAGCGCAGACTACGGACGGCGGTTCCGCATCTGTGGAGCGCGTCGAGGTACGTCAGGGTCAAGCTGCTGCGCTCGCGCATCCTGCCGAGGGCGGCCACCTGCGGTGTCGGCGCTCTGTCGTGCGCTCGCCTCTGCCTTCTAGTCTCGGTGATGACGACGGCCGAAGACTTTGAGAGCCTGCTGCAGCTGATGGTCTCGCTGCTGCTGCAGGCGCCTCTGCCACACCACCTCGCCAAGGCGGTCTACGATCTGTTGATCGAGCATCAAGCGGTCTGGTGCGGCCTCGATGCGCTGCCGACGTTGGTGCTGCTCGTTCGTCAGCAGCTCAATCACGCCAGCTCGACTCGCGACGTGCGCCTCGCCGTGCTGACCTCCAATGCCCTCCAGCGGCTCAAAGAGTTTCAGGCGGCGCCGCCGACTCAACCGACTTCGCTGCAGCGAGACCCAGGCTTGTCGCTTGACGCCGCCCTCGACCCTGCCGAGCTGGCGATGTGCCAGGAAGCCTTTCGCCGTCTGGCCCCGGGAGACTTCGATGGTCGTGGCGACGGCAGCAGCGGCGCCCAAGGGGAAAGGACTTCCAGTACTAGTCGGCTCTTGGCTGAGCTGCGCAAGCTCTTCCCAAGGTCGGACGCTACGGTCGACGAGACGATCGAACACGCCATCGTCGAGTGCCTGCTGGAGCCGGCGTCCGACGGACTATCTGACGTGTCTGTCGACTTGCTCGACCTACTGCATCGCGAGGCGACGACTGAGATTGACGAGCGACATACACGCTGGTTGACGTCGCTGGCCCATAAGCTGTCGCTGCCCGGTGCTTATCCTTCGGTCATCGATCAGCCTTTCAGGGTCGTCGTCCGTCTTGTGACGCTCGGTGTAGCGAGCCTCGCGGTTGTCGTCAAGAGCCTGCTGCTGCCGCTCGTCGCCGATCTCGTCGAGGCCGTGGCGGATCCCTCCAATTTGTCGAATGCCGAAGCCGTGCCGCTGCTGCTCCAGTGCACACACCTTCTCTCGCGGACGTTGCTCGTAAACGGCGATGGCCAGGATGCTGCAGCAGCACCGCTCCACGGGCACGAATACGACGGCTCCTCGGCCGTCTCTTTAAGCATCTCCGAGAGGCAGTCGCTCCGCGCACAGAGGGCGCTGCTCTTCGCTCCTGGCGGCTTCGAAGCGCTCGTCCGCGTGCTGGCCCTGCTCAAGGTGTCGGCTCACGCCGTCACGCAGGCCTACCAGGCTCCTTTGCCCGTCTCGGTGACATCAATGCCGTCGCCGGCCCCGGTTACCGGCCTCGGCGACCTCGACGAGCAACAGCACCAGCAGCTCCTGCTGTCGTCGCCAGTCGAGGCTCTCAGCCAGCAAATTCTCGAGTTGGACGAGGCGCAGACGGCGTTCCACCGCGATCCGCGTGCCTTCTTCCGGGCGACGCGCGAGTCGACCAAGTCGGTGTGGGGCTGCGACGGACGCCGGGTGCTGGACAGTATGGTGGCCATATTGGACCCTTCGAGCCTGCTACTGGTCCCCGATATCGGCAGCGTTGGCGGCGAGACGCTGCATCGACGCCTTGACGGATGGAATTCGGCCACGCTGACATGCGAGCTGGTCGAGGTGTTTGACCGGCTGCAGGCGGCCGAGGCGAGCTTCCAAGTGCGGGCCGAGTCGAGGATCAAGGCGCTGGCTGCTGTGCTCTACCGTGCCTTCTTTCTGGAAGATAGAGCGGCCGGCCGGCAGCTGCTCGAGGATACCGCTTCGTCCGGCGCCCTTGCGGCCAAGTTCCTCGACGAAGGGCTCCGCACCGCGTTGCGTAGCCTTCGCGAGGATCACGAGGTTGGAGGCGTTGTTGATGCAGCTACGATCGTTCGACCGAGGAGCGCAGGCGAATCAAAGGATGCGCGGCCCCGCGCCGATCAAGTTGCCATCTTTACGTCAATCAGGGAGATCGTCGAGATGCAAGAGGCCTTCACGATCCCGGCCTCGGATTCCGAGACGGCTACGCAGCTGTTCCGCCACGTCGTCTGCGAGGTCGAGTCTGCCGCCTCGTCCAACGACATCCTCCGCGCACAGCAGGTCTGCCGTAGGTTCGGGCTGCTCTACCTCGTCCTCCGCCTCAGTTGCCTGTGGACAAGCAGCAGCAAGGCGCTGGTGGGGCGTCTCTCGACCTCTCTCCTCTCCCTCTGTCAGCTGTTGGGGCTACACTTCGACGACGCCCCCTACTTTGACTTGGTCTTTGACACGCTTGATCTTGTGCTGGACGAAGTTCCTCCAGCGACGCTGACGGCGTCGTCTCCCGACCTCGACCGGCAGGTGGAAGCGATGCGGCACCTCCAACCGCACGCCGTGCGCCGGATGCGTCAGCGACTGTTCAACGTCGATTCTGTCGCTCCCGCGCGCGACCTCGTGCTGACACCCCACGCCGCCGTCGCGGTGAAGCGAGGATGGTACACGCCGGACGCGATCGGGCCGTGGGAGTGTCTAGAGTACGTCGAACCGATCGCCAGCTCATCAGCGTTGGCGAGACCCAGCGGTGCAGGCTCGCCCGCTGCAGGAAGCGGGACCAAAGCGGGGCTTCCGCGCAACCTCGTCTCCGGCGGCGGACGGAAAGCGAATGACGCTGTGAATTGCACCGGCTCGCCGATCCCAGGTGCAAGACAAGGCTGGCCGTCAAAATTGTCGACGAACACGTCCCTCTCCCTCTCCCTGTTTGGCGGACAGGTGACGCGCGATATCATCCCCACCTCTTCGCCGCCGACCGACGTTTCCTCGTCTTCGTGCCACCCCTTTGCGGACGCAGCAGTTGCGCCGGAACACCTGGAGAGCGAAAGAAACTACGGCGACGCGGTGGCAGGTGAGCCGATCTATGCGCGTGATTTGAGGAGGGGATTGGTCCCGTACCTTGGGCACCCTTCTTCCTCTTCCTCAGCAGGTGGTGACGGTGTAACAGCAAAGAGCGGTGCGGGGGCTAGCTGCGGGAAAGGAAAGGGATGGGATGAGAGGATCACGATCGATCTGACACGGACTGATGACGAGGAAGAGACGAACGAAGCAGCAGCGACTGCGGCGACTGCGGCGGCGACTGCGGCAGTGGCGGAGGAGAAGAGAGGTCGTAAACGTAAACCCTCCCCGTCGACGGCGGGCGGAGGCAACAGCCAAACGCGCAAGAAACGTCGCTAGATCTATCGCATCCCTTCGTCTATGCAACTGTTCTTTTCATTTCATTCCTCGCCGGATCATGACCATCGCTACACGCAACCGAATCGATGCAAGCTCGAGGAAGACGAGCGCCATGCCGGCCTCCTGGCCCGCCGGTCGGTCGGTCTGATCTGCTCCGGCAGCAGGAGGAAGCCGTACGTTGCGCCATCCCTCAGTTCCAGGCTAGAGGAGCACTTGGTCTTCTTCCCTAGCAATGGCAGCCGCTGCCCGGGACTCGCGACTCGGGCGTCGGGACTCGCGACTCGCGACTCGGGACTCGCGCTGGGCCGGCGACGGTCAAACGGACAGGCGAAAAATTCCAGCGTCGTCGGGCCAAGCGCTGCACAGACCTCGCTGCCACTGACTGCCACCTTGGCTGCCCTTGCAATACTCCTACCATCCCCCTCCTTGCCTCCCGCTCTCGCTCTCCAGCATCGACCTTGCAAGCCACAGCCCGGAGCATCACCGCACGCCACACTCTGGTCGATCCCCCCGCGCTCCGCTGCCCACCATGGCAACCATGGCAGACGCAGTCGTCCTCGCACCAGACCAGGTAAAGCATCTCATCGCACACCAGCAACAAGATGGCGCTGCGCCCTCCTCTTCCTCCGCCCGCCCCTCCGCAGCTCCATCCGCCCCCAGCAAGCCGCGCACAAAGACCGGCTTCGCAAAGGAACGCGCCTTCGAACCCTTCTACACCGGAGGGCCACTCGCACTCACCCCGGACGCAGAATGGCTCGTCGCTACCATCGGCCAGCAGGTAGCCATCATCCAGGTCTCCACCGGACAGATACTGCACCGCATCGAGGGCGATACCGGACATGTGACAGCCCTCACAATCAGTCCCTCGGCATCGCACCTCGTAGTCGCTTCGCGCTCCCTCGCCCTGCGCACCTACACCCTCCCCGCCTTCCACCTGCTACGCAGCACGTCCAAATCCCACGCCGCTCAGGTAAACGTCATGCAGATCGATCCAACCTCCGCCCTGCTAGCAACAGGCAGCTCCGACGGCATCGTAAAGGTATGGGACATCCTCGGCGGGTACTGCACCCACGTCTTCCGTGGCCACGCAGGCGTCGTCTCTGGCCTGTGCTGGAACGTGCCCGACCCCGCGCTCGAGGCAGAGGCAGACCGCATCGCTGCGCCTCACCAGCGCAAGCCAAAGCCAAGGAGCAACGCCCAAACCTCGCTCGACCCGGCGCAAAAGCAAGGCCGCATCGAGCTCTTCACCGCCTCCGTCGACGGCAAGATCCGCCTCTGGGATCTCGCTGCACGCACAGAGTCTACCCACAAGCCCGCAGCCACGCTCAACGGCCACGTCTCCGTCGTCCGCGGCCTTGCCGTCACCGACGACGGACGCACGCTCGTCAGCGGCTCCAGGGACAACTCCATCATCGTCTGGGCGCTCGTCGATGACCGGTGGAGGCAGCGCGACACCCTCGCCGCAAACGAAGGCGTAGAGTCGGCCGGCTTCCTCGCTCGCGGCACCTCCTTCTCCGGCGCAACGCCCAAGGCGCAGCACCAGACAATCTTCTACACCGGTGGCTCAGACGGCCAGGTCAAGCTGTGGGACGCCGTATCGCGCTCCATCATCTGCCGCGAGCCAAAGAGCCTCACGCAGCAGATGGCGCTCGACGAGGCAGCCGCCCGCATCCGCGCCCGTCGCGGCGGCCCAGTCGATGGCGACGATGACGACGTCGAGGAAACGCGCGCCATCACCGCCATCCACTACCTCCCCTCGACCTCGTCCCTCGTCAGCGTCCACGCCGACCAGAACATCGTCGTCCGCACCGTCGCCACCGACTCTACCCTCCCGCCGCTGACAAAGACGCGACAGATGGTCGGCTTCAACGACGAGATCGTCGACCTCTCGCTCCTGTCCGCGCGCGGCGAAAAGGCCGAGACGCACGTCGCCCTCGCTACCAACAGCAACGCCATCAGGGTCTACACTGTCGACAGCGAGGACCACCATGTATCGCTGCTCTACGGACACTCGGACGTTGTCCTCTGCCTCGATCGGTCGCCCGATGCCAGGTGGATGGCGAGCGGAGCCAAAGACCGGACAGCTAGGATCTGGGCATGGGTGCCCCAGTCTCGGCTCCCACAGGCGCAGGGCGGCCTCGAAGGTGTCGCAGCCGCCAACGGCGATAGCGGAAAGAAGCTCGACCGCGACGAGTCCAAGAAGAGCAAGACGAAGAGGACTAGCTCTTCCTCGGACGACCACGGTGTCGAGGAGGTGGGCGAGTGGATCTGCGTCGCCGTCTGCGAAGGCCACGCCGAGAGCGTCGGAGCGATTGCCTTTGCCCGCCGTGCCTCTTGGCCGGGAGCCATGGGAGCACCGTTCATGATCACGGCCAGCCAGGACCGGACGGCCAAGCTGTGGGACCTCTCCTCTCTCTCGACGCTCCTCTCTCCCTCCAACTCCTCGCCCATCACCGGCCCGCTCCGTCTCAAGTCACTCCTCACCCTGAAAATCCACGACAAGGACATCAACAGCCTCGACATCGCGCCCAACAACGCCCTGCTCGCTTCCGGGTCGCAGGATCGCACCGCCAAGGTCTTTGCCATCTCCTACACGCCGCCGTCCAAGTCGAACGACTTTATCGCCTCTGCATCGCTCAAGCTCCTCTCGACGCTCAAGGGCCACAAACGCGGCGTCTGGTCGGTGCGCTTCTCGCCCGTCGACCTCGCGCTCGCCACGGGCTCGGGCGACAAGACGGTCCGGCTCTGGGGCTTGAAGGACTACACCTGCGTCAAGATCTTCGAGGGGCACACCAACAGCGTTCTGAAGCTCGCCTTCTGCTCGGCCGGCATGCAGCTCGTCTCGTGCGCCGGCGACGGTCTAGTCAAGCTCTGGGGCGTCAAGGAAGAGGAGTGCGTCGAGACGCTCGACGGCCACGATGAAAAGGTCTGGTCGATCGCGCTGACGCGCGACGAGAGCCGGATCGTCTCGGTGGGCGGCGACTCGATCGTCAACTTCTGGCTCGACACGACCGAGATCAACGAGAGCGAGAAGCGCAAGCAGAGGGAGGAAGAGGTGCTGCGCGAGCAGGATTTCAGCAACTACCTCACGCTCAAGGACTACCGGAACGCGATCGCGCTCGCTCTAGAGATGGGTCAGCCCAGGCGGCTGCTCGGCCTCTTTACGCACGTCGCGGCCTCGAGGCCGGAGGGCGATGGAGCGACGGCCGCGGGGTTGCTGCTCGATTCCGCCCTCGAGACGGCCTCGTCGGCCGCTGCGCTGTTCGGTAACGGCAATCTCGACGCGCTTTCTAAAGCCGGCGTCCTCTCCCTTCCCACCACCGCCGCCGCCAAGAAGACACCCACCTCCTCGCTGTCCGCAGAGGCGCAGAAGGACGCCACGAGCATCACTGGACTCGCGGCGGTCGACGCTGTCCTCTCTACGCTTTCGTCGACGCAACTGATCCAACTCCTCACCTACGTGCGCGACTGGAACACCTCTACGCGGACCTCGCCCATCGCGCAAACCGTGCTACATGCCATCCTCCGGTTCCACCCTTCCTCCTCGCTCATCTCGGCCTTTGACGCATCGAGCGCCGCATCGCGCGAAGAGACGGCAAAGAGGCTGGAAGACATCGAGCTGGGCGTAATCGATGTTGACTCGAAGCGGGAAAAGGAGAGGAAGAAGAGAGAGACGGCCATGAGGAAGAGCGGAAAGGGACACGTGGATCTAGCGGCGTTGATCGATGGACTGTTGCCCTACACCGAGAGACATTATAACCGCGCAGATAGGATGGCGATCGAAGCGAGCATGGTTGAGTTCACGCTGGGCTGTATGGACGCGGTGCTGGGACCTGTCGAGGACGACGTCGAGGAAGGGAAGGAGGAGGAGGAGACGTTTGGTCAGAAACTCAAGGAGAGAAGCGCCGGCAAGGATAAGAAGAAAGCGGCAAAGGGCGGCAAGAAGAAGAAAAAGTCAAAGGAGAGCCTCAGCTTTGATGACGTTTCTGCGTCCGAGGACGAGATGTAGGTCGGTGTCGTTGTTCGGCATCCAGATCCGGAGAAGAGACTTGGAATAAAACCATATCCAGACCCACCACTCTCCATAATTGCTGGACGGTCAAGACGGCACTGAAGTGATCCGAGGCATGCTTGCGGCTCACCAGAACGGCGACGCCAGCGACGAAACGCTACCACCAGACTTCGTCTGCATCGCTTGCGGACAGAGATGCGTCTAGCTGAACGAACCCATGTCACCGACCGTCGTAGTAACAGCTGGGGTGTGCTCCCGGGCGAGACAGGAAAGGGCCAGAGGCAGACAGGCAGAGCGGAAGAGAAACCAGGACTGAAGATCGCGAACCCTAGACGGACGCCTTGCGCACGGGCTGCCCGCCCAAGAGCGCCTCCGCCGATGGCTCGCAGAGACCAGCTCGGAGGTCCGGATGCAGAGGAATGCGCGAGGGGGAAGAGAGAAAGAAGGATTTCAGGGCAGAGCTGGGAGACAGGGGAATAATGAGGTGCGCGCACGCCAGCCGCCCCCACATTACTCGGCCGTGACGTGGACAAAGACACGGGCCGGCAGTCGAGCAAAGAAGCAAAATAAAATAAAATAAAATCCTTGCGAGCAGGGGGATTCGAACCCCCGGTCTTCTCCTTATCACTCGAAGCTAATCGCTTCGCCATGAAGGCAGCATGGGAAGGAGACGCAGTAACCACTTTGCCATACACGCCCCAATTGGCTACAACTAAAATCAACAAATTATGTAGTTTCTTTTTATTCAAACACCAGTTGTTTTGGTAGCCTGGCCCATCCGGAAAACAAGTGTCGGACAGTCGCACCAGGCTTTACGATTCAGTTCTCACATCCACGGCGTCAAAGCGGCAGGCACGATAACATCTCTGTGATTTGTTGCCTCCTTCCTTCCCTCTTGCACGATACACTCCGACCCGCGAACAGTGCGAACCTTTTCCCTATGACGCATCACACCCTAGTAGTCAAGTCCCTCCCCAAAAGCTCCACTGAAGCCAAAGCCGGCGCCCGCTCCAAAGCCTCCCTGTCCGCCTCCGCCGTGCGATGCAAGGGGCGGTGTGAGCTCTGCGACGTCAAACATGGCAATGTCGCGCTCGGCGCACCGGGCCGCCAGGTCGGGTCGGTTGAGGAGCTCGAGTGAGACGCGGAACGTCTCCCACAGGCTACCGCTCGTGATTCCGCTCTTGGTCGCGTTTGTCGTCGAGGGCGAGCGCGAGGGCGAGCGCGAACGGACGGAGTCCAGCGTCTCGGCCTCGGCCTGTTGCAGTGTCAGCGCCGTGTAGATGTGCGTGGCGGCATCTTGGTACATCTGTCATTGTAATGAGAGGGGCGCAAGGGGGAAGGAGCATTTGATGGAAGATGTGTCAGTATCGGTACGAATGGGTTGGCGATCGCGATGCCCGCATCGACTCACCTTGAGGTTGAGACAGCTGATGCTGAGGTTGAAGTGGCACCTCACAAACTCAGGCTGGAGCTGAAGCGCATGATGATAGTAGCCAATCGCCTCGTCGCTCCGCCCCGAGTTGCTCAGCGTCGCTCCGAGGCGGTTGTAGAGCAGCCAGTCGTCCGGCCTCACATGAAGCGCGGAGGAGAAGCAGTCGACCGCCTTGCTGTAATCTTCGGACGAGTTGAACAGCACGCCCAGCGCCACCTGGACGTCCGCATCGATCGCTTCCGGCGAAGATCGTGCTAGGGCGATCAGCAGTGACGTCAGCTCTCCGTGCCGTTCGAACAGGCTCGACTGAGAGGCGTGTGACGAGGACGAATCGCTCCGCACCCTCTGCTGCTGCTGCTGCCCGGCCAAGGAGAGCGAGGCGCGGTGGGCGCGCACGACGTCCGTGTACCTCTCGTTTGTCTCGATCCACCGCTCGATCGCCTCGTAAGCTGCGGCGCGGTCGTTTTCGTTGGTGTAGCTAACTGCAAGGGCGAGCCATGCGTCCTTCATACTCGGGTCCAGCTGGATAGCCTTCTGGAGCGCGGCAATGGCCTGTGCCTCCCGTTCATTCTCCTGCTGTTTGACGCCGAGATCAAACCACTTCAACGCATTGGACGGGTCGGCGGCCACCGCGGCCTCTCGCTCCAGCACCGATTCGAGGCTGGCCGGCATCTGCGAGGCGTGAGCGGCGTGGTGCCGCGTTGACTGGAGGTATGGATTTGACGAGAGGAAGCGGTACTCTGGCGCCGTCTGCGCAGAGACAGGCGGTGCGTGGCGGACGAGGTTCTTGACCTCGCGCGTAAACGGGTTGTTGTGAGCGACGGCTGGTCGGATACCGGCCGACGTCACCTCGAAATCGTCCCAGTCGGCCTGCAGCTTGTCCCATTCGGCCGTCTGGGCGCCGTCGACGCCTCGGCCCTTCGTCCCTTCCCACCGCTTGCCTACAAAATCTTGCTCGTCGTCGATCGCAGTGTCGCGGGACATGACCTCCTCCCACTTGGCGCCGAACGTGCTGGCGTGCGGAATATTGGCGCCAAGGCGCTGGTATCGTTCGAACTCCCTCGCATCGGCGTCGTCCTCCTGCATGCGCGCAGCCACGTCTCCTGCGTCACCGACAAAGGCACCCAACTGCTCGGCGATGGCCTGCTTCTCGATCGCCTCTGAGCGTGCGTCTTCCTCGGCCCAGAGGTCGTTGAGAGCCTGCCGATTGGCGATCTCCTGCTCGGTTGATAGCATCGGCGGGATCAGCGGCTGTGTGCCCGGCTTGTGGAGCGATCCGTTCGACGTGACGTCGCCCATTGCACGTTGCATGCTGGGCGGAAGCTGGCTGGCTCGACCCTGGGACGCCATCTGGGTGGCCCACTCGTAAGCCTGCTTCTGCGACTGCGGACGCTGCTCGGATGCAACGTCCATAGCCCGCTCCTTACCCTTGACTGCAGCCGTCGCCGACTCGCCGTGGACAAAGCCGTCTTCGACGATGTCGGTCCCCTGAATGCCGGCCTGCTTGTCCCGGATCCGCCGCATCAGGTCGAGGAAGTTGCTCTGCTTGAACTTGGCGCTCTGGTCGTGCTCGACCGACGAAACCAGGCGCCCTGCGGTTCTCGCCAGCTCGTCACGTTCGTAGGGGTCAGCGTGGTCCTGCGCGATAGCTGCTTGCTCGTGCTGGACGGGCTGTCCGTCTGCAGCAACAGCGGCGGCGGGGCAGGGCGGTGGCTTCTTTGTGCGGTCGTAGGCCGTGAAGGCTTCGTTCCACCTGCCTTGCTCAATGCTGGCCAGCGCCGAGTCGGCTGTTGTAGACGATGAAGCGGCCTCTACCGTAGGCGAATGCATGGGCATCTGCTGCATCCCTGCCGCGCCATTGTAAGCCGACATCCCCATTCCCATTCCCATCCCTATGCCCGGTGGCATGTGTACGGGCCGCTGCATTGAGGGGCCGTAAGACATAGGCCCCGCGTGCCTCTGACGAGCGGGCGATGGCGAGTGGCGTTGCTTCTGCTGTGATGTCGCAGCGGTGGGGTTGGCAGTGGCGGTGGCGGGGCCCATCTTGAGGAAGTCGGCTGCCCAGGCCGGGGTCGCGGCGCCGGCCAAGGGTGGAGTGCCCGCCTTTGGCGTTGCGGATCGGAAACTGGCCTCGAGGCCAGGTCTGTACACATGATGAGGCTGCCGGAAAGGTGAGGACACCTGGAGGTGCGGTGGCGTGAAGGGGAGATTTCCGCGGAGCTGCGATACGTCGAAGGCATCGTGCTGCTGTGGGGTGTGGGCCATGGACGAGCCTGCTTGAAAAAAGGCAGGGTTCTGCTGCTGCTGCTGTTGCGAAGCGGAGCGGAAGGAGGGCTGTTGCTGTGACGATGAGCCTGGCGCGCCGGAATAGGAATCCATCTGTGTGCTCCTGTCCTGTCCAAAGCGCTTGCCCATGCTCTGAAGCGGGTTCGAGGGCCCACAGGCGGCGCCTCCAGAGACGAGGTCCAATAGAGACATGGCGGCCGGTTTCGGTGGGCTGCGGGAGAAGGGGAGACGGAGGAGGGAAAGCGTCCCACGCTCCGGGGTTGAGAGGATAGAAGAGCTACCGGGCGGCGCTCTACGGCGTGTGCGATGTGGCGGTAGCGTTGACGGCGGCGATGACGGCGATGCGATGCGATGCGATGCGATGCTGTGGTGGCGTGGGTGAGATCTGTTGCGCAGCTGAAGAACGCTGCTTGCGTCAAAGAGCGGAGGGAGTTGGTGAGGGATGGTGAGAGATATGGAGGGGCGAGTTGGATATGTGAGTGCAAGGAAGCAAAGCCGGTCCTCGCCCACACGAGCGACCCCGTCTGGCCGGTTCGAGGGGCGCCCTTGAGGCTTCCGGCCGAGTTCGCCGCGGGCGCGCAGCTTCCAAAGGACCGGCTGAGCAGCTCAGTGCGGCCGACGCGCGACGCGGACAAAGGCGAGAACAAATGGGAGAGCTCAGCCTTGTGCCTGCCTGCCGGCCGATTCGCTTTCACGCGGAGGCCGCCCCAAGCGCTGACCCCTTTTTGCCCAGTGCGCCGACACCCCCATCACGACATAGGGTCCAATTTGAATCCTCCCTCCTTTCCCTCTCCTCCCCGTCACCTTTATCCTGGACCAGCTCATCAACACAAGAGAGTCGAAGCGCACAAAGAAGCGCTGTCTTTAGACGCAGGCGTAGAACGGAGGAAGGAATACAATTTTCAAGTCCCGGCGAGAGAACGAATACGTCGACAACTGCTAATCCACGATTGCGGCAACAACGGCGACAGAGAGGGAGAGGGAGAGGGAGAGAGGGAGAGAGGGAGAGAGGGAGAGAGAGAGGCGAGCAGACTACTCACAGAGCATGTACCGCTCACCGATGCCAGAGTTCTGCGCGCGGGCGCTGCCGACGAGGACGCCGAGCAGAGTGAGCCAGAACGTCGCGAAGAACGGGCCCGAGGTGAGAGCCCAGCGCGGGGCCTGTTGCCGCCGCCGCCGCCCTCGACCTGACGCGGCTGATCCGGTGCGAGCCCACTTCATCCTGGCTTGGCTCAGCTAGGCAAGGAGGCTGCGCGCGGCTTATGCAGTCTGCCTCAACCGATGAGAGCGAAGTGAAAAAGACGCCGAAAGCGGAAGGGCGCCGAAAGCGGAAGGGCGCCGAGGTCCGAACAGCTGCGGGATTATATCGCGCCTGGTGCTGTTTCGGCTCGCTCTGTTTCGACGAGCTCGACGATCGACTGCGGTGTGGCTAATCCTGTGTTGCACCTCGCCGGTCTGATGAAACTGGAGCGGGTGTCGCGGGTGTCGCGGGTGTCGCAGGACATTGCGATGAGGTTTCAATGAATGGAGAGAGACGGGACGTAGGCAAGCAAGCTGTTTTCCAGACTGTCGTCGTGGGCGGGGCGAGGCGAGGACGAGACAGAGGACGGGGGAGGCTGCGGCGGTCGTGGTGGTGAAGTTGATGATGGTCGTAGTCGTGGCGGAAGCAGCGATGACAATAACGACGACGACGACAACGACAACGACGACGTCGGCGGCGGAGGCGGCGCCTATCAACGAACGCACCTCCTGGACCATCCGCTGTACCGCTCTGCAGAGGCACGCCGTCAATCAAGGCACCAATGACGCCGTCGTGCCGGCGGCCGCCTTTTGCTCGTTTGCGTTTTCGCTCCTCTGCGTTGATATGGATAGGGATAGTACTTAGAGGGAAGCGTGTGACGGCCAGAGAGGAATATCGTGAGCTTCGTTCCAAGGTCGAGGCAGCGTTGCTTCCGATGACAGGCAGACGCAGAGTACGAGGCGGATTACGTGAGGGGAAGCGCACAGCGTAGCGAGCGCGCCATCAGTTGCGCCGGCCAGCACAGCAAAGCAAGGGCAAAATTCCATCAGCCGACGTCCCGATAATCGGCGTCTCTGCCTTGTCGGGCGAGACCCGCTGGCGCCGCTAGAGCATCAGAGTGGGCGTGAGTGTATCGGCCGAGTCAAGAGGTGAGTGGCTGCGGCAGGGCAAATTGCCGTTTCACATGGAAAGCGCAGCCCTGCGTCCGTGCACCCAACACCTCGACCCCTTCGCTGGCACCACGCCATCTTCATCAGCTATCTACATACCTACCTTGATCACTCAACCCTCTCTCACATCATCCCCTGCCCGTCCCTATCTCCTCTCCTTGGCTCACTCGTTCGCGCTCCATACTGGCTCTCGCCCTCGTCCCCTAGACGGACCCTGACCGCCGCGCCGCCGCTCCCTCCTATATACACCGGCCCCATCCCTCCCCCTCCCACCCTACCCTTCCCTCACCAGCTGGCTCCACCCCGTCCGGCACCTTCACCGGCGACTGCTACCCGCCAGGATGATCGACCACCTCCTCGGCAGGCCCTCGACCAAGCTCAAGCGCTTCCAGGTCTTCTCGGTCATCTTCTTCTGGCTCTGGTACCTCGCCACCGGCAGCAGAGACGGCCCCAGGCGCCTCGGCCTCATACGCGCCCTCAACCACCGCTTGAAGCGCTACACGCCATGGCAGATTGTCGTCTTCTGCTCTACCGCAATTTATGCCATCAGGCACCTCGACTCCATCCTCGGCCTTGGCGCCCCCGAGCCGCTCGCCAGGATGTACTCAAGGTCCTTCTACCGCACCACCTGGATCGTCACGGCGCTAGATGCCGGTTTCGCCACCGCAATGAACATCCGCCCCCAGTGGCTCAAAGACATCCTCAGCATACTCTTCTCGCTATACTATCTCGTATACGCAAACGAGGCAGACGAAAAGGTGCGTGCACGCCAACCCTCTCACCTGCCACGTCCTCTATCCCTTCTCATCCTGCTCCGAACACCTCTTGACCTGTTCCCGCTTCCCCCCTTTGTTCTTCCTTGACCTTTCTCAACTGCCCACTCGCCGATCACAGCTGCGCAAGTTCCGGGCATTTTGCACCGTTGACATGATGCGCACCACTTGGCACAAGACGACCAACCCATACATCCGCGCCGTCACCTGGCTCCACCGCCCCTCGCTCCTCATCGCCAGACCTCTGCTCCTCCCTCGGCCCGAGGTTGGCCCGCATCATCGGCGCCCAATCCGTGCTTGGCTCTTCTATGCCAAGAGCGAACGCCATCTGCGCCAGGAGGAGGAACTTGTCCTCGACTTCTGCGGCGGTGGCTTCGTTTCCATGAACCCGCAGCACCACGAGGAGCGCCTCCGCCAGCTCGCAAAGCAGATGCGGAAGCCCGTCCTCGCCATCGACTACTGCAAGGCGCCCGAGTACCCCTACCCGTACGCCGTCGAAGAATGCTTCGACGTCTACCGCTCGCTCGTCGAGAGCGGCGGCAGGATCATCGGCATGTCGGGCAGCCCCGACTTCCGCACCATCTTCAGCGGAGATAGCGCCGGCGGCAACATCGCCACCGCCGTTGTCCTCAAGGTCATCGAATACCCGCAGCCCCACATCCAGGGCGCCTTTGCCGCCAAGGCGGCCGGCGGGCCCGGCGGACGACCACCTCCTCTAGCCAAGCCGATCGGCGTGCTGCTCAGCTACCCCGCCCTCAACTTTGGCTTCACCAGCTGGATGAAGCCCGAACATCTGCGCGTGCTGCGGCAGCAGAGTGAGGTCAACCTCGAGAACCTCTCGTCGCACCGCCCCACCAGCGGCAAGGGCAGCAGCCCGCTGAACCCCGCCCGCTCGCCTAGCAGGACGCGGAGGTCTGCCATCAATCTGGCCCGGCCCAACAGCCGCGAGGGAAAGCGCCAATCGCCTGCTGCCAGCGGCAAGCGCGGCGGTGGCGACGGCACCGCAACCGGCGACAGGCATCGGCGAGAAGAGCACGCCTACCACTCGCTCGCCGAGCAAGCCGAAATGCACCTCGACGAGCGCGCGCGCTTTGCAGAGGCAGAGCCCGCCTCGTCGTCCGATCACGACGGCGAGGACGACCTGTTCGACTACGACAACCCCTACGCGCAGTCCGCCTCGACACCATCGTGGGGCCACAGCTCGCTGCCGTGGCACGAAGTCGATGCGCAGACCAAGCTCGACCAGCGTCGAGCCAGGGAGGAGGAGGCCGCCCGTGCTAAGTACGAAGAAGGCCAACGGGCGCTCCAGGCCGCGGCCGAGGCGGCCGACCTCGAGACAAAGGATCGCGGCCCGGCCCCCATCAACACCCGCCTCACCATGACGTCGATGGCGGGCTACTTCCAGGACCGCATCATCACCCAGGGAACGCTGCGCGCCATGGCCATCCTCTACATCGGCCCGCGACGCCAGCCCGATTTCGAGCACGACTACCTGCTCTCGCCGATCGTCGCGCCTCCGCGGCTGCTGGCCGAGTTTCCGCCGGTCCTCTTCATCTGTGGCGAAAAGGACCCGCTGTGCGACGACACGGTCGTGATGGCGGGCAAGATCCGCGAGGCGAAGCTGGCGAAAAAGGCCGAAATCGAACGACGCCGGGCGGGTGGCTCGGCGAGGTTCGGTGAACAGCTGAGGATGAGCTCCGGCAGTAGCGGCGGCAGTGCGTCGGCATCTGCGATGGCCAGGGATCCGATCGAAGACGAGTCGTCCGAGGACTGGGTCCAGATGCGCATCATTGAAGGATGGAGCCACGGCTTCCTGCAGATGTCGTCGCTGCTCCCCGAGTCGAAGCAGGTCATCTCGTTCCTGGGGACGTGGATGTCGTTAACGTTTGAGGACCACAATGACCGGATGGAAGAGGAAGGGGAGGGTCAGCAGCGGCAGCAGTCGCAGCAGGAAAGGAGGGCGGTCGAGTCGAGCGCGACCGAGCCTCTGAGCGGTGCCGTCAAGTCGGACGCCGCACCTTCTGCCAAGGCAGGCGGCATCGGCGGCAGCAGCGGAGCGTCGGCTCGGCAAACTTTGCACCCTCCTTCGTCGACAGGGATGGGCAGCGATGCGACTTCCCCGAAGACGTCACCGCGTCGGCCCGCACAGGAAGAGGATGCCGACGGCGAAGAGGACGACGACGGCCCAATCACGTTTGTCCCCAAGAACCGTCGGTCGCCGAGCATGACACCCAACTCGAATCTCTCTCCCGTAGGATCGCCGCGCATTTCGCTACGCAGTCCGGAGCTGAGCAAGCGACCGCTTCCACCGGCCATCGTCGCCACCGCAGCGGCAGCGTCGAGCGGCGGTGGTCTAGCGCACCACCCGCACGTCGAAGCGCTGCGGAGGGAAGAGCAGGCGCGTGGCCGACCGGCATCGTTTAGCAACGGCGACGTACCTTCTCGAAGCGAGCTCACGCCCGATCCTGCCTCGACTGGAGGTGGTGCGGCAGGGTCAGGCGGCGGAACACGGCGTCGTCGATCGATGGACATATTCGGTGACCGGACCACCACGACGTCCGACGCTAACTCTTCCGGCGGCGAAGGTGGCGCAAGCGGCGGAGGAGCATCGGCGAGGAGGGGCAGCAAAAATGGTGCAGCGCCTCTAGACGAAAAGTACATGGCCCTGCTCGTTACGGAAAAGGAGCTGCTGAAGCGACGCAGGGATGATGTGGTGTTTGGGTTGGGTAACAGTGCGAGCGCGATACAGTCAGATGAAGAGGCCGAGGATGGACCGGCCAGGGAGAGGGGCAGAAGTCCCATACCTAAACCGAATCCGACCAGCGAGGCGCAGACTTTGAAGAAGAGGGAAATGGGACACGGCGAAGTTGAGGAAACGACGGTGGCGATGAGCAGAAAGGTCGAGGCATAGTCGTGCCGAGTTGGGTTCGTCGTCGTCGTCGCGCAGCATCAGTGTACAAAGCAAGCAACATAGCATATTATATCGTCAATCGTCACGTCACGTCATGAGGTCTACCTCTTCGTCTCTGGGAAACCGGACGATGTCTTTGTCTGATAGAAGCTCGTGGAGTCATGGTCAGTCAAACGTCGCCCGCCCTCTGTGTAGCACTAGCGACGATGCAGAGATGTGGGTGAGGTGAAACGAAGTCATCTCGGCGTGGGGATACGGGCGTGAGCATTCGGTGCAGGGTGAAGCTCCAGGCGCACTGTCGCGAGCGTGACACGCTCGGAAGCAGGCCGCACCGGCTCCAGCGATATGGATGCCGGGACAGAGGAAGCACCGAGACGGCCGGGTTGCCGGATGCGATTGCGGCGAGCTGATCGGTCAACACTTGTTCTCGGTTTCCGTTCTGGTTTCGCACTGGACAGTCCGTCGATCGAATCTTTGTCGCTAGACGTCGACGTCATCCTCGCACCTCTGGCACCGTCTCGAGCAGCCATCGAAGGTAGCGCCAGCAGCAGCTGCTGCTGCGGCAACAAGGCCGAAAAAGGCCCTCGCGGCACGACCTCGTCGACCGGACGGGCGTCACCCTTGTCTGGCCTGGCTGAACAAGAAGGCGTCGCGGGAGGGTCATCAGCGATCGGAGCCAAGATGCGAGAACGTCGCAAGCGGCTTGCCTACGGCTCTGCAGAGAGAAACTTTGGACGCCAAGACGATGACAGCGAAACGACGACGTCGCGGGAACTCGACGTCGACGAGTTGAACGTCGTCATAGCCTGATCGACCGAGGTGGGTGGCGTGTCACAATCTGGTGGCGTCGAAAGGTCGGGGAAAGTGGAGGAGTAGTGCGCGGTGGTGGTGGTTGAGAGCGACGGCCGACGTTGGCCTGCAGCAAGAGCAAGGTGCGTGCAGATCGGCTTCTTTCCTCCCCTTTGACCATCGACCCTCGTCTCCATGGACAATCACGCCGTCGCGCGAACAAGGTAGGCCCGCACCGTAGGCGAGCAAACATGGTGAAACTCAGACGAACGTTCCCTACCCTCTCTAGAACGGAGAACGGTCGGATAGAGATGTCATGCATTGCTATTCGGTCAAGTGTCAAGGTAAAGTGCCAAATAACCAGGTGAGACGGGAGGGTGATACAAGAAGATACAAGTACAGCATTGGACAATTGTAGGTCCGGAGAAAGAGAGATATGACTGGATGGTGATGATGCGTCGATGAAGTTGTCTTTGGAATGGTCAGGGTAGAGTCATCGACAAAGAGACGTTGTGAGAGAGAGAGAGAGATTCGTGCAAAGTATGTGTTCTGGAGCCAATGAGAAATCGAGATGCTAGCCATCGAGTTCCATCTCGTCGGCCATGCCAAAGTGACTGGAAGGGTCACCTTCGAGAAGGGGTTGCATCGTCGATGTTGGCTGGTAGCCGCGATCTCCCGACCAGCTCGGTTGCTGCTCCTGGTGATGCTGCTGCTGGGCTTGTGGCGGCTGGACTACTCTCTCCTTGGACGAGGGCCAGGCGTTCCTCGGCTCTCCGAAGTAAGACGAGGAGGGCGACGACTGCTGAGCGCCGAGCGGGCTGGTCGAGTCGCCAAACGAAAACGCTATCCCGCCGAAGCCGCTCGCAGGTGACGATGCGGGTCGAGGGCCTCCAGAGGTCGACCAGAAGCTGCCACCGCCCATGCTGTGGCTGCTTTCCTGCCGCAGCGTCGAGGGCACGTGGGCGGCAGCTCCATTGCCTGTCCCCGCACCGGAGGCGGCGGCGATCGAGGCCGAGGTAGCTTTCAACACCTCCTCAGGGTCCTTCCATAGGACGAGGGCGCCGGTCGCCTCTTCATTTGTGATGGGCGTCGTGTAGCCGGGCGACGAGGCCTGGGACGACTGCGCCGACCTCCGGCGTGAGGCGGGCAGGGGGCCTAAACTGCCGAATAGCCCGCCGCCACCGCCGCCGCCGCCTGAGCGTCGACCGCAACGCCGCGTGCTGCTGCGGCCGTTGGCGGTCTTGGCGTCGCGAGCCGACTGCTCGTTGTCCCGATCCGACGTTCCGGTCAGCACCGCTCGACGGTGCGCCTCGAGCTTGTCCATCAGCTCCTTGTTGACGACGAAATCGTCCATCGCCGCCGCTTCACCAACGCCGCCGCCAAAGTCAAAGTGCCCTAGGGCGCGCGGCTCGGGCGTGCGGGCGTCGGGGGTATCGTTGTCACCACCGTTCTCGGAGGAAGAGGTGTCGTCGAGCGAGTTGACAACGATGCGATCCGGCTCGATCTCGTACGACGTTGGCCCCCGACGTATCCTCATGTCCAGGTCCTCGATGTCGCCGTCCCTCGTCTCGACCGTCAGCGGCGGCCAAGCGTCGCCACCCTTGGACGCCAAAGCCTGAATGGGCGATGCCGGCGGCGCAGCGTAGAGCGCGGGACGCTGCTCGGGAGAGGCGGGCGGCGCCATGGTCGCTATTGCCGCTGAGAGCGGTGCGAGCTCGACAGACGTCTTGATGGGGCTCGAAGGCGGGGCGGCGAGGGAAGAGGCAGGAGCAGTGCCAAAGCCCAGCGGAGCGAGATCGGCGGAGATGGCGTGGGGCAGGTGGGCCTGTCCGAAGAGGCTTCCGACGCCGCGCCTCGTCGAGCCGCGGAAGAGATGGTGTTGGTGGTTCCCTGCAGGAGCGCCTGGTGTGGGGCACGGGGAGCGATGCAGCCCGTTTGGCTCGAGCTTCATGCTTGCAAAGCGGCCCGATGTGGCCTCGTCCAAGTGTAGCCTTTTGGAAGGCGGGGGCTGTGCTGCAGCGGCGGACGTCGACCTGCCCGTGGCAGGATCAAAGACAGAGGCGGAGGAGGCGGGAGAATTGTGCGAGTGCGGCGCAGCAGTGCCGACGTCGTCACCCTCGGCGTCGCCCTCGGAGTCAGAGAGGTGTGCACTCCCGCAGCTAGAAGCGCTTGTCGAGATCCTGGAGACGCTGTTGTGCGGCGAGAGGGTGGCTGAGGATGGTGGATCTTGGCGCAGCGGGGTCGAGAGGCCGGAAGCGGCTGCTCTGGCGCCGTCCGAGGCTCGCTGACGCTTCCTGCGTGCTACCGCGAGAGGCGCAAACATGGCTGTGTGGGCCGAGGGTCGTGGCCGAGGCGAGACGGTAGCGGTTGTCGGCCTGGAGGAAGAGGAGGGGCGATACAGGGGGGATGGTAGAGGTGAGGCGGAGAGGATTCGATGACAAGGAGCGGTGAGTGGGGTGTTGGTAGGTGCGTGCTTGCTTGTGTTGGCTGTGCTGTCTTGTCGATTGGCGGGGTGTTGCTGTGAACATGGACGTTGCAACGATGGTTCGAGGCTCGTGAAGAACTCTCATCGAACCAGCCATCGATTTGATTAGAACCATCCAGTCGATTAGAACCATCCATCTGCCAAAATCGAGGCCGCCCCTTTGCGTGCCCGTGTGCTTTAGAGGCCTTTGTCGCCTGCCTGCCTATCACCTGGCCTGCGCGCCTTCTTTCCGCCGCCGCCGCTGCAACATGTGCCAGGCTGAATAGTAGCGACAATTCCAAGTTGCGTGATGCGAATTCGGAACCGTCAACGCCAGCGTCTCCACGCATCGTCGACCAATTCGACGGCCGGCGCACTGTTGTATTCTCCCCTTACACACGTCCGCCCTACCACTTAGCACCTGAGGCTAAAACACTAATGCTCAAGCAGCCCTACTTTTGAATTTCACAAGGCGAGCGGGCGGCCGGCAAAGCAACTACACAGGGATGGGTACGTCTGACAAGCGGCTAGCCCGCGCCTCTTGGACAAAAGAGTTGCGACGATCAACAAAAAGGGGAAAGCCCTCCATAGCGAACAAGGTCCATGGGGGCACGCCCCTCTCCTTTCCATATAGCCAATCACTGCGGCCCGGGATCAATAATAACAACAACAACGCCGACGACGACAAAGACGACGACGGACGCGATAAAGTATAAATACAAAACCCAAGAGGGATCCCTTGACCACCACCTTAACACAAAAGAGAGAGAGAGAGAGAGAGAGAGAGAGAAAGAGTCGGAGAGCTTGAGCGGGAGCCTGTACCAGAGCGCAAGGAGCGCAAACGAAAAAGGATCGCAAGTGCTTCAAGAGATGGGCCAACAAACAGAGTGGCGACCGGGTCACGGCCCGGACCCATGACATCGTGCCGTCCTAGTGTGGTGGCTTGGGTCTTCGTCGGGATGGCGTGACACGGCAGAGCTCGACGCGGAGGAAAACGGCTCAAGGGTATCCGTGCTTGCAATAGGGTCGATCGGTACGAGGCAGCGCCTGTCGAGCACCAGGGCCGCTGTCTGCGATTAAAAGACAAGGGCCGGATCGTTTGGTTTTTGGATGCGGTCGGTGGTGCTACGCTGTTGGACCTGCACGCGGCCTGCTAGATGGCTGTTCGGGCAGAGCACGTTCCGCTGGCTGCCTCTAGCAAAGGATGCCGTCTCGGCTGGAAGACGTTCGGCTCAACGACGTCAGTACGCCCGTGCGAACGCTGCTGTGAGGAGATGTCGCAGAGAGCGAGATGCTGCTGCGGCGCTTGCCAGACGGACTCGAAGCACCAGCTACCGGTCCGGTCGGCCTCGCGACCAAGCGCTCCGACTGTTCGCGGCCGGCCAGCCTGCCGTAGCTGGGCACCGCTTCCTTCCGTCGGATGTCGCTCTTGCGCTCCCTGTCGTTTGAACCGCGTGACAGCGAGGTCAGCTCCGACGTCTGGGCGAGAGACGGTGGCGATATCGGAGCTCGGGCCTCACGCGGCGCAAGAGCCTGTCCGTCGTCGCCTGAGGCCGGGCGACCAGAGGCGCGCGCGCGGCGAAGAGCATCGTGTGCGGTAGAAGCCACGTCCGTCCTCGCTGCCGCACCGTGAAGACCACTCTCAGTTGCCAGGCGCTGCTGATGTTGCTGCTGGTGCTGCGGGAAGGAGGGTGCGCCGCCGTCCAGGCGAAAATCCGGCCTCGAGGCGTACGCTGGCAGTCCGCTACCGTTCCTCTGATGCTGGGCGTCGAAGAAGCCACCGCTGGCGCTCGGACTCGCATGCGGCTGTGGTGAGGCCATCGACATCTGGCTTGTTGGCGTCCAGAAGGCGGAACCGACCTTGCCGCCGCCAGAGGAGCCGCCCTGGTACGGGTTGCAAAGCAAGGCGGTGTCCGGGTGCGTCGCGTCGTTGCCGAGCTTGAGCAGGCTGGCGACGATGTAGGCCCGGTTGAGCGTCTCTCGTCGGTAGAGATCGACGCCAAAGCCACCGCCGAGGTGGAGGCGGATGCTATAGAAGTCAAACATGCCGTTGCGCTGGCGGAGACGCATGTTCTCCTGGACAAAGATGGTTCCGGCGGCAGGCGCCATCAGGCGTGCCGACGGGGTCGACATGACGATGTCGGCCGAGGCGGGGACCGCCTGCGGCACAACGCCGACCGGATCGATCAGCGAGGTCCACAGCTCCTGGAGCCGGGTCGACTCGGCGGGGTGGACGAGCTCAAACAGCGAGCGCTCTACCACCTCGGACGGCTGGTAGCCCAGCAGCGTATGGCAGTCCTCAGACACGCGCGCGCACTGCAGGTTGGTCGAGCAAATGATCGTCACCACAGCCGACGCCGTCTGCTGGAGCGAGGATGCACTGCCTCCACCAGCCGCTGCCTGGCCGTCGGGAAACGTGCGCGCATTGTCGGGACGGCTGAAGGGATAGCTCGAGCCAGAGACCGAGGCCGAGGGGGTTCGCGTCTGCGGGTGGGCTCCGTGTGTGGGCCCCACGACCCGGTGGGCCGACAAAGAGTTGGGTGCGGCCAGCATCGGAGGCGACAGGATGCCCGGTGCCCTCGTCGGAGACTGGTTGTAGTACGACGGCTCCGATGCCGGCGAGTGGCGCATCAGGCTGGTCGAGGACGGCGACGTCGAGGCGCGATCGCTGCCGATACTGCCGTCGCCGACGTTGCTGGGCCGGCTGATGCTGGTCTGCGAGTCCTGACGGTTGAGGCGCGGGCGACCGCGCTTCTTGTGCTGGACGTCGATGCAGGTGTCGCTCTTCCCGAGATTGATGCAGCGGCGACACGGGCGGCGCACGTCGCACGCCAAGTGAGCGCGCTTGCAGTTGAGGCAGGCAGAGGGCACATGGGCCTTGGCCATCTTTCGCGTTGCGGCCGCGGCCGCGGTGCCGTCTCGCCCGAGCGACGAGCTCGACGGAATCAAGGTCGAGTCTAGTGGCGACGCTGCCGACACGCCAAGCGGAGGGCTGTAGGGCGGGAGCATGCGGTCGTTGGAGCGACTGCCCATCATCATTGCGGCATTTTCGCGGAAGGCGTCGAGGTGGACGCCGCGGCTGCCATCGGGCGAGACAGGAGAACGGCGCAGACCGTCGCCGCCGTTGGAGGCCGACCTCCAGCCAGAGGGCGAGCCGAACGTGGCCGAGAGTGGCGGCAGCTGGAAAGTGCCCGTCGACAGAGCGCCGGAGCGCTGGACTAGAAAGCGTGGCAGCTCGCTGGACACGTTCCCTTCGCCTCTAGATCCTTCCGCCGTGGCCGCCGGGTTCCAGCGTTGTTGAGACTGCGACAGCGGTGGTGATAGCTGCTGGTGCTGCTGTTGCTGCTGTTGCTGCTGTCGTTCACGGTCAGATAGAGTGCTAGCGCCGTCGTACGAGCTCGACAAGATCGGGTGGTGATAGGAATGCATGCGGAAGGGCGGGGGCGGGGGGAGGTTAATGTTGAGCTTCCTCGAAGACGACAAAGACGACGACGACGACAAAGTGCCCAGCGGCGGGAGCCTGTCGCCGTGCAGAGGCGGGAGTGGTGCGCGTCTGCCTTGATCGGCGTATTCGCTGCCGCCATAGTCGGCTTGGGCAGGTCGGCCGCTCGTGGAGCGATCAGACATGGTTGGGTGAAGAGAGTCGGGCTGAGCGGCTGCGTGAATCAAGGGTTCCTATACGTCTCGCTGCCCCTGAGCGCCCGTTTCACGGGCGGGGAGCGGGGCTATGGGGTGATGGATCCCGCTATGAACGATGTGTGTGTTCCAGACACAACGCCGCGCTTCTTGACGGACAGTGTAGCGAGTGAACCTGTGTCGTGGCCGCGGGGACGGTTGTGTCCAGCCGTGGGCGGGTCGTGCTGGGTCGTAAAAATAAGCTGGAATGAGCAGGTAAGGAGGGGGTCTGCAGTGATCCGTGGAGATTGGGTCGAGCGACGGAAGCGAGAGAGTTGTCGATGGCGATCGGAGGCACGGCTGATGGCTGCCGTTCGCGGCGAAGCGGGAGTTGTTCCAGGGAAGAAAGCGGACGGTGGGCGGGGCGGGGCGAGGCGTTGGCGAGGGGTCGTACAAGTGGCCGCTGGTCGCCATAGGCAGCAGCAAGGCTAGTCGGCAGAGCGTGGCTCAAGGCTTCGATTGAAGCGGGAGGAATTCCACCGTCGAGGGCTGAGGTGCTACCGTCTAGCTACGTAGCGAGCCGAGTCGATTGACACTCGCGGAGAGCGGTGAAAGTCAGGTTGCTTGAGCTTAGAAAGAGGGGGATGAGGGCGATGGTGGGAGAGAGGAGGATAGGAAGGGGTGGAGGGAGGGAGAGGGAAGAAGGAAAAGGAAAAGGAAAAGGGGAAGGGGAAGGAGGAGGAGGAGACGGAGAGGCGAGGAAGGGAGGGGAACAGAGAGGAGGTGTGGGAAGCCGAGCCGAAAGGCGACGACGGTCGAGAGCGAGGAGGTGGAGCAGAGGCGGGCGAGGGGCAGGGAAGACAGGCAGCCAGGTCGGCGGTCTGCCCTTGTGGTTGCAGGACGGACGAGAGAGGCAGGCGTCGACGTAGCGAGGGCCGACTCAACCGACCAGGGTAAGTAAGAACGTGCGCTACTTAGGCTTAGGCCTGGCGCCGAGGCCCAAGTTGCCCAAAAGTTTTCCTGGCCTGGCATCGGGGCTGTTGGAGAGCAGGGCGGGGGATGGGGCGCAGGCACCAGGCGGGCCGGCCGGCTGGCTGTTGAGTACGGAGAAGCAGGGCGGGGCGGCAGCGTGCCCACCCCAACACGTCCCCTCTCCTTCGGCGCTAAGTAGGCACGCGGGCAGCCCGCCCTGCAGCAAGAGCGAGCGGAGGAGATGGAGAGAGTTTTGTTTGCTCGTCAGGGCGGCGGGACTTATCATATGAGCAAAAGTGCTCGCAGCAAATGAAGCGGCGCTGGTCCCTCAGCCAGTCGGGGGGGAGAGAGAGAGTCGAAGTGCGTGTGATATACGCAGCGGCAGTCCATGAACCCACCCAGGATTTCCTTCTACTGTACCAAGGAGCGTCGCAAAGGGCAAGGCAAGACCGGAGGCCTGAGGCCATCTTACCTATCGTCATGTGCCAGGGGCAAAAGTGCGTCGACGGCGGTGCCGAGACAAAAAGGGAGGCTTGGGCGAGGCTTGGGCGAGGCTTGGGCGGGAAGGCAGCCGAACAAACGCAAACAGGGGCGAGATCAGTGGCTGGCAGAGGCATACATTTTCAAGATTGGGCACAACGAGGCGCTCTACCGACGACAAGATGCTCTCGCCGTTGCCCCCGGCACACGACTAAATTGGAAGGCGTAGAGCTAGCTCGCAACTAGAGACGGTCTGGGCTCCTCGAGGAACAAAGATGGCCGCGCAGGTGGCTAGGTCATCGCGTCCGTCCCTCCGTCGCTCGACCGCATTCCTGTTATGCCTCTCGCCGGTGGAAAGTGTCTAGCGGCATGCGATGGTAGCATCGCACCTATCTTTGTCGGCCTTGCCTTTTGACACGTCCGCTCTATCGCTGGAGCCAGAGCGAGTAGAGAGAAGTTGTGTCTCGGGTGACGGTGGTGGGTTGAGCTCTGACCGACAACAATCTTTTAATATGGGCGCCGTCTCATTGTCGGATCAAACGGCAGATACGGTGGGTGAGTCGATCGGTCGGTCGGACACGAGGCGGCCCGTGGACACGCTTCGGATGCGCGCCCCACGGAGAGCTCCGACCGAGCAAGGGGGTCGAGGTCGCTGCCGACCAGCCTGACCCGGGACGCCTTCGCTGGTGCCGAGGTGCTGCACTGGTGAGAGAAGCTCAAGGGCTTTTGCAGATTCACACTGTCAGCATGTTGCGACGGCGAAGACGCTTCAGGAAGCCTCCGAGAGAGGCATCGACGACCAGTCCACTGAGGCAGGGACTTACACTGTATGCTGCCCTCCGGGCCTGGAACGCGAACGAGCTCGAGCCTCCCCGCCACTTGTCTGGTTATGGTCTTGCAGTGCCTGCTCGATTCACCGCTGCAGCCCTTGCTTGGTCGCCCAGCGCAGTTCGAATGGAGTGCAGTGCGTCGTATGATCTGAAATTGCTTGCCCTCCATGCGTTGTAGCCTTCCCTCGGTGTCCGAGCAGCAAAGTGCAGTATAGAGCCCCACTCCCCGAGCGGTCCTTGCAAGAGCAGATCGTGACCAGTACACACCGGCTGCCGGTCTTGCGCTTGCGTGCCATGGACAGCTTCACGCTTGCCGTCTGGGTGAGCGTCTACATATGTATTGCGTCGAGCTGGTGTAGGCATCGAGAGCGGAGCAGGCAGGCTAGCACTTGGGCGAGTGGGGGACCGAGAGCCAAAGACACGTAGTTACATGTGTACTGTACTGTAGTTGTCTCCGGAAATTTTCTGGAGAAAAAAGAGCGGGGACTAGCGAGGATCTTGCTTGCACAAGGCATGGGCCGCAGCCAGGCGCACGGCATGAGGAATGATCCGGAAGAGGAGAGGAAGTCGGTGGTGGGGCGACACACGCCAGAGCGCCGTGCGTGCGGTATCGAACAACGACGTCGCTCCGAGGCCTCGACGGTAGGGTGAGCCGAATCGGCCTGCAACTTGGTTGCAAGGCACCACCGCTGCCGGCAGACAACAACGGAATCGTACGTACTGTAGAGCCACTGCTACGTACTGTTAGATGTATGTAACCATGACGACTTCTGGATGCGAACCCCTTTCCTCCGAGTGGCTCCAGGCTGGGCCGGGCTTTGATCCCTTTTGCCCGTTCCGCCCGCGCGGGGGCCCACCACGTACGTACGTACGTACGTATGTAACTACTCATCTGGTACGTAGTGCGCTTTCATCCAATTCGGCTTTCGTCGCTGCGACAGACAAGGTCGAACAGCAGCACGCTCTTCCCGTGTCTGAGCCACGAGAGACTCCCTCCTCTACCTGTACTTGCTGTACCACCTCGTCGTCCGCCGTCGCAACGAAATTCCCCCTAGACAGCTGACAAGTAAGCAGCAGAGGCACGAGAGACGAGCGAGGAGAACGTCACACGTACCTTGCCAACCACGCTGTGTCGTCGTGAGTGAGATTTTGCCATGATGCTCTGGTGGCCTCTGCGCCCCCGCCTGTTTTTAAAGCCCGATTACCAGACTCGATTCGGAGAACAGCGACCACGAGAGCATCAAAAGGGGGGGAAGGGGCGGGGCACCACAAAACTAATATAGTAATTAGACCTGCCTGACTGGTTTCAACGGATCATCGCATGGACGCGAGAGCGGGCCAGGCCAGATCACTACAGTACAGCCATTGGAGACCTCCTCGCAGCTTCTTTTGTACGTAAGTACCGCTTGTAGTGGCTTTCACGGCCTGGACCGTCTGCTATAGGTCGCAAGTGGCTGCGCTTGTTACAGAGTAGCATCACATTCTTAGCTTAAGATGGCCTGCGGTACATATATAGGCTAGCCGAGGCTGGGCTATCATCAGGTAGGACTCGTGATGGCATGTACAGTCCAGTACGCACAGCATCACCGTGTATGAGCCGGGAACGGTTAGTGGCTGGGCGGTACAGGTGACTGCTTAGGACCGTGTCCCTCCTCACCTCCGACGTGCTCGCTGGTTGGCGTCGGGGCGGGCCTTCCCATCACTCATCCCTTCGGCAGGGTTTCGGGCCGTTCCGGAAGTGGGGCGGCCGCAGCTCGACCGCAGCACTTGGCGGCTGAACTCGCACTGTTTCGACCCCACCAGAAGCCTGACTCGGCGCGACGTACGCCGAACGACACGTTGGTCCCGGCTGCCTGTGGCTTGCGAGCGACTCGATCGACTTTGCCGTACCCATTGAACAAGCAAAGTTGCATACAGGGACACAAAGGTCAGGAATGATAGACTACAGTAAGTTACCTGAGCTCACCTTGAGACCTACGAGTCAGCAGGACACTCTGCCTTGCTCCGGACGTGCCGACTGTGCCATTGGAAAAGCACCTGAGCCAAGCCATCAGGCACGCACTTAGTCAGCATCCCGGCTCCGACCGACCACCTGCAAGGAGAAGACATAGCATGATATTGCGGCAGAGGCAGAGAAGGCCTCAGAGCCCGAGGAGCCGCACCGAGAGCGGCAAGGGAGGGAGTACGGGGTGGGAAAAGAAGCGAGCGGTCGAGCGGCGAGAGAGGAAGGAGAAGGAGGAAGCAAAGGAGGGGATACGGCGCGAGGCTGACTAGCTAAGTGGCAGGCAGGCTGGGTGCTCGCTGGCGCCCAGACGCCCACGCCGCGGTGCCACGCAACGCAGGATTGCTTGTTGCGGGATCCAGACCCGGTACAGCAGTAACTTATGCTACCTTAGACGGCAGTGCCGAGCATTCGACGACGAGCTCTTCCCTTTTATTCCTGACCTTTCATGGCATATCCGACGGCAACCAAGCAAGCAAGCGATCCGCGGCTCTCGCGGCCTAGACCCACGCAATACGAGGAGACACCCGGCCAACCTCCTCAGCCCCGCCTCGTTCTATGCGAGAAGGGGACCCGAAGTGGGGATGCGACACGCTCGAAAAGCGTCAGCGTCGACCGAGAGATGCCGCCGTAGCGAGACGTGCGTCGTGTGGCTCCCCGCCGACCGTTTGGCTCGGTCGGCTGCCGTGCTTGGGCTGACGACGACTGGCTCCTTCTCGCGTCGCACTTACGACTAAGCTATCGTACCTGCGGGTGAGGGGTGGCCCCTGGGCGTACGTGGTGACCATGACGAGGCATGAGCTGGCTATGTAGGTACTGCAGATAGGTACCGAAAGGTTCCGCATCATCGGCAGCTTCTCATACGGGAAGCGGCTGCCTGTGTGCATGCTGTAGCAGGCAGTCCTCGGTATGAAAAGCCTAAGGAGGCGTAGGGATGTCGAAAGTCGTGGCGGTGGCGCATCATGACAAAGGGGTTGCTCGTGTCCTCACGTCGCCAAAGCTTTCTGAGTACATGCTTGTGCCAATTGATTTGTGCTATGCTGCAACGGCACACCATGACTCCCTGGTGAAGGGGGTCGCTCAGAGAGAGTGACTCTCACAAGCCTTGCCGTCTACTTGAGCAGCGCGGCTTCTGACGGCCGCAAGCGTCACATGCCATGGACCGTAGCGACGAGCAAAGCGCTGAAGCAACGATGCTCTCGCCGACACCTGCACCGCTCCCGCGTCTTTTCCCGCGCTGGGCGCTGCTGTCTCTCCGAGATGCTCTGCTAAGTAAGTACCTATCAGCTTCGAAGCAACGCATCCCGAGCCTGTCTTTCACTCCAAGCGGGTCAAACATGTGCGAGCTCTATCTCCTGCAGTAGCCGCTCGTGCGCAGCGCGGAGGGGTGTGGTACATACAGTTGACTGTACCGTTAGAGTGCACACATCTTGGCGTCGGATCTCTGTGGTTCCCATCGCAAAGCCGCCCCCTTTCATCCCGCTCCCTTGTCAGGCTTGCGCGCGGGATGAGAGTTCCGGTCCACCAGATCCAGCTGACCCGCCCCGCAAAAAGGACGACGTTTAGTCACGAGCTGTTTGTTCCCTTTCGTCCGTCGAGCTGTGCATCGGAGGGAACGCCGTCGACCCATATCAACCTTGGGAGGAATCGCCTCCGGGATGGCAAGGTACCTGCCCGGCTACGCGACTACACCCAACGTACTACTCAGCTGCAGTTGTCGAGTTTGTAGGGCGAGATGGGAGCGAGGTGTGTATCGCTCGTCGCGGGTCCGCGGGTAGTGAGCTGCCACACCACTTTAATGCGCGCGTCCGTTGCTAAGGGTGGCACGGTACCCTACTGTAGTCTGGACGAGTCTTGACCGCTTTGCCGCCTCGGAAAGGGCGTCGCTCTAGCTATCGTCGGTCATATGATGAGATACAAAGGCAGATGAGGGGAGAGGAGTACCGTCGGTCCAAACGGACGAACTCGGCTCGCTGCGGACGGTCAAGGCCGGGTGAATGTTTTGCGCTCTCGGCATATAGATGAGATGTAGATGGGGGAGGAGAGGCGGAAGGAAGGGTGGAAGAGGGATGAATGAATGAGCTGCCCTCCCCGCCCTGACGGACGCTTTTCGCGGACGCCTTTCGCGGACGCCTTTCGCCGTAGACAGTTGGCCGCCCTAGTCTCCGATATCGCCACGGACAAACAACGTCTCCGCGCGAGGCACCGTCCGGGTAGAGCTGATCCGGCGATGTTCAACGGCGAGCGGCGTAAATCCCCCGAGCGGCTGTGCTTTCTGCCGCAGAATAGTATGGGGTACGTTGGGACTCGGTCCGACCTCGCCGAAAGAGAGAGCAACGGGAAGCAGCATCTCGGTGCCTACTTACCTCGGCGAATAGATAAGTAGGTACAGAGTAGTACCGAATGGTTTGCCCGTCCGTCTCGTCGGCGACAGACCCACCAGGAAGGTCGCGGGAAATCGAGGACCTCCGAGAGCATCGCCGCCACCGACGTTACTGACTCGCCTGCCGTGGCAAGAGATTACTCTTGCCGCTCTCCCGACTCTCTCGCTTCTGACGGCCGTGATGGTGCTCGGAGGATCGCAGTCCGGCAAAGCGTTGGCCGTTCTCGCCTACAACGAACCACCCAAATACTCGGCTCTTTTGTGGCGAGTCTGTCAGGCTTATGCCGTACAGTGGACGACTGAGTGCTTGCGGCGTATTGGCTGGCGAGACTGCCGCCGCTCCCAGGTCCGGACATGCCGAGGCAGAGGATCCACGGCGTCGTCCCGCTCCAAGCGCGGGGGATGGAGCTAAAGTAGAAGGCCTCGATGGACACCCTTGGGGTACGTTGGCTGCATGAGTAGCTGTCCTGAGCACGTACGTCTTGACGTGGACGACTTTGGACGCCGGTGCTCGGTCCTGTACCGCGTGAACATGTGCGCGAGCTCGTAGCTTGCGCGACAGTACTACGCCGTCGGCGGTATGTAAAACGCTGTATCCCCAAAAATGAACCGGCTGCGGTTGATGGCAAAGAAGCGGCTTTTGACCGAGAGCAGCCTGTGCGCAAAATGGACGGAAAGAAAGGGCGACGAAATTACAGGCATCAGAGGGACACATGCCAAAGACACCTTGAGATCGCGATGGCATCAGTGAGCGAACAACTGCCTGTCGCCCACACCGACAAATCTTGAGATCGAATCTTGAATTTAATGCTGCTCTCAGGGAAAGGGAGCGTTGGGCAGAACACGTAGAACAAACAAGCAAACAAAATGGATTCTGAAGAACTGCAGCACTCAGAATTCCTGAGTGGTCCCCCACCGCAGTACTAACTGAGCGATACCTTACTTAACTTCGCAGATCGAACGGGATGTGGTGCTTTCAAGGTTCTATGGCCGCAGATATAAGTACTGGTGACATTATAATATATAAAGTCAGAACCTTTTTTCACCGGATTGCGAGCATCCACTTGGGGTTGACATGGCCACAGCCAAGAAGTCCTACCTCTAGCCTGTTGGAGCGTTGCTGGAGTCGACAGTGTGCAAAAGTGAGGACCTGTGTTGGTATGCCGCAGCGTCGACATCAGTGCGAGATGGGCAGCTAATTGAGGCGCCTTCGGTCCTTCGGTGCTTTGGGATCCAAGGTTGCCATGGGTTGGGGAGATGCTCGTATGCGGTCGGCAAGAGGGTGGCAGGCACGTACGGCAGTATAGTAGCTACTGTATGAGCCCATCGTCGATGTCTGTACACTGTCAGCAACGCTCGATGATGGCGGCGCTGAAGCTACATCATGATTCATGCCTGTAGCCGTGCTTCGTGCGCATACAAGATGACGACGAACTTCAAGCATGATCATTATTTGCCGCCGTGGATGCCTGGACCGCCACCGGGCGGCAGATGCTGGCTTTGTCTGAATGGCGATGGGGTCACGGTGGGCCATGATGGTCAACAGAAGAACATGGCCGGCCCTCCTTACCACCACGAGGTAGGCGCAAGCGCGGAGGCAAAGCGAGGGCGGCGTTGGAGGCAGCGGCAAGAAGGAGGTGGAGGATGAAGGGGCGCCCTTCTATCAGACTTGGTGATTATATGCGATGCCTCTGAGCCTGGAACGTCCTCTCTAGACGTGGGTTCTGTCGGCGATGTTCAGGATTGGATTGGATTGGATTCGATTCGATTCGATTCGATTCGACTGGATTGGATTGGATTGGATTGGATTGGATTGGATTATACATATATACTAGTTTGGCCGCCCTGTTTTTTTTTTTGCTGGCTTCTCATCAGGCCAAAAAGGCAGGAGGGCGGGGCTGGGTCGCGCACCGACGCTGGCGCTGGCGCTGCTGCTTCCCACCGACACACGCCTGGCCCGGCTGTCGGAAATGCACGCGCCCAAGCGCTCAAACGCTCAAACGCTCAAACGCTCAAACGCTTGCATCAGCAGAGTAGTCAGGGCTGCCTTGCTTCCCGCCAGCACTCGAGCGCTTGCGGGCCAAGTTGCATTGCTGGCTGGAGAGGAGAGGCCCTTAGCTTGCCTCTGACCTCGCCTCGGCCGCCGTCGCTGGCTTGCCCGCTCGCTGCCTCTCCACTGATCCATCATCTGGCGTGCTCCCCTCTCTTCCGTCTCCCCTCCAGCAGCGACGCCCTTCTCCCCATCGTGACCAGCCTTGTGTTCGTCTGGACGCGCATCTGCTCTCCTTCCGTCTCTCCCACTGCACTCAGGTCGTTCTCGTCACCCGACACGCCGTCAGTCGCAGTGACTCGCCGGCTCTTTCCCTCACTCCGCACATCGTCCATCGCTTTCGGCTCTGCTTGCAACCCGCTCCTTTCTCACCTCGACTTCTCCACTCCCCTCGTCGTCCTATACGCAGCATCGAGCTCGTCTGGATAGACCTGTACACGAACCGTCCACCTCGGCTCGATACGTTGTCTGCGCCCTTTCCACGATCGCTGCTGCCGCCGCGTGTCGACGTCGACTTCTACCGGTCGCCACGCCTGGCCGCTCTGCGCATCCCCGCCTTCTATCACCCATCATCCACTACAATCTCCCCCACCCCTATAGGGCTACGCCTCGAAGGAGAGTTGGAGCACCGCTCGCCGTCCGTGCGTAGGTTTCTGAAGATCCACCCGCCGCCGGACCTCGGACATGCTCCGGCCGTGCTAGATCACCGGCCAACCGACCCAGTCTACCCACCTCTCGATCGCCATCGCATCCACGGCCACCACCTCACGCCCCGTCCATTCACGGAAACATCTCGCGCGCTCAATTCCAAATACACGCCATCGCCTTCTCTTCAACGTCTCGCTCATATCCCTGCACGAAAGAGTTCCAACGCGACCACACGCGCTCGCTACCTCTCCAGCCCCTCTGCCGACGCGTCTCCTCCGCCACGTCTTGGCTCATTTGCAAGCAGATAGGCAGTCGCCTGTCCCACGCTTTCTTCTCAATCTGCATTCGGAACATCGCCTCTGCCTCTTCTCGAAACCGTTAGGCTGCCCATGCGAAGCGGAGGCGACCGAGCCTGCCGACTAGATACCCAGCTTGACGCTCGCATGGTCACGCCAGAAACGCTGGACGTGAGTATATGCAGTCAGCACCGCATCTGAATCGGGCCGCAACTGGCTACAAGGAGTTGGGGCTGCGCCGTATGCCTCCGAGAATGAGGGATCAAACTACGCAGCGTGATCGCTCGTTCCGTCGATCCCTCTCGAAAGGACAGCCGTACTGACGCGGGATTTCGGATGTATCTATTTTGCTATCCGCCGGTCGATGGCAAATGAAGAGCAGCCTGGCAACGCCCATCACGGAAGCCTGGATCTCTTCAAGCCCCTGTCGATCCTCGCTAACGCACCACGCTCCGTAAAAGGCCGCCGGCCCGTACTACTCTACTCTCAACGAACGCTCGCGAGGCCAGACGTCCCAGGGTTCCTTCGGACCCGATCGCTTAGAAGAGTGGGTCTCCGCTCTTTTCTTGCTGGACCCGCGTCGTTACTGCAGCTCGTCAGGCCGCCTCGCATCCCTCTAAAGCCCAGCAAGCTCGTCTCGTGGTGCAGGCGCGTAGGCGTTCCGCCCACTGCCGTCTACTCGATTCCGTCGGAAGCCCGCTGCAACCTCCAGTAGCTAGAGGCAGCAGTCGTGCCCGGTGGCCAAGGCTCCGGCCGCCGTTCCCAACGAGATGTACCAGGCACAGTGGCAGAGCGCCGCTGCCTCATCCTCATCCGCATCATGGGGTCACGGCGATCCCAACACTGGCTTCAGTTCCGCCTACGACCAGCAGCAGCATCTGGATCGGCATCAGCAGCAGCAGCAGCAGCAGCCGCCATTCCAGTACACAGGCTTCCCGCCCGGCTCGGAAGCTGAGCAGCAGGGATCCTCTGGATCCGCACATATGGGCTCGGGCTCGAACAATACACTGAGCGGCGCATTCGGGGGACTGGATCCGAGCACGGACCCAAGCTTCGGCGCTCAGGATACTGGCATGCTGCCGCTTCCTCCTTATGTCTTCCAGCAGCACCATCCACACGAAGGCGGCCGCGCGCCATCCCAGGGCGGCACCGTGCCCGACGACCATCAGCAACAGCAGCAGGCGCCGTATGGCTACAGCCAGGATACAGCGCTGATGGGCATGTCGGACGACGGCCAGCCGATCGAGGACCACTCTGCGTTTGCTGCCTTCTCGCAGCCTAAGCTTGACAACGACGAGGCCGCCGAGGGCGAGTCGGGACGGCAGACGCAATCCGGCAACAGCAGCTCCACCGCCTCTCGCTCCTACACCACCGACATGGCCCGCATACAGTCTGACAACCTTGTCTACCCGAACAGCGCGTCCAGCGGCAGTATCGACGACTTGGTCTTGCAGCGCACCCATGCCTCACTTCAGCAGCAGCAGCACGGCCACCCGGTCGGGTCGATCTTTTATGGCGACCAAGGACAGCAGGCCATGATGCCCCCGGACAACGGTGGCGGACCGTGGAACGGGCAGGCGCATGGCACCGGTTCCGACAACGGTCAGGCCAGCATCCTTCAGCGGCCCAACAAGCCGTCGGCGCTGAACCTCGACAAGTCGCAGAGCGCCTTCAACTTGACGTCCGCAGGTCATCCGAGCGACAAAAGTAATGGTTCTGGCTACGGCGGCTTAGGCTCTGGTGTCGCGAGTTACGCCGACATGCCGGACTCGGCGCTGAGCCAGGGTAGCATGCTGACGCCGCAGAACGCCAGATTTGTCTCGATACCGCAGCTACCGCCGTCGCTGCGTGAGCACGCGCCGCAAATGGATCAACAGCATCAGCAGCAGCAGCAACAGCTGGGCGACCATGCCGGGCCGAGCGATCTGATGTCCGCCTTCGGCTCGGACGCCGGCACCTCGAATTCCGGGAGTTACGGCGGGAGCGGTGGCGGCTTCGCCTACACCGGTCACCCGCAATTTGCGAGGGGCGAAGGCGGCGGCGGCAGCAGAATGGCCTCTGGCAGCGATGGCATAGACGTCAAGGTCGAAGGCGATCCGATGGCGATGATGCAGCATCGACCCGCCATGATGCGACTCGAGATTCCGCCGTCGCCGGGCTCGCCGCTCCACGCTCAGCTGACTGGGCAGTTTAGCCCGAGCTCGACGCTTTCCGGAGCGTTTTCATCGCGGCCCAGCAGCCGACCAGGAAGCCAAGGCCTCAAGTCGGTTGCCAGCTTCACCTCTTCGCTGGGCGCCACCGAGGCCGCCGCTCCGGGCGACAATGGCGGCAGTCACAGCATCAACAACGGTGGTCGCCCGCGCTCCGGCTCCAGTGATCATGCCATTGTCCGTCCGACGATGACGCTGAACCGCACAGTCAGCATGAGCAACGAGGTCAATCTCAGCCCCAGCAGCACCAGCTCTGTGGGGCCCCTTGCGCAGAGCCGCAGCGTCCCGAGCCTCGCCAGCCCGTCGCAGAACGTGCAGAACTCGCTAGGGCAGACTTTCGACCCGACGTGGGGGGCGGCCAGTCGGCACCTGGCATCGCTGCAAGGCGTTGGCGGCGGGCCAGGGCATCCGCAGCAGCCGTTCCAGAGCCCCGACGCTGCCTCGCCCGCCCAGTCGCAGTACTCGCCACAGACCTACTTTGGCCAGCAGCCGTCGGGTATACCGTACTTCACGCCATCGATGGACGGCAGCCATCGCTTCGGGTCCAGCGGCAGCCTGGCGTCCGACAGCCTCGATGTCGGCGGCTTCAACGAGCAGCGGCTCTCGGCGGCGCTGGCCTCGGGCGCCCATATCAGCTCTGGCGGCCCGCACGCCCATCGCGACAACCGCGACGGCCACAGTACTCCGACGATCATGGAGGAGGAGGAAGATGGCCTGCCGATGGATCGCGAGCTGATCATGCCGGAGGCACAGCTCCGCTCGGCACCGAGCCAGACGCAGCTGGCGCACCTCGAGGTCGCCCAGCAGCAGCACCAGCAGCAGCAGCAACAGGCGCTGCTGCATCGATCGCGCTCCGGCCCCATCACCAGCGGCAGCACTGAGACGTCGCCGTTCCAGCAGCCGGTGCCCTTTCAGCCCAACATGCGGCCGAGCCTGTACCAGCAGATTTCGCTGACGGAGCTCAACCAACTGCGTCAGATGCAGGGTCTAGCGTCGGCCGAGCAGAACATTGGAGACTGCTCGTCGTTCATCCAGTGAGTCCCGATCACGGGTCTCCCTCAGAGCGGCAAGAATTACCGTGATAGCCCGGCCTCTCGCTGACTGATTCCTGATTCTCTGCCCCCCCTTCAACTCTGACCTTGATCTCGTGTCTGCCGCCCGCAGAGACATTATCAGGCAGTACATCACGACGATGAGCCGACTCGGTCTAGGCGAGCGCAACGTCCTCATCATGACTACCAAGGTGGCGCAGAAAAGCTACGGAGCTGAGAAGAGGTGCGTCTCGAAGGCCACGATCCCGCATCGCCGTCTACGGAGCGAGCGAGCGAAGTCGTTGTCAGCTTCGCGAGCAATTGCTAACTTTCCTCCACGCATCTTGCTTGTTTGGCTCTTGCCACCCTCCCTTCTCCGCAGATTCCTCTGTCCGCCGCCCATGGTCCTGCTGATCGGCAGCAGCTGGTGGAACGTTTGCCCAGACGCATCGAGGCCTCCGCCCTTCCAGCTCCAAGGGGCCCAAGGCGAGATGGACCAGGTGCCTACCGTCCTTTCGCCGCCGCGGCTCACGATCAACATCAGCGGCGAGCCCGGCATTCAGGACGGTGCCCTCGAGTGGGCTTCCAACAGTGGCAAGCTGATTGACGTCGGCAACCCGTCCTCGGACATGGCCATCTCGGGCCGCTGCATCGGCAAGCAGCTCTACATCTCGGACATCGACGAAAAGCGGCGCCACGTCGAGGCCTTCGTCTCGATCTCGGTCCCCGGAGCTTCGCCGCTGGACCGCAGGCTGCTGGGGACGTTTGCCAGCAAGCCGATCAAGGTGATTAGCAAGCCGAGCAAGAAGCGACAGAGCTCGCGCAACACCGAGCTCTGCGTCAACCATGGCTCGGTCATCTCGCTCTTCCACCGCCTCCGCTCGCAGACGGTCTCGACCCGCTACCTGTGCGTCTCTGGCGCACCCTCGTGGTTCAAGGGCTCTGACAACCAGCCATTCCTCAACATGAATCCGCGCGAGATCAAGGGCCAGGAGAATCCCTCCTGCTTCGTCGCCAAGATGTCGAGTTGGGACCCCTTCATCATCTACCTCGTCGATCCGAAGAAGCGGGCCGACACCGCTCCCTCAGCCACGGCTGCACAGCCGCCGGTCAAAGGCTACCCGCCACCGCCTCCCAACGCACTTCCGACGAGCGGCCTGACGAGTTCGCAGATGACGGTCCACTACAACCAGCCGATCGTGCTACAGTGCCTCAACACGGCCGTGGTGAGCCCGGTTATGGTGATCCGCAAGGTCGAAAAGGGCACGACCGTCCTCGGCGGCAGGTCAGCCGGCGGCCCGCACTTTTCTCGTGAGGCGTTTGGCGACCCCGTCTCCCAGCTGCACAAGATCGCCCTTGAGGCGCTCGAGGATCTGACCGCAGCGGTACCGCGGCCCACCGGCGACTCTGGCGAGAACCTGACGCCGGGTCAGGGCGGACCCTTCCTCGCCTGCCTCAACGAGTCGGTCGGCATGCACCGCCCCAGCGAGGGGCGAAAATGGATCGCCAACAACTTTAGCGTCCCATCGACGCCCACCACGCCCATCACGCCGATGAACCTGGCCGCGTCCGAGGTCGAAGCGGCCAAGCACCTGTCCTCCTTCCCGACAAGCCCCACCTCGATGGCGGCCGCCTACGCCGCCGCGCAGACGCGGTACTCGATGTCGGGTGGTCGCGGGTCGTTCCTCTCGCCGGGGGGTACGGCGCAGCCTGTCGCGAGCAACGCGGCGCCGCCGCCGTCATCGTCATCGCTGGCCGCCGCCGCCCTTGCCGATGCTGCAGCCGCCTCGAACGACGGCGGCAAGGTCAAGCGTCCGCGCCGCGTCTCGTCGTCGGTCGTCATGCAAAAGGAGCGTGCCGCCTCGGCCAACAAGAACCGCAAGCGCGGACAGTCTCTCTCGGTGGTGGGGATGCAGAACCAGGCGCAGAACGAGCACGACTCGGGCCGACGCACGTCGTCGTGCGCCCACTCGCTGACGGCTTCGGATTCGTCGGCGGCCGGCAGCGTGGCACCGGGAGCGATGTGGTCGGTCGAAGTGGCTGACTCGGACATCTGGACAATCGTCGGGACCGACATCGCGCGCCACTCGTTCTATGTGCCGCCGCGTATCGTCGGCGGGTCGCAGCCGACAGCCTCGGTGGCGGACAGCAGCATCTCTCATCTCATCACGGTGCCGGCGCCCTCGCAGCCGATCACGCCGATCCCGCTGCTGCACAACGTCGTACCTCCACCGGTGCGGCCGGGGGCAGGCGGAGCGGCCCCGTCGCCGTCGGACCAGTCGACGGGGACAGTGACGCTATTCGGCGAAAACTTCAACTCGAATCTGTTCGTCTATTTCGGCGACTGGAAGAGCGAGCACGTCGACGTGCGGTCGCGCGGCACCATTGTGTGTGCCGCTCCGCCCTCGCTCGAGTACGGCGTCCCGCGCGGCCAGGTCCCAATCCTGCTCGTACGGCACGACGGCATCATCTTCCCCACGGATCTGCACTACCAGTGCTAAGCTTGCGTCCCGACACCGAAGCCCGGGGCACGGCAGCTTTCGGTCGCATCACCTAGCCGAGCGTTCGTCGCTTGTGTAGATGCACTTGTGCCTAGCTTACATCGCTGCACCGTTCTGGATGCGTCCGTCCATCTGCTCGGGCCCCGTCTCCCACTCTACTCTCCTCGTTGCCGTCACATGTGTTGCCCGGTATCTCCGCCTCAATTTGCATTTCCTGCTTTGCTTTCTTTATCGCTCTGCCGTCCATCTGAGGTCTCTCTTGATCCCCGCTCGACTGTCCTTACACATTCCGTCTGCTGCTGCCGTTGTTGTTGTTGTTGTAATGTCTGCTTGCATACTGTCGTCGTCGTTTGCCGGTGGAGGCCTCGCGACGTACGCCTTCCATTTGCGCACCACCTTAATCGTGCTTCTCTTCTCGGAAGACGAAGAGTAAGAGGGAAGATAGGACAATTGGAAAGGTCGGAACGATACGACACTACGGACCACTGCTACTGCTCGACACCACACACCTGCATCTCAGACGAATCAGACGGAAGGCTATGCGTTCAGGATTGGATATGCGCAAGCGATGGTATTTGGACGAGACGAGCAGCGGGGAGAAGGGATGGTCAAAACGCTGGGTTAGCGACCTACGTCGAACACGCTGAGTAGAGCGAAACAGGCGTAGAAGAGGCAGACGGGATATGCTACGAGGAGACGTTGGTCCGAGAGACGGAGGATCGAGACAAAGATCCCTGATGCAGAGGTGGAACACCACAGGATAAAGAGCGGCGAGACGATGTAGCCGACCAAGGAACTGTGTCGCAAGGCGATGAGGAAGGAGGGTCGGTGAGGGAGGATTATATGTCAGTCGAAATACGGGGTTCAAGGCACAGCATGCAAGCTGCCTTTCCTCTGGGACCACGCGATCGACCCTCGGGACTCACTTGAGTGACACGACGACCGATGCGGCGCTCAGGAAGCATAGCGGAAGGAGACAGTAGCCGAGCACCGAGGCTACCCGGTAAGCATCGATGCCGCCTTCCGACATGAGGTTGAGGAGGAGGTAGATGGAGACGTCACCCAAGAGCGCTACGCCGTAAATGTAGCCGAACTGCGACTTGCCCGCCAGCAGGAGCGTCATGCCAAAGATGAAGCAGAAGAGCAACGGCCCAAACAGATCGGCATCGTCCATCAGGTGGGCGTCTTTGGCGTGGGCGGGCGAGTAGCTGTGTAACGGGTTGAGCACCGTGAGCGTCTTGGCGACAATATGGCCGATGTTGATGCCAAGTTCTGCCCGATCAAAGGAGTGCCAGAGAAAGGGGAACCAGAGGAAAAGCTTTGGAGGTCAGCTTGAGACGAGGCCAAAAGCAAGCGGGCAGCAGCAAAGGAGGGCAGGGGGCCCAAGACTCACCTTCCATCAACGAAGGCTCGTCCGGGAAGCCGCCAGTGCCGAAAGCGGACCAGAAGCCCATCTGGCTGGTCATCATGCTGTGGGCCGCACTCCCTGGTGCGTAGCCGGCGGAGGCGCTCATGCTACCCTCTAGCGAAGGTCGGACGCCGTTGTTGGGGATGGAGGAGGAGGAGTAGCTATTGTTGCGGCCGGTGGCAGAGGACGAGTAGTAGGAAGAGAGGTAGTTGCTCTGCGCGGTGCCCGCGCCGCCGTCGCTGTAGAAGGCGAGGGGAGTGGATGCTGGTTGCGAGGAAGACGTCTGTTGTTGCGATTTGGACGAGAAGCCGGTGGGCTGGCCATAGCTGCCGTACGGGGTGGAAGAGTCGAAGATGGCCGACATGCTCGACTATGCTGTTTAGGGGTTGCGGTTGCGTTGTGCTTTGGACGATGTGGAAGGATGCTGCCTTGGTATCTGTTCCGTCCTGTGTAGCGCCGGTTGGTAGACGGTGCGCTGGCGTTGTTGCAAGAGGCGAGGCTCGAGAGATGATGGTGATGGTTGATCTGAAAGTTGCCCCAAGCGCTGGCTGGCCCACGCCGAGCGCTGTGGGCTTTGCGCTCCTTCCGGCCGGCAAGCGAGGTCGATCACGCTGGGCGCGCCTCTCTCTCTCTCTCTCTCTCTCTCTCTCTCTCTCTCTCGGACGGCAAAGCAATGTGGGTTGGGCGGCGCTGGGCCTCGCGCTGGCCTGCGCCGCAGCCTGCGCTGCTCTCGAGGAATTTCGCCAAATTCCAAAGGGCGAGCCGCAGCAAACCCATCTTGGGCCGGCGCACCTCTCACCTCTCGCCTCTCGCCTCTCGCCCTCTCGTCCGCCGCCAATCACGAAGCGCCTCGCAGGCAGAGGCGTGCCGTTACCGACGCTGCCCCCGCTGCCCCCGCCGCCACACTACTGCCTCCCTCCACCATCCTCATCCTCGTCCTGCATCACCTTCTACAGACCCCTTACCATCGTCACCTCATCCTTCCCCCTTAGCACCACCTATACGTCATGCCTCAGGTGAGGAGCACAGACAGGCACGCTCTCCCGGCACGCCCTCTTGTCGCGCCGGTATGCATGGCGCAGTGACTTATTCATCCTTTCTGGCCCTCCCCACTTGCCTTGCCTTTCCTGCCGCACAGAATGAGTACATGGAGGAGCACCTCCGTCGTCATGGTCGACGTCTCGATCATGAGGAGCGGGCGCGCAAGAAGGCCGCCCGTGAGGTCCACAAGACGGCCGCCTTTGCCCAGAAGGTCATCGGCCTAAAGGCAAAGATGCTCAACAAGAAGAACCGCACCGAAAAAATCCAGATGAAAAAGACGCTCAAGGCGCACGAGGAGCGCGACGTCAAGCAGGCCGCCACTTGCAGCGACCCGAACACCGCCCTCCCCGCCTATCTCCTCGACCGAGAGGGGCAGAAGGACGCAAAGGCCCTCAGCTCGGCCGTAAAGGAGAGGAGGAAGGACAAGGCGGCCCGCTACAGCGTACCCCTCCCCCAGGTCCGAGGCATCGCAGAGGACGAGGCCTTCAAGGTCATCAAGACCGGGAAGAGGAAGCAGAAGGGCTGGAAGAGGATGGTCACCAAGCCCACGTTTGTCGGAGAGAGCTTCACCAGGAAGCCGCCGAAGCTCGAGAGGTTCATCAGGCCCATGGGCCTGCGCTACAACAAGGCCCACATCACACATCGTGAGTATCTCCGGACTTCGCTCGACCGTGCTTCGCTCCTCGACGCCTGCTCTCCTCCCGCGGCTGGCACGCTGACGAACACTCTTTCCCCCTCGCCCTCCCCCTTCTCACAGCCGAGCTCAAGGCCTCGTTCAACCTCCCCATCGTCGGCGTCAAGAAGAACCCCAACTCGCCGCTCTACACGCAGCTCGGTGTCCTGACAAAGGGCACCATCATCGAGGTCAACGTCTCGGAGCTCGGCATGACCACAACGACGGGCAAGGTCGTCTGGGGCAAGTACGCCCAGGTCACCAACAACCCCGAGAACGACGGCTGCGTCAACGGCGTCCTCCTTCTCTCGTCCTAGGGTCGCAGCAGCGTCCATCTCGTCAATCGTTTATGCTTCGTAGGTCTCTCTGTCGTTTCACTGTCTCATCTCTTGTACTATAGCGTGTCCGCCTCTGTTCCTCCCGCTCGTTTCAGCAGCGGATGGAAGGAGGCGGACATGAAACCGACCCACGCACACACATCCAATGCACGCATGTCTTCACAGTACCCTCACATGCGGCTGCACTGCGACTGGCGGAGAAGCTCGCCGAGCAGAGCCCTGCTCTGACCCTTTACGCTCGCGACATAGCCTCAACCTTTCCCGCTTCTGACATCGTCGCCGGCGCCGTACTGACGGACGTGGCTCTTTGCAAGGCGCGGAATCTTGTTCTTCCTTGCCCTTTTCCCGTCGCCTCGAAGCTTGCCTCGTCCCCTCGCCCGCTGCGTGCTCCGCATCGCTTCTCGCCAAATTCCGCGCTCGAAAGGTTTATCGTTCCGCCACACAGCGGAGGGGGGTGGTTGAGGAGCTTACGCTTCCCCCCCTCTCTTGCTTGCCGCTCTAAGGACACGGGCAGGGACGATGGGAAGGCTGCAAGGACGTTTCGTCGATACGGCTATGCCACGTCTTAGCTTTCTTGCCACACTCACCATCGAGTCTTGGAGAACGTACATACGCTCGGAGTCCTTCACGCTCATCCATCTCGTACTCGACGGAGAGACGACATCCATGAATCTTTTCGATACGTCACGCTAGGACTTTCACCTTGTTGAATCGCACCACACCATCGTGATTTGACGTTGGTTGTCGATTTCCTTGTCCTGCTACGCGCGACGAAACGTCGATGTGGCGGTGAACACGAGATGCGAGGACGACGTCGATCCACTCGGACCCGTCCCAGCACATCTCCCCGTGCTTCACCACGCTACTACACGCCAGCCTCATCTCTCGAACCGGATCCAAACCCCTCCTCTGACGGTTCCGCCACTGTCATCGCTTCATCGTCTTTGCTCAAGGCTGACCCTGACGAACCGATCGACATCAAAACGCACCTCCAACCTCCTCCTCCTCCTCCACCCTATGTTTCGCTCCCGCTCCCGACGGAAGACGAATTCTTTACACCTCTCCGAATTCTCAACCAAGGTCTCACCAAGTGCGGTTTGGTGCTCTACCTCATTCGATGGAAAGGGTACGGAAAGGAGGACGATATCTGGGAACCACAATACCATATCCACCCCAAACATACCGTACTGATCGAGTGGGAGAGGAAGAAACAACATCCAAGGCAGTCGAGTAGGTTGATGTTGGTAGAGTGTTGGGGTGGGGAGAGGGAGAGTGTAGAATGAATTATAGATGTCGATAGTGAGAGCGTCGTTGCGCTCCTTCCACCGAGTAGGGCGACGACAAGACAGGCCAAGAAGGGAAGGACCAAGGTGAAGAGCAGATCGAGGGCAAAGAGGTACATCGGTCAATGGAGTGTCGAGCGAGGAGAGGTACAATACGAGGCGATTCTATCCGTCCTGTCGAAACCGTCATCGTTAATCATCATCCGGAGAACGGATCGACCATCGCACCGAAGGGGACCTGAGTCTGGTGCAATATATCTTTCGTATTCTTGCCTCGGCCGATTGAGCAAGTCTCTCTTCCGATCCACATCCTCCTTCTCCTACCCTTGGAAGCAGGCTCGAATCAAGACCATCGCAAAATCGGCGGCAAAAACTATCTACAAAGAGGCGCAGTCTCGTCCGGGGCAACACTGTCTCGTTTGCCACAAGGAGGGTCCAGCCCAGACTAAGACCTCGTGCCTCCCTTTGGACGACGACGTGTCCCCATCATCGCCTTGGCTTTTTCCTGTACGCAGCGCCGACCTCCCCCTCCTCTCCGTACGGCAACGCAAATGAAGGCATTCCTTAAGCCTCCACCTTCACCTCCGAGGATGCGACTCCTCATGGCCACGGCGCATCGCCTCCGCTATCGCGCCGAAGACTTCGACGATCGGCTGCACCGACCGCAGCTCGCTCGATTCGGCAATCGTGCGGCCGGCCGGGGGGATCCGGGGCCTGCCGCTTAACCGAACAGGTCGCCCATGGCGGCCATCTCGGGTCCACCGGCCTCTCGCATGCCGATCTCAAAGTACGAGTAGATGATGGTGACGGCGAGCAGGATACCGGTGCCCGATCCGAGAGCGCCCATCAGGTCGGCGCAGACCGAGAGCGCGCCGATCGTCGCGCCGCCGAATGCGGCCGCCGTGGGAATAACGCGCTTGAGCTCCTTGTACATCGAGCCCTCGCGATGGCCGGCCATGACCATCTGGTTGTCCTTGAGCTGCTTGGCGACCTCGCGCGGTCCGCTGCCCGAGACCTCGATCCACGTCTTCGAGAAGAGCGCGCACGCGGTCAGCGTAAAAGCGATGTAGATGGCCGTGTGGATGGGGTCCGAGATGACCTCCTTAAGCGTGTACGGGGGCGACATGTAGTAGGCGATGCCGGCGACGGCGTGCAGCTGCGGGCTGTCCTCCATGGGCTCCCAGACGCCGAGCAGCTTGACAAACAGGTTGGTCGGAAAGCGCGACGCGAGCATCTGGCTGATGATGAAGACGTTCGAGGTGAGCGCGCTCTCGAGCATGATGGGCATGTTGCTCGTGTAGAAGAGCTTGACCGGGTAGGTGCCGCGCTGGCCGCGGAACTTGTTCGACTTGACAGGGATCTCGATGCGGAAGCCCTGCAGGTAGATGACGACCAGGAAGATGACGAGCGTGGCGAGCAGGTTCATGACGTTGGGCAGGCGGTCGCGGTAGAGGGCCTCCTTGAGGGCGCGGCTCTTGTCGTTCCAGGTGAAGAGGAGGTGAAAGAGGGCGACGAGTGCCCCCTCGAACTCGGGTCCACGGCCGGTGTTGACCGTGGTGGGCGAAAAGGCCTTCCAAACGATCGACTCGCAGATGTTGGTCGCAATAAAGAGAGAAATACCCGAGCCGAGACCGTAGCCCTTCTGAAGCAGCTCATCGAGCAGGATGACGATGAGACCGGCGACGACAAGCTGGAGGATGAGCAGGAGGCAAACGCCGGCGCCGAGGTCCTTGGGCTGTCCGTAGAGGCCGGTAAGGACGTAGACTGTAGCCTGGCCGAGCGAGATGATGAGGGCAAAGACTGCAGGTGTTGCGAAAAATAAGACCGAGGCATTGCGGGCTGTCAGATGAAGCCGCCTGAGGATCGTGGCCTCGAGCAAAGAGGAACAAGAGGCTCTATCCGTTTGAACGTAACACCTTGATACGCACGCTTCTGGGCACCGCCAAAGAGGGCCCGGTCCTCCTTGAGGCTGAAGTCGACCTCGACGAGGTTAGCACCGGCGAGGAGCTGCATGATCATTCCGGACGTGACGATGGGAGAGATGCCGAGCTCCATGAGGGTACCCCTATTGGAGGCGAGAATGACACGCATCCAGTAGAGAGGGTCGGAGCTGTCGCTCGAGACAATGCCGTAGAGGGGGATCTGGGACGAGACGAGGAAGATGGCAAGGACGATGGCCGTCCACATGACTCGGGACTCGAAGGGGACTGTGTGTGTCAAGGAGGCAGGGCGAAGAGAGACGCCGAGGCAGAGGAGGGCAAGCAGACGAACTGTTCAGTCGAGGGGCTCCTAGGGACTGGGCAAGAGCAATCAGCATCGTCCGTGGAGGACGTGGTCCATGCTCACCCTTTCGCTCCGGCGCCGAGACCTCGGGCAGCACCGACATGAAAGGCCGCACGAGCGACAAGAACCGGACTGTTGTTGTTGTTGATCATTTACAGGGTTTGTAGGGAGAGGGTGCGAGGAAGGCGTGTGCGTGGGGGGGATCAGCAAATGGGTTGCACGACATCGAACGAGGCAGCGCAGGCGGCCGCCACATCTCTCTGTGCGAGAGGGCACCGTTTGATACGCACATCCGCTCATCGTGGGTAGACTCTGGAGGAGGTCAGTAGTAGATCTGCAATGGTAGAGCGCAGCGACGAGATGGAGCAAGTTCCGCAGGAAGAGATACGGGAGGGCGACCAAGATGAGTCAGGAGGCGACCGACGGAAAGGAAAGGTCGAGCGCAATGAGCCCACATCGACGACGTACGAGGGGGACGAGGCGATGAGTGAAGGTAGTGTGTGTATGTGAGTGGTGGTCTGATGGTGATGAAAGAGGAAGCGCGGGGAGGCGCAAAGGAGAGCAAGACCCGTCTTGGCTTGCCAGCGTGGAGCGAGCGGCGGCCAGCAGAGGGCGGCCTCTGCTGAGCTCACCGCCCTTCCTCGTCTGTGCCCACAGCTCTCGCAGCCAGCGCGACAAGAAGAGCACGGGCCAACCAGCCACCGCCGGGCGATCGGGCGGGTGGGCCTGTGCGCTGGCCCGGGCTCGGTCCGCATCCAGAAGAACGCCCAGCAGCTTCTTGCTTGGACGTGGCTGCGCCCGCTCCGTCTTGGTTTTATTTTCCAGGTTTAGAGCTCCTTGAATACAAAAACGAACAAAAGCCTCGAATAACGTTACACATTTTTCTTATTCCAAAGGCGGGCTGGCTGGCTGGCTGGCTGCTGTTCTCGCGCGAGACGAGCCGTCCCTTGATCCCCGAGTCCGAGTCCCGCATGGGTCGGACGGGTGATCGCTGGACTTTTGGAGATTTTTGCCCCGCAAAGGGCGAGAGAGTGGATCGCTCGCTCCTGGCTCCACCATCTCGACTCGTTGTCACTCTCCTCTATCCTCGTCACCGCCCTCCGCTCCTCGCCTTCCGTTGCTTGACCCCGCATCACCCTTGCAAGTCAGCACTCGCCACTTCCTCGTTTGCGACTGGGCGGCGCCTCACACGCATCACGTCACACACTTCTTCGAGCGCGGACAGGCACTCACAATGGTACGTCTCTCCCTCTCCCTCCTCCCCCAAGCCCGCATGCCCCAAACCTGACGAGTCTCTCCTCTCGTGTCCTTTGCCTCGTCGGTATAGATCATTCCAATCCGCTGCTTCTCCTGCGGCAAGGTGATCGGCGATAAGTGGAACGCCTACCTCGCCCTACTCCTCGATGGTCGTACAGAGGGCGAGGCTCTGACCGAGCTCCAGCTCAAACGCTACTGCTGTCGCAGGATGGTCCTCACCCACGTCGACCTCATTGAGAAGCTGCTTCACTACAACAGTACGTATCCCCCTTCCTCCTTTCCTGTCTAGCTCTTTCTGCTCCGTTTCGTTCAAGAGCGCGCACGATGGAACTAACGATGGCGTCCTTTGCATTACCGACAGTTCACGAGAGGAGAAGCCAGGCCTAGCCAGCATCGGCCCTCATCCCTTCTCGTCGCGCAAGGTAGGCAAAGACGATCTTGCAATCGACACACACTCTCCCCCCCCCCTGTACAACTAACTATGAGGCTCAGAGCCGCCTTCTTTTAGCCGCCTTTTCTAGACCCGCACTTTTCCTTCCTCCTCGTTCTTCATTCCTTGTACAATAGACACAGCAGCACCAATCCATCCCGCCAACAACAAAGAACCACAGCGTTACTTTGCACACACGCAGGTCACTCCTGTGTCTGAACCTTCTCGCTCGCCCACCAGGCGCACCCAGCGATAGGCGAGTGAAGCTTAAGAGGTCGGTACAACGCTCCATGAGCCGACGGTCGTTTACTCTCTCAAGAAAATGCTGGTGTGCGTATACAAATACAATGCGTCGAGCGAAAGGCAACAAATAAGGCTAGACACAGGGGATGGCCCAAGGGGGAGATAGAAAGCGACGTTGCAGCAACGAGCAAGAGTCGATGCGAAGACACTCATTGTACTGTCGATCCACGCGCAGAAGAACGGAGAAGCGTCGAGGGCAAGGCGTCAGCATCTCGTTCCGACCGAGACTAAAGCCATCGCACTGTGGGGAAGACGCCTTATGGACTCACGGTAGAGCGTCTGGACATCGCTGACCGCAAACGGGACGGCGCAGTGCGGACACTTGCGCTGCCGTGTCGCAATCCGCGATTCGATGCATTCCTTGCAGAAGGTGTGGAAACACTTTGTGATGATCCGCGAACGCCAGCCGTCCTTGCAGGTAGAGCATTGTAGCATTTTCTGTGGGGAGCGTGCGGGCGAGCAGAGGAGCATGTAGAAGGAGGAGAGGGGTCAGCTAAGAGAGCCCTGCCTTGGTGTGGCAAAGACGCTCTTGGCGTGCGGCCTACGAGAGACTCACCTTGGCAGCAGCGTTCGTCTCGAGATCGGCATCGGTACCCTTTCGCCCGGACTTGGCTCCGGCGGCGGCAGCAGCTCGGGCCGCTTGCCTCTGTGCCTGCTCGAGGTCTTTCTCCAACCGCGCCACCTTCTCCTCTGTCCGCTTCCGTGCGTCCTTCTCGTCGCTGGCGGCATCGATGAGCTTCTTGGCCGACTCGTCCGCCTCGGCCTTGCTGCTGATGGCCTCTGCGACCCGCACCTTCGAGCTCTCCAGCTCGGCCTCGAGTCCGAAGATTTTCTTGGCGTGCTGCTCCATCACCTGCTTGAACAGCGTCACCTCCTTTTCGTGCGTCTTGAGCTGTCCGGCAAACGTCTTTTCTTTGTCCGCTAGCACCTCGATCAGCTTCGTCTGCCGCTCGACGTTGCGTAGGGCCGTCCGATTCTCCGCCTCGAGGCTCTCCTTGACGCGCATAGTGGCAAAGAACTTCTGGTCCGCTTTCGATTTCTAGGAGGACGTTGAAGCAAAAAAGAACGAGAGGTCGGGCAGTTGTGAGCATACTGGCGCGTCCATCGGGGAGCAGCTCTTCTGGGCCCTCCTGCACCGCAGGTACTCACCTCTGTCACGAGTCGCAGCGTCCTGTTCTCGATCTTGGTGAGGTCGAGCACCTGCGTGCTGACCTTCTTCTCGAGGTCGCTGTGGGCAATGCTGAGCCGATCGATCTCGTCGCACAGCGCCGTCGAAGCATCGTGGGCCGCCTGCAGCTCGAGCTTTAGCCGCTTCACCTCGGCCTCCAGCTGCTCGGTCGTCTGCGAGGATGAGACGCCGGCGACACCGTTCGCCTCCATTTTGCCGCTCAGCTCCGACAGCTTGCGGCGGAGCTCTTTCGCCTCGTTCTCGGCAACCTTGGCGGCGTTGGCCAGCTTATCGAGCTGGTCGGCCTCCAGGGGTTCCGCTGACAGAGCTTCGACCGCGGCGTGCTCGCCGCGAGACGCTGCGACGGCGATCCGCAGCCGCCTCACGTAGCTCGTCAGGACCGCGAGCCGCTCCTCCTTTAGGTTGACGAGCGCCTTCATCTCTTCGATCTGGGTGAACTTGACCTGCTCGCGCTGCCGCCTCTCAGTCAGCTCGGCGGAGAGGTCGTCGCGCTGGCGACGCAGCCGCGTGACGTCCGAGTCGCGGCCCTTGACTGTCTTCTCCAGCGCCTCGATACGCTCGTTGAGTTCGGCCTTTGTCGAGGTGAGCAACGTGCGAGCAGGGTGTGGGGTCAGTTCAGTCGGCTCGGTCGGTTCGTTTTCGCAGCCGTGCTTCATCTACGCCTGACTTGCTCTGTCAGCGCCGGAGACTCACCTCGTTCGACTTGCTCAGTGCGGCGTGCTCCTCGCGAAGAGCAGCGTTCTCGCCCTCTAATCCGGCTAATCGGTCCTGGGCATCCCTGAGCTCGCTGTGGACCTGTGCGAGCTTGATGCGCAGTTCCTTGCATGCCGAGGAGGCCTCGAATCGCTCTTCCGGAATGTCGTTGGCCTGCGATTGTGGTGCGGCGTAGTTGTGAGAAATCAGGCAGATTAGTAACAGCTGGCATTCGTTCACGCGGGAGGCCGGACAGTCGGCCGCCAGGCAGAGCATGGTTGAGAGCAGCAACTCACCTGAGACCGCAGCTGATGCACTGTCAATCTGAAACTCTTGATCTCGTCGTTGAGTTCCTGGATCTCGACGTAGCGAGCGTCGCTTTCCTTTTCCGCCACGAGGAGACTGTCCTGTGCCCTTGCAAGCTGGTCCCGAAGCTCAACGATAGCTTGAGCATCGGGCTGGGCAGGCGAGGACCTGCCGCTTGGGTTGGGCTTCTCGGAGGTGGGTTCGCTCGAGCCGGCTGTTGGCGTGGGCGCGGGTCTCGGCGCCTCTTCGCCGGTGGGCGACTTGCGGCCTTCTGTGACACGGACCACCTCGCTCTGCGATCTGACAAAGTCCTTCTCAACCTTGGAGAGCTTGGCGCTGCTCTCGCGCAGCGCTTGTTCGCTCCGCGAGAGCTTCGACTGCGCCAGGAAGAGATCCTGCTTGCAGGTGGCGGCCTCCTGTGCGAGGTGGTCGCAGCGCTGCTGCAGCTCCGAAACCTCGGGGTTGGCTCTTCCCGCCGCCGCTGCCTCCACAGAAATAAGCGAGGTGATGATGGCAAGCTGGTCCTTTAGCACCTGCTGGAGCGGCTCTACGCCCGCTTGAGGATCGAGCGCGGACAGTTGCCCGCGCTTGGCCGCCGGAATGCGCGAGGAGACGTTCTCAACGAGCAGGTCCCAGAAGCTCTTTAAGTGTGCCGATGTGCCTTCAGCTCGACTTAGGTCGCCCTCGACCAGCCGTAGCCGTTGTTTGGCCCGCGAGAGCTTCCGCCGACTGTCGAGGAGCTGACGATAGATGGCTTCCTTGCGGTACGTCTGGTCATGGGATAGAAGGCAAGGGTGAGGACGAACCAGGTCAGCTCCAGATACATAGCAGGGGAATGAATGTGACGCTGGAACCGCGTATACTCACCTCCAGCTCCTTGTAGTTGGGCCACAAGTTCTCTGATTCTTGCTCGTCCTGGTCATCTTCGGCCTCTGCGCCAGCAGGGGTATCTGACTGAAGGCGCTTGCGCGGCCCATCGTCTAGGTCGGAGATATGGTTGAGGGACCTCTTGCGAACGTCTGACGCTGTGGACGCCATAGTCGCGGCCGCCGCTCCGAACCAAGGCTGTGGCATGCTTGTAGACGTCAAGATGCTACAGCGATGGCAAGTGTATGGGGAGAGGGGATGCCAGGAAGAACGACAAGCGCCACGGGACGTTGACGCAAGCGTGACTGGTGACAGTCGCTGTCTGGGAAGAGCTGGTCTGGATCGGTCTACTAGCGGATGCGGGAGCACGCCTAAGACTCCTGAGGGCCGTGAATCACTAACCGCCGAACTAAGGGCTGTGCTACGGAAGGAAGGAGCGGGGAAGAACGTTAACCTGGCAGCCTCGATTCTCAGGGTATGGGGCACTGATGCTGGTAGGAAGGGGCTGTGAGCGAAGCGGGGGGATGAAGGGGGATGGCGGTGGTGACTACGATGATGGTGGTGGTGGCTGAACGAGCAAACGCCAGAGCATCGCCAAGGGACGGTAAATGTGTGGAAAAGGTCGAAACGGCGGCCCGATCACCACGGCGGCCCGCGCGGCCTGGGCTGGCCTGGGCTGGCCTTGCCTTTTCGCGCAGTGTGGGCGCCTGCCCAAATCGCAGGCAAAAAGACCCTGGCCCGATCTAGTCCAGCGCCTCTACGCTCAGCCAGCGCCAGCTCCACTTCTCTTGCCCTCGCTCCTCTCTCTCCCTCCCTCGCTCCAGCTTTCCCTCCTCCACGCATCCCTCCTGATCCTGCCCGACTCCGCTCCATTTGCCCCCCTCTCTAGCCAACGCGGCACCATGTCGTCAAGAGCGCCGCTCGTACGCTCGGCACTCTGCCGACTCTACTGCAGCGCACCATCCGCCGCCGAAACGGCCCACCGACCCCTGCGGACCCGCTCGTCGTGTCGCCCATCCATCCGCGATAGGCCGCTGCATCAGCATCGCGCGTACACCACTGGGACACAGCTTCGGCCTCGCGCCACTCTACAACGCGATAGGCCTACACGCTATCGGCCCTCGGCAGTAGCCCACCACCACAGAAGCAGAGGGCTGGCCACCGTCGTCGCACCACAACGCCCCGCAAGCCCGACCGGCCCTGGCCAGTACTGCACCACAACCTCCTTCAAAGCTAATGCAGAGGATCTATTGCTGCAGCTGCGCTCGCTGCAGAATCTCTTTGACTCCGAGACCGGCATCGACAACCCAACATGGCGAACCAGGCTCGCCTGCACCATCGACTCCCTCCAGCACCGCCTCACCCCGGACGAACGCCAGCCTCTCAGGCTCCTTATCGCCGGATCCAGCCTCAGTCGCACGAGGGACCTCGTCGTATCGCTCTTCGACGAGCCTCTACGAGAGCAAGCGACGCCGGGGCGCTCCGATGCCGACTTTCTCATCCAAGCCCTATCCGCCGCCGAATCGACCGGCGGCGAGCCTTCCACCCTGACCATTCGCTACGGCCAAGGCGAAGCCCGCTGGATGGGCACCAGCCACATCACTCTCGACCGTAGCTGGCTCCTCGAGAGCAACGCCGACGTCACAGTCGTCATCGACCCCGCCTCCTCAGAGCTCTTCCAAGAGACGGTCTACGCGAGCGACGTCGCCTTCTTCGTTACCGACACCTACGCTCTAGAGCACTCTCTCGCGAGACCGAGCTCTCGCGTATCGCAGAGTACTGGCGCTCTCGACCTCGTCTCGCAGTTCGCCTCCAAGCCCAACGTCCATGTCATCGTCAACCAGCTCACCAATCTGCAAGCGGACAGCTATCTACCGGCGCTCGAAGCCGCTCTCGGGCCGGCCGCCCTCGAGCAGCTCTCGCAAGCCACATCCAGCCCAGTTCTTTCCGTCTCCGCTAGCGAGGCGACAAGGGCCAACGCTGCGCTCAGGGGGGCGCTGGCCGGGCCCGACGTCCAGGTTTCGTCGCTGCTGTGGGACGAGTTCAGTAGCCGCTTCACGGCGTCCAAGGTGGCCGATGTCCACAGACTCGTCCAGAGTCTCGCGAGCAGCCGCAGCTCTAGCGACGAGCTTACATTGCAATCGGCCCAGGTTGTGGCTGACCACTGCCTCAGCGACCTCGTCTCCTTCTGCGCATCGGCTTCGGCGTCGTTCGACCGCATCCTCGCCGCTTCGGCCGCACTCCAGGCCGAAAGCCTCAGCGTCCAGCAAGAGGCCAACGAGCGTGTCTGGCCATCGACCGGCCGCCGCAGGGCTTCCTCTGCCCTCGAGAAGGTCAAAAGCTGGCGACCGGCCGCGACAGGCTCGGCGAGCGCGGTAGAGGATGCACTCAGCGAGACGGCCGACGCGATCGCCTCGACGCTAGAGCGACGGCTGCAGTGGTGGAAGCTGATCTGGAAGGTGGACGATGTTTGTGCCGAGCTCGAGGGCGTCTGCGCCGGCTTTGCGAGCTCGCTCGAGTCGACGCTGGCCTACGAGGCGGGCCGCCTCGCCACGCTCCAGGCGCAGCAGGTCGAGACGGCCGATAGGGCGCTGGGAGAGCTGCGGTCGCTCGCCGCCCAGCTCGACGCGCTGCGTGGGACCAGCCGGGACTTGGCGCTCTTTGTCAACGCAGCCGAAGCGGTCCGATCGCGCGAGATGAAGACGTTGACGCCGACGACGTTGCTCGAGCCGATCGAACATCGGAGGGAGCAGCTGCTGCGCCTCGGCGGACCGATTGACGTGTTGGCCAACAAAGCGCGCAAGCTGGCCGTGACGACCTACGCCACCCTTGGTGCGACGGGGGCAGGGTTGGGTTCTGCCAGCATCATGGGCGCCTCGCTCGGCAGCGGCCCCTTGGCCATGGAGCCCGCGACGGCGGCGGCGCTTTCGCTGCTGGCCTGTACCGCCGCAGCCTGGAGGATGCAGGGACGCTTCGCCAAGATCAAGGCGCGCTTCTGGCAGGACTGGGATCGGCTCGCCGATGGGCTCGATCACGAGGTCAAGGTAAGTTGGACCCTCGTTAGCTTTCGGCCCTCTGACCGAGTCTGCTATGCCTTGGTTCGCCGCTGACGTGTGAGCCTCGCTCCCATCTCGCTTTCGACCGTCTACGCAGGAACATCTCGACGTCGTCCTCGATCGGGATGTTGTGGGACAGAACACATTCATCGCCTCTGGTCTTTGTTCTCTCCGGGCAAAGTGGCAGCGCGATGTGGCAGCGGTGGAGGCGCAGGTGCGGACGCTCTCGATGCGATCAGCGGCCGGAGGGGCTGGACCGGGCGCTTTGGAACAGAAGCATAGCTCTCATATCGCACACGAGACGTCGACGGACCGACAAGGATGAAGATGTTTGTCGCCGTTACTGGTCACCGTTACCGTACCTCATACATCGATGAAGCCTCGCACAACGTTGCCATTGCATCGCCCCGATTCTAGTCTATTCTTGTAAGGTTGGTTTGCGTGTGTCATTCTACGATTGTGCAAGAAAAGGCGGCACCGGCGTCGGAAGGGCTCGGTACGGCGCTAGCTCCATCCCGAGTTGTACTGTACATTCTGCGAGGAGCCGCAGGCGCATCCGTGCATACAAGGTACAGTCATTTCATATGTACCGTACAGTACTCTGTCAAGAGGGAGAGGGAAAGAGAGCGGCGATTCGTGCAACGATGTTGAGAACGAGGAAGTGGTTGGTGCCTGTGCGCAGGACGGGCGCGTCTGGGGTGATCGGCCGCCGCACCTGGCTCTATTCTCTCGACGCCGCGCAGCCTCTCGCACCTGCCTCTGCTCCTCCATCTCCCCTGTCGTCGTCGTCGAATGGTCGGACAAGCGCCGCGAGACACGGGCGCAAGAAAGCTTGAGTATATACATACATAAGGCGTCGAGCGAAGGTTAAAGTCAACTAGACGAGACATACATGAGGTCTCGGAGTCGGGGCCGAGGATGTTCTGGCTGCCCGGCCGCCCCTCGCCAGCCAGCCTCGCCCTGTGTTGCAACGGGCAATCGTTCTGCAGGTGGCATCCAGACCTGGAGCGCGTTTGCAGCCCGCGCGCGGCGGGTCTTCCAGCCTCCTCCTTCGTGTGGTCCTCTGTCGAAAGGGAAGACGACACGAGACCGCGGTCAAAGGTGGCGGCGGGCGGCGGGCGGCGGGCGGCCAGTGCGACGACGCAGCGCAGCGCAGAACGATGCTCCGGCCCCGGTCCGCGTAGGAGGGGATGATCTAGACTCGTCCTTCTCTTCTGCCTCGTCCCCTGCCTTTTCGCAGTCGGGTGCGTCTGGCTGGCCTGCGCTGCTGGTCTCGGGTCCGCGCTTCCGGAGGGCCTGCTTGCACCTGCGCCTGCGCCCGCCCACTCCCCCTCTGCCTGTCACCCGGTGGTGGGCCGCCTCGCTGCGCGTCGTCAAGCCTCTCGCAACCTTTTACACCCACCTCGCCCCCCGTCCCACACCGTTCCTGCTTCCGGCCATCCCTTTCGCCTCGCCACCATCCTCGTCCTCACCTCTTCCGCTCCGTCAACCCCTCCGCTACAGTATCCGCCATCCCTCGTTTTCTCCCTCGACCACCTACTCTCGATCACGCACCTCGTTGACTTGTTGGCACATACCCCACCCGCCTTTCATCCCATACCCGGCGCACCACTCTGGCCCCTTTCCCCCCTGCTCACCATCGCCGCTCGCCCCACCGTCCCCTTCCGACGAGGACCACACGTCTCGCACCTTCTCTAGCTCGGCCTACGTTACACACACCTACACACCTACACACACACACACACACACACACACACATCCTCGCATCTGCGTGCTTGTCAGATCCCACCACACCTCGCAGACTTCTGCCTCGCCACGCACCCCGCCTCGCCTCTTTCCACCTCCCCTGGTTCGTTCTCTGTTTGGCACCTCGCCATTCTACCAACGCCCGCCCCGCCAGTCGCCACACACGCGGACATTTACGCGCACCTCCGACCCTTCTAACCGCCGCCGCCGCCGCTATACGTTACCATGGGCTGCGGAGCATCAAAGGTAGACAAGGAGGGCCAGGTTCGCAACGATGAGATCGAGGCGCAGCTGAAAAAGGACCGCCTCGCGCAAAGGAACGAGATCAAGATGCTCCTTCTGGGCGCGGGCGAGTCGGGCAAGTCGACCATCCTCAAGCAGATGAAGCTCATCAATCACGGCTCCTATTCCCCAGAGGAGCGCGACTCGTACAAGGAAATCATCTTTTCCAACACACTCCAATCGATGCGCGTCATTCTCGATGCAATGGAGCGCCTCGACATCCCCCTCGCAGACGGCAACAATGCCGGACGAGCCGAGATCATCCTCGGCCTCTCGCCCAGCATCGAGAGCGAGGTCCTCCCGAGAGAGGTCGCAGACGCAATCTACGGCCTCTGGAAGGACGTCGGAGTACAAAACTGCTTCCTCAGGAGCCGAGAGTACCAGCTCAACGACTCGGCCAAGTAGTGAGTCCCCGCGAGTGGCGCGCGCACGAGCCGCACCCACCAAAGAGACGGTAGAAGGCATTCGCTGACCAACAACCGACGCTTCTTTCCCCCCTCCTGCCCCGCAGCTACTTTGACTCGATCGAGCGGATGGCGGACCCCAATTATCTACCGACGGACCAGGATGTTCTGCGCTCGCGGGTCAAGACGACGGGCATCACCGAGACACATTTCCGCATCGGCGACCTCAACTACAAGCTCTTCGACGTGGGCGGGCAGCGGTCGGAGCGCAAGAAGTGGATCCACTGCTTCGAAAATGTGACGGCCATCATCTTCCTTGTCGCCATCTCCGAGTACGACCAGCTGCTGTATGAGGACCAAAACGTCAACCGGATGCAAGAGGCGCTCACGCTCTTTGACAGCATCTGCAACTCTCGCTGGTTCGTGCGCACTTCGGTCATCCTGTTCCTCAACAAGATCGACCTGTTCAAGCAGAAGCTCCCCATCTCGCCCATGGGGGACTTCTTCAGCGACTACAGCGGAGGGTCGGACTACAACGCCGCGTGCGACTATATCGTCAACCGTTTCGTCAGCCTCAACCAGAGCGACGCAAAGACTATCTACATCCACTTCACCTGCGCCACCGACACATCACAAATTAGGTTCGTCATGTCGGCTGTCAACGATATCATCATCCAGGTCAACCTGCGAGACTGCGGTCTGCTCTAGTCGTCGCGGTCGACCCTTTTACCACACACACACAGACACACACTCTCTCTCGGGAGTCGACGCAACAGGCCCACCTCATCTTGGCTACACTCCGTCCCCCCCACTTCCGAAGTGAGGCAATCGAGATGGGCTCTCCGTTGTTCCCACTTCAGCAGTTCTTCCACTCCCACTTCATCTGCATGTCGGTCTTTCTATTTCCCTATCTCATATCTCTCCTTTTCCTTGCCCCTCTGTCCTCCCAGCCTACATCGGGACGAATTACAACCACAGCCCTTGCAGGCGCCACCAGAAGCTCCCAAACTCTCCACAGCACTTTTTTTTTTCTTTTTTCTTTTTTCTTTCCTGTACTGTTTTGGTCTGGGTTTAGGCTATGTGAGCAACAAATTGCCTGAACGAGGCCTGACGGCGTTGTTGCCGAGAGGCCGGGCGAGATGAGAGGCTGTACGCTCGGAGACGGAAGGTGATCGTTGTAAGGCGGTGGTGGTTGAGGGAGTCGAAGAAGGTCTCCTTGATACGTGCGTCCGAAGTGATGGCGACCTTGCTTGAGGCTTTCTGACCCATGTAAATGCTCAAGGTCTTGGCACGCTGCATCGTAGAGCTTTCCTTTTGACACGGACCAGCCCGTCACCTGGGTGGTCGTATCACGCTCCAAAGCACGAACACAAGCGCGCATCATTCGATGATCCCGCCAACGGATCGACGCTAGCACTCTACATCTGCATGACTGACCTGATGGATTTGGGCGTCACACAAACGCCAACCCTTCGCTCTTTGCCCATCCTTGAGACCTCTCGAGACAGTCGCTAGTCGACGGGTTGGCGCCACAGTCGGCCGCAAGAGCTAGGGTAGCGGCTCAGGCAGAGTTGTACGGAGAAATGTATGCTACCGTATCTGCCTCTGCAGCTGTCACATCTCTGCCGAAACTCGAACGGCCGTAAAATCGTTCTTCGTGTGTTGGACAAGAGTAGAGTGTGACGATTCGCTTGGAAGTGTGTGCCTTGACTATGCCAGCTTCGCATGCGGTTCCCATTCGCTCAAATACATACGCCGCGGTGTATAACGACGGTGGACGACGATGCCGGACTCGGCGCAGACCGGATCTCGAGCGGCCTGGTCCGTCAAGGCAGCAGCTGTCCTGAAAGAGCACCGCCCACCTCTCCGACAGAGGGGGGGTCCTTGGACGCTCGTTCAGACTCGACCCGCACTCTGACTTCGGAGCACCGTCTTGGATCCAGCGACAGACTCGTCATCTATCACGTACCTGCCTGCGGGGAGCGCCCTGTAGACACATCCAGCCGGCTCACGACCCGAAAATGCGGAGCTCGACCGACCGGCACCGCAGGTGCTTGCGGTGGAGCGGGCAAAGGTGGGAAGGGTCCGGCCAGTGATTTCAAATGGACTGCCTCGATTTCATCGTCCAGTCACTAGTCTTTGTATTCGCAGGGGGCCGGCGCGCTTGTGGAGCTCCTTCCTCCGGCATCGACGGGTGTTTCCGGTTCTCGCCGCGCCGCGTTGCTGCAAAGAGGGCGGAGGCCCCCCCCCTTTTGCCTGTTCATACATACAGCGCGATCGCCCTTCGTCATCGGAGCTGGTCCTTTAGGTTGGGCGGTGTAGAAGTGATGCATCGAAACCCTTCACCCTCTCCCCGGCCCCTTTTCAAGGCGCGGCGGCGGTCCCGAAGTCTCTCTGGTCTGAACGGGCTTGCTCCGTAACGCTCCGTGCTGGCTGAAGCTCGAACGGAGGTCCCTGCTGCTGCCAACGCTGCTGCCAACGCTGCTGACAATTGAGCGTCCTGGCCTTGAGAGGAGCATGTATAAAAAGGTGATTGAGCGCCATCGCTTTCCGCTGCGGCCTCCCTTCCCTTGACCTACCCCAACCTCCATCTCTTCGACGTCGTCTCCTTGACTGAGAACGTCCTTCAACTACACCCACCCACCACTCACCACTCAAACCCTTTTAACGGACTTACTGCTCCCGGCAACGCTTCTTCTCGTCGAGACGATCGATCTCGACTCGTGAGTAACAATGAGCAGGCCATGTTGCATCATCGGCGCCGAGTCTCTGGATCTCTATCGAGCTGGTCAAGGGTCAGCTGTCGTCGATGGCGACCCTCTCTTGGCGGTGCGGGATGGCCTGTCTAGTTGCCGGCTCCACCACCAACCGAGAGAGTAGGTAGGGCATCTAGGGAGGGCCACAGCCGGATTTTCCGCCTAGTCGTCGTTGTGGTCGTATTTTTGCGGGAAACGGGGTCTGGCCTGGGCCTGGATGAAGACGGTAAGATCCGTCTGCTCCACTTTTCAGAAGCCTGCTGGCCGGCCACAGGCAGGGCGCGTCTCGGCCCCGACCGGCAGAGCCGGCTCGTTGATTCGACGCCTCCCTCCGACCTGGCCCGTGAAATGCGCACCTCGGCCCCCCTTCCGAGGGGCGCAGGCGGGCACGGGTCCTTGGCTCCCCTCGGCATCGCCCTCATCGTCGTTGTCAACTCCGTCGTCATCACCGGACCACGCCTGCCAGGGTCGGGTAGGCGTCGATCGTCGTCACTGTCGCCGCTTCGTCTAGTTGGCTCCTTGCCTGGGATGTTGGTCTGCGCCGCAGCGACGAGGCGGACGGAGCCTGCTCAGACGGTACGGTGACCTCGCTGGCGTAGCGGCCACCTTGCTGGCTTGTGGATTTGAAATGGTGCGCTCGAGCAGACTCTGACGCTTTGACCTTGGTTTTCTATTTGCCGCCGTCTGCCGCTTGCCTACTCCACTCACATCCTATTCCGCCCCCCTCCGTCACTGCCCGCCCGTCCCTTTTTGATCCGACCTCTCTGTCTGCCTGCGCCCGGCTGTTGGCACCACGGGACCTCTGGCCTCTCTCGATCCTCAACTTCCCCCTGGTCCCCACACGTCACTTTTCCCCTCCTCGTCCTCTTTCCTTCGCACATACCACCATCACCGCCACCACTCATTGGCTCACTCGCTCACTCACTCATTCCATTTCCCCCGGCATACAGGCATCTTACCTGTAATACCAGCTCAGCCCAGCCCAGCCCAGCCCCATCAGCCCTTTCATCGTCACCGTCACCACCACAACCCCGCCCTTTGGCCCAACATGACTTCGCCCGGCAACCACCATGATGACCTCCACACCCACAACCCGCACTACACGCTGCTCGGTGAGAACCTGAAACTCTTCTCCGATGCCGGCTTCGACATGGACAAGATCCACCTCAAGCGCAACGCCCCCGTCGCCCAGCTGTACGAGGACGCCATCCAGAAGGAGGGCGCCGTCATCTCGTCGACCGGTGCGCTCATCAACTTCTCCGGCAAGAAGACGGGTCGTTCGCCCAAGGACAAGCGCATCGTCTTCGAGGAGACGTCCAAGGATCACGTCTGGTGGGGGCCCGTCAACATCAAGATGGACGAGCACACCTTTGAGATCAACCGTGAGCGCGCCATCGACTACCTCAATACGCGCGAGGACATCTACGTCTTCGACGGCTTCGCCTGCTGGGACCCCAAGTACCGCATCAAGGTCCGCGTCATCTGCGCCCGCGCCTACCACGCCCTCTTCATGCACAACATGCTCATCCGACCGACCGAGGAGGAGCTCGACAACTTTGGCGAGCCGGATTTTATCATCTACAACGCCGGCCAGTTCCCCGCCAACCGTTTCACCGCCGGCATGACGTCGACGACGTCGGTCGAGATCAACTTCAAGCGCCGCGAGATGGTCATCCTCGGCACCGAGTACGCCGGCGAGATGAAGAAGGGTGTGTTCTCCGTGATGCACTACCTCCAGCCCGTCAAGTTCAAGCAGCTCTCGCTCCACTCGTCCGCCAACGTCGGACAGGACGGCGACGTGACCCTCTTCTTTGGTCTCTCGGGCACCGGCAAGACGACGCTCTCGGCCGACCCCACGCGCGCCCTGATTGGCGACGACGAGCACGTCTGGACCGACACGGGTGTCGCCAACATCGAGGGCGGCTGCTACGCCAAGACGATCGGCCTCTCTGCCGAGAAGGAGCCTGAGATCTACAACGCCATTCGCTACGGCTCCATCCTCGAAAACGTCGTCTACGACAAGCACACCCGCATCGCAGACTACGAGGACGCCTCGATCACCGAGAACACGCGCTGCGCCTACCCGATCGAGTACATCCCCAACGCGCGCATCCCCTGCATGGCCAACTCGCCGCCCAAGAACATCATCATGCTCACCTGCGACGCCTACGGCGTGCTCCCGCCCGTCTCGAAGCTCACCTCGGACCAGGCCCAGTACCACTTCATCGCCGGCTACACGTCCAAGACGCCAGGTACCGAGGAGGGCATCCTGGAGCCTTCGGTCACCTTCTCGGCATGCTACGGCCAGCCTTTCCTCGTCTTGCACCCGCGCGTCTACGCCTCGATGCTGGCGGAGCGCATGCAGCAGCACAAGGCCGACGTCTACCTCGTCAACACGGGCTGGGTCGGCGGCAAGTTTGGCGTCGGCAAGCGATGCCCCCTCAAGTACACGCGCAAGATCATCGACGCCATCCACAACGGCAGCCTCGCCAAGGCCGAGTACGAGACCTTCACCACGTTCAACCTCGAGGTGCCCAAGAAGGTTGAGGGCGTTCCGGACGACCTGCTCAACCCGGCCTCGGCCTGGTCCGACAAGGAGGCCTTCAACCGCGAGGTCCAGAACCTTGCCGGTCTGTTCCACGCCAACTTTGGCAAGTACGCCCCCGACGTCTCGGCAGAGGTCGCCGCGGCCGGCCCCACCGTCGCCAAGTAGGAAGTAAATCGTCGGTTGTCGATACGCTTGTTTTCTCTCTTGTCATATTGTCAGTCGATTGTAACGCGTACATTTCTTCAAAACATCCTTTAGACATACAGCAACCCCCTCCTCGATCTTTCGCGTGATGCAGGAGTGGACGTTGTCGCGGAATCGTTCCGCCTGTGCTGAGCCACGACGACCCTGTGACCGATCTTGTACCTCGCCATCGTTCCATCTTCCTGTTCCATCTCGCCCGTTACCACTCACACACCTCTGACCAACCTCTTCCCACCCGTCCTCTCCCTCTCCTTCCTCACTTTCACCGGTTCCAACACGATCGACGCCTTCCTCCCTCTCTCATCTCCACTATAGACCCAACCATTGACAACTATCTTCATCCTCCGCTCCACCCTCCCGCCGCAGTGTTTGTCGTCGTCGTCCGACGATGCTTCGTTCACCAGCTCCAGGTGTACTCGTGCAGTTTCGTAGGCATCTTTACACCTCTTCGGGACGGATTTGTAGAAGTGGAAGTCCTCGCCCAGGTAGGTGCGGTAGAGGGACCAGGTGGTTTGTTCGGAGGTCGGAAGGGGTGGAGGTAGGGAGAGTCGGAGCGGGCGTATGGTGGCGAGCATGGCGTTGTACCGGCCCTCGGGCGTCTTGGCTTCGAACCGGGGGCTGATACGGCGTCCGATCTGTAAGGGTGAGCGAGGGGATGAGCATGGGAAGGGGGAGGGTCAGGAAGGGCCCGGCTAAGCCGTTCTGATGTTGCTCGGACAGAGCGGCGCGACTCACCGCTTTGTGAGCATCGTGGATGATATTCCGAGGCGCTTTCGGCTGGACCTCGTCGACGAACCGTTCTTCGTCGGCCCCCAGGTCGTCCGACTCCTGGTTCCTTGAGCGACCTTCTTCTCGAGTCGATCTTCCTGCAAAATCCACCTCGTCCTTATGTCTCTGCGTTGCTCGATCCCCCCTCTTCCTGATCTCGCGGACGATGCGTGTCCCATCTCGCACCTGGGCGGTCACCGGGACCTTCTTCCACTTCCCTTGGGCAGCGGCAGCGGTTGACACGGCTTCCACCTCTGGCGTCTTGGGTCGCGGAAGGTTGGTCGGAGCGAGTCCGAGCATCCGCAGACGCTCGCACACCTCGTCGATCTCCGTCGTCGGGGACTGAAGCGAAGTAAGCAAGGGGAGGCAGAGCGATCAGTTGCTCCTCTCTTCGTCGAGCACCGATGTTGCTCAAAAGGTTGTGCTCTCACCGTCCAGTCCTCGCCAAACGCCTGAATGGGCCTCGTTAGGGTGCAGAAGGGGCTCTTGTGGGCCGGATAGCCCGCCCTCAGCTCGTCGGTGAGCCAGCTCCTCGTCGTCATGTCCACCGTCCACGGCCCCCACTCCTCGCCGATCTCGGCGTAAACCTCCTTGTCGAGCGCGACAACCTCGACAACAATGAACCACCTCGTCACCGAGACGGCCTCCTCCTGGGTGCGTCCGCAGTTTGTGAGGACGTAAAGGAGCAGCCTCTAACATCTGCCAAATTTCCACTCCCTCCTCGTGACCGACCAGGGCCGACCAGGCGGCGGTGAAGTCAGTCTCGTCGTCCATGGCGACGAGGATGTTGGCGCCATTCGGAAAGACTTGGGGGTTGAGGTTAAAGACGGTCCTCTCGCCGATGACGCCGGCGATCTCGAGACGGGTAACGAGTCCGATGTCGACGTCGTAAAAGTCGTCAAGAATTCGTTCCTTGTGCGTGGGCTGAGACGGGCTGTCGAACCAAGCGGCGTAGTGTCTCTCGAGCGTGGGCATATCGGAAAGGCGCCGGGCCGTGAGATTTTGGTTTCCACGATATGGAGTCAGGTGATAGATGGAGCAGGAGCAGGAGAGCGGACCAGGCAACTACTACACCGAGAGATTCAAACAGCGTTAAGGTTTGCCCGCCCACCCGCAACGGGGACGGGCCGACTGGCTAGCGGGCCGGGCGGTCCGAGCTCGGACGCTGCGTTGCGTTGCGCTCGCGGCCGCCCCACCGTCCCTTCCCACCACCGATCCAGGAGCTCATCAACAGCGAGCTGGCTATGGCCTCGCATCCGCCTGGCAGGTAAGATCCCCAGCGGACACCATCCGAAACTACCCAAAAGCTTGCAGCAAGCTTGGCTACACTCACTCGGACGGCCCGGCTCGAGTCCGAGATGGACCGGACGAGGGAGAGAGAGGGATTCGCCGGACCGTTGAAACCTTTTCTCAGTTTCTTATTTGCTTGCCCTGCCTCCAGGCAACCGGCAAGACGCACACACGCACGGCGCCACCTCCACAACGCGCAGAGCTGCCCGCCGGCCTGGCTCCAGGTCGGCCCTTCCGCGGCTGCACCAGAGTGCACCAAGCACCAAGGACGCCTGGCGACGGAGCGAGGCGCAGGCGAGGCCCAAAGGACCAAGAAATAAGCATGGCCGCGACCTTAGCCCACCCCTCACCCGCTCATCCACCAACTACCACCGTCAAATATCTCCCTCTTCTTTCCAACCCTCTCCGCCGCTACCACCACGCTCTCCGAACGTACGCTTTGCTGTCCGCCTACCGCCACCTCGACCGCTCGTCTCTGGCCCCCCTTCGACAAGCCTTCCCACTTCGCTCGACATGCCCGAGGTGAGGGAGTGCGTGGCCTGGCTCGCGCCCGAGGGCTGTGGCCTCAACACCCACCTCGACCCAGAGTATTCGTGCATCGAGAACGATGTCCGCATCTTTGGCCCACAAGCACGCCACATGTTCTCGCGAGTCAAGCTGCCGCGCCACACTCGCTTCGACATCTGCTTCTCGTTCCCGAACGACACCCAGGGCCGCCTGCTCACACCGCCCGGCGAAGAGGACTGGATCGGCTTCCGCATAGAGGTGAAAACCAACTGGGACGACAACCCCAACGTCAGGCCGCTCGTCTGGAGAATGGGATGGCTGCTCGGCGGAAGTATAAAGTGCTTCAACCGATACCGCCACCCTCTCTGGAAGCCAGGTAGGTTTCAGTCCTCCTTCGACGCTCTGTCGGCCTTCGCTTCTCTACCTTACCGATGGATGAGCCTGACTTTGCTCTTGACTCTCTTCTCAACCCACGGTGACTCCCTCCACTGCTTGAACTACACAGCCAACGTGTCCCAGATTGAGCTCACCCTCTACCCGATGACGCTTAGCGATGAGAACGACCGCACCACAGTCTTTTCCTCGATGCGCTGGGAGATTGCGGAGGGTAGCAGGAGGATCGAGCACTACCTGCACCACAATCTGCCTCACGGTCTCGAACTAGACGACTACGCACGGACGGGCACGCCGGCTCACATCTTCCGGGCGGGCGGCAACCAGCGCCGTTTTGCCATCGCCTCCGACAAGAGGGTGAGGCCTCAAGGCGGGATCCCTTTTCCTCCAAAGCTGGCCGAATTCCTCTGACCTTTCCCTTTTTTGATGTGCTTGCCAACGCTTCGCCGGCGTAGTTCTTTGTGAGGAGAGATGATACCTCGCGCAGGCCCCGCGAGCTGGCCAGCGGTCGGGAGGACCAGAGGTCCGACAGAACCAACAACGACCAAGAGCCCAAGTCGACTTCGAAGAGGACAGCGTCCTCTACGCGCAACGAGGGCGGCGACAGGGATGGCGATCTCGACAGACCACGCAAGGAAGCAAGGTCGGAGTCGCACCCTCGAGAAGAGTGTCCGTCTGCCTCGTCATCGAAGGCGAGCTCGAGGACAGACAGGACGGCGCAAGACGAACCTGTTCAACTAAACGAGTCGCGACCAAGCTGTAGCGCTGGTGCGGCAAAGACGGCCGCTCCGTCAGGCAACAGCGAGGTGAGTGACCGCCACCGACCACAGGTCTGGAGCGGTAGGGCCACTGCGAGCCATACTGATTCTTTACATCTCGTTGCGCCGTAACGCAGGACGAGATCAACAAGTACCTCGACGAGCTGTTGGCTCTCTCGCGAGCATTCGAGTCTTCGGAGGCCTCTCGAAAGGCAGCGGGCAACAGTGCAGAAGGTCCTGCTCGTGAGCTGATCTCGTCTCGGCCAGCTGTAGCCGGACGCAAAACCGAGGACCCTCGCCTCAAGATGGACCGTTTCAAGCATCGCGCCAATCCTGAAAATGCCATCGCCACCGGGTCAGACAAGGAGACAGAGAAGCCGAAGACAGCCCCGGCGCCGTCGACCGGAGCAGTGCAAGAAGCCACGTCCTCGGCGGCTTCAACGCCTCAGACAAGACTCGAGCCAGAGCAGCAAGGATTCAAACCCAAGCACCACCGTCCGACCTGCTATGATTTCTCGCCATCGCTCCCCGACGCCGCCAAGCCGTCTACAGCACCGAGTGACCGCCCCGCACCTACCGGAACGCCCGAAGCTGCACCGAGCGAGCCCAGCAAGCCCAGCAAGCCCGAGCAGCGGCAGCGCGAGAGCGACAAGGGCCTGAACGACGAGGTGACGTTCATTGGCATGCGCCGGGTCAAGAAGAAGAACCCTCCGGCCCCCGACAGCAGCATCAAGCTAAAGGTAGCAGTGGACGAGGCCGATGAACACGAGCCTGAACGTCAAACCTCGCCTCGCACCGTCGACGACGATCTCACCATTACCTTGACGCTCAAGCGAGAAGCAACAGAAGAACCAACGACAGGAGGCGCGACCTTCGACACGACCTCAACGACCTTTCCCTCTCCGCTTTCCGCTCCCGGCGCGATCCGCACCAGCCGCACCGTCGACACGTCCACATCTTCCTCCAACACCTCCACACCTTCAAGGCCCACCACCACCGTCGCAATCGCACGACGAGGACCCGGATTCAATCCACTCTCGAACGACGTCACGCCTGCTTCTCCGGCGCCGACGGTGGTCAAAAAGGAAGAAGAGCTTAGTGATGCAGATGACGAGTGGTCCGGAGCGGAAAGAGAAGAGGAAGTGGAAGAGGAAGATGAGTTGGTGGATGAGTAGCATGCGCATTGAAAGCTGAAGAGGACGAGGACGAGGACGAGGAAGAGCACCAGGAAGACGATCACAGTCGGCTGTGTAGGACGAGGTGTAGAGCGACGATGAACGCCCAAACTCCAACGATGGGCATCAGCACCGTCGAGTCGTGTGACTACGACCCACTCCCGCCGCGCGATCGCCCAACCGACTAGCATCGAAAGCGGATCACGAGCGAAAACGCATGAATTGAGAACGAATGCCGACGAGTGACTTTTAGGGAACTTGGTGATGAGTCGATGAAGGGAGGTGGATGGACTACATAGCTTCCTGATTGAGATGTGCGGGGGGAAGATTTCGGGACGAGCCGACGATGCGAGACGAATCGAGACGGAACGAAACAACACGGAACGAGAAGCACCCTGCTGCTGTCGACGACATCGACGACGACGACGACGACGACGACGATCACCTCTTCCTCGTCCTATCTTCTGTAATCGTATCCGCCGTGGTGTCCACCGCCGCCCTGCCCATGGTGGTATCCATGGTGCGGATGCGGGTAATGGTGGCCGTTATAGGGGCTTCCGCCGTTCATCGCGGGAGGCGCCGCCGCGTAGCCTCCGCCGCCGCCGGACGAAGAGGCGCCGTACCTCTCTCGATCCCACTCCCTCTCCCTCATGTCGCGGTCTCGCTCTCGCTCTCGCTCTCGGATGTGATCGCGCTCGCGGTCCCTGTGGTGCTCGCCCCTCTCCCGATCGCGGTATCCGCCGCCGCCGCTCTCTCTTCGATCGTGCGAGGAAGGCAGAGGAAGATGCGCCAGGTAGGAGTCGCGCGCATGGCCGTAGCCGTGCCCGTGAGCGTAGCCGCCGCCCCCGTTGCCGCTGCTGCTGCTGCTGTGGCCGCCGTAGCCGCCGGCCGAGCCAGGAGGCGGAGGTGGAGGATAGGAGTCGCGGTCGCTCGCCGCAGCGGGAGGAGGCGGTTGGGGCGGGTAGCCGTTCATGTACGACGAGGGCAGCGCGGCGCTCGGGCTGGGAGAGTAGAGCGTCGACCGTTGCGCCGCCGAGGCGGCAGCGTGGTGGACGTCCGAAGTCCGCGTCTTCTTCGGGATGGGACCCTCGGGCAGAGGCGTACCGCCGCTGCCAGAGGCCTTGCGCTTGATGCTCTCCGAGACGTGGCCGTTGGCGGAGGTCGACGATGCGCCTGCCGGTACCGCTGCTGCTGCCGCTTGGGTGTTGGCGGACGCGCTGGGCGATGCTGCGGTCATCGTCGTTGCGCTTGCCGCGGCCCCTACCGTGGACGCACCCTCCCCGGCCGTCGCTCCTGCTGTTGCCGGTGCAGCCGCCGCCGCCGCCGCCGACGCCAAGGGCGCTACTCCGGCTCCGTTGCCGATCAGCTTGTCAAAGATGGTCCTCAGCTTCGAAGGCTTGACCTTCTTGGGCCAGAAGAAGGCCGAAAAGGCCCACAGGTGGTCGAACCACTTCTCGCGCTCCTTTGCGGGGAGCAAGGCAAACTTGCCCTCGAGCAGCGCGTCGATGTGTCCGCCGACGGCCGAGAGGCACTCCTTTAACGTGGCCACCTTCTGATCGCGGTCGAGGTGGTCGGTGCCGTCGCGGAGGCGCTTCAGCTGACGCTTGCAAGGGCGCATCAGCTCCTTGCATTCGGCTTCGTCCATGCTCGAGTAGTGCGCCTCCTCCGACGAGTCCGATGAGTAGACCGGCGTCGGTCGGCCCCCTTTCTTGTCGGCTGCCGCCGCCGCTGCGGCAGACGAACGTCCCGCTGCACGACCACCGCCAGGGGCGGGGGAGGCGCGGCTGGGCGAAGCACTGCGTCGCGCCTTCTTCTTGGGAGCCAAGCTACCGCCGCTGCCCTTGACTTGCCCCTCGGCCAGTGCCTTCTGGTAGGCCTTGGTGGTGTCGTCATGCTCGCGCAGCACTTTGAGCAGATAGTCGCCGCGCCTCACCAGGTGGATGGCGTTAGGGATCGGTCGAGCCTTGCCCTGCGGCGGTCCCGAGGTTCCGCTCGGCGGCGCATCCTTCTCGGCCGCGTGCGACTCCTGGCCGGCCTTCTTGCCCTCCTCGAGGAAGAACTTGCCCTTTATGCCAAGCTCGGGATCCGCCTCGATCTGTTCCCACGCGCCGAAGCCGTACTTCCAGATGCCGACGAGCAGCATCGCGTCATCGTCGTTGCTCCAGCCGCCGGCCCAGTTGAGCGTCGCCTTCAGGTGCTCCACCGGCATGCGCCACTGCAAGACGTCCGGGACGTTGTCGAGCGTCTCGGAGAGGAGGCGGAGTTCGTAGTGGCGGACCAGCACCGTCTCGGCATTGATGCCGGTGATGCCGCGGCAGCTGACGAGCACCGCCTTCTGGCGCAGCGCCGACGAAATCTCTTCGCCGCGCTCCTGCTTGCCTCGCATGAAAGCCGCGTGCTCGGCCACCGCCTCCTCGCACAGGTGGACGAGCTCGTCGGAGATCTGGATCAGCACCTGGCGATTCTTGTCGTGGAGCTTGCCCTCGCGGATGATGGGATCGCCGCGGTAGCGGATGTCGCCCCAGCGCTGGATGCCGCGGATCAGCACGCGGAGGTCGCGCTCCTTGAGCTCGACCGACCGCTGGGCGGCCGTCTTGCGCTGGCGCTTGAAGGCCGCGGCACTGCGGCTGGTATCGGGCGAGCCGTCGGCGCCGTTGCCGGAGCCGTCGTAGGCGCCCGGTGCGACCTGGGCGGCGGCGCGCCTGCGGTTGGAGCTGAAGGCCGCCGCTTCCTCGACCGCCTTCTGACGCTCCTCCTCCTCGGCCTTCAGGCGGTCCTCGAGCGGGATGATGTCGTCCCAGCTGACGTCGGCCTTGAAGTCCTGCACCTGGGCGAACGACTGGAGGAAGCCCTGGCCACCGGCAGAGCTGCCGGTCGGGTCGACCTCGGTTTCGTGCGCCTCGGCGTGGGTCAGGATGTCGTCGAGGTCCATCTCGTCGAGTTTCTTCTGCTGGCCGTCCTCATTGTCGCTCTTGAACATGTTTTGGGCGCCGAACTTGAGGATCGCGCCGAGTTCCTCTTTGCTGAACTGGGTCGTGCTCTTGGCGCCCGACTTGGCCGCAAAGTTGGTCCCGGACGTGTCCATCTGGTTGATGATGGCGTACTCGAGGACCATCTTCTTCTTGGCGCGCTCGAGCACGTCCTCCTCGACCGTGTCCTTTGTGAGGAAGCGGAAGACACTGACGTGGAATTTGGAGTTGAGGCGGTGCGCACGCGCCATAGCCTGGAGGTCGTTCTGGGGGTTCCAGTCGCTGTCGAAGATGATGACGGTGTCGGCCGTCTCGAGGTTGATGCCGAGTCCGCCGGCGCGCGTCGAGAGGAGGAAGGCAAAGTCGGGCGACCCTTCGGCGTTGAAGTGCTCGATGGCCTTCTTGCGGACTTCGGACGAGATGGTACCGTCGAGGCGCTGGTGGATGTAGCCGCGGAGCGACATGTAGTCGGAGAGGATGTCGAGCATGCGGACCATCTGGCTGAAGATGAGGACGCGGTGGCCGTCGGCCTTGAGGCGGGCCAGCAGCTTGTCGAGCAGCACCATCTTGCCGCTGTGCATCACCAGGCCCTTGAGCGTCTCCTCGCGGTTGTCCGAGATGGCCTCGGTCCCGTCGAAGAGGTACGGGTGGTTCGAAGCCTTCTTGAGCTCGATGGCGATGTTGAGCAGCGAGAACTGGGCCGTCGACGCGCCACTCAGCAGCGAGTAGTTGCGCGTCAGGATCGCCTTGTACATCTGCTGCTGCTTCGCCGACATCTCGACGCGGAGGATCTTTTCCGACTTGGTCGGCATCTCCTTGACAACGTCCTTCTTGAGCCGCCGCAGCATGACGTTGTCGAGCTTCTCGTGGAGGTCCTTGATCATCGTCTGGTCGACCTCGTTGAGGTCAAAGTCGACGTTGAGGTCGAACTGGTCCGGACGGAGGAAGTGGAGCAACGCGATCAGCTCCTTGACGTTGTTCTGCAGCGGCGTTCCCGTGATGAGCAGCTTGCCCGCCGCGTTGAAGCTCTTGAGCGCCTCGTAGAGCTGCGAATCGCTGTTCTTGAGCCGGTGCGCCTCATCGACGGCGAGGTACTGCCACTTGATCTGCTGGAGGTCGGCGCGGTCCTTGAGGATGAACTCGTAGGTGGTGACGAGCACATTGAACTTGACCTTCTGCTGGTAGAAGAACTCGTAGTCGCGGATCATCTGGCGGCTCGCCGTGTTGCCCATGTAGGCAATAACGTTGAGGTCGGGTGCCCAGACCTCGAACTGGTTCATCCACGCCGGTAGCGTCGAGAGCGGCACGACAACGAGGAACGGCCCGTACTGGTAGCACGAGTGGACGAGGTACGAGAGGAACGAGACCGTCTGGACCGTCTTGCCGAGGCCCATCTCGTCGGCGAGGATGCCGTTCTCCTTCTTGCTCCAGAGGTAGGCGAGCCAGTTGAGACCCGTCATCTGAAAGTCCTTGAGCGTCCCGCCTGGCGTGATGTAGGCCGGCTGCTCGGTCATCCGCTTGTACTTGGGCCGCCCCTTGGAGAAGTTCTCGCTGCGCCAAGGGACCATGTCTGACGTCGAGCGCTCGAGGTACCGGTCGATCGCCGGCTTGCCGATCTGCTTGATCTCCTCCTCAGCCTCCCATGTGCAGTCGGCGTAGGGGAGCCCCTTCCACTTGCAAAGGAAGGCGAGGTGAGGGTAAGCGATGTCCTTGTTGGCCGGGTTGTTGCGCTGGGCGATGATGCGCTCGACCGTCTTGTAGCTCTCAATCGCCTCAGCCTGGCGCTCCTTTTCGATCTGGAGCGTCTCAATGTCCTCGCGCGAGGCGAAGCCGCCGTCGAACAGCGCCTTTTCGCGCATAAAGACGTGCTTGATGTAGTTGTCGACGCGCTTGAAGCCCTTGAAGCGCTTGAGGAACTCGTAGAGCTCCTGGGTGTCGTGCAGGTGCGAGTAGCCCTTCCACTTGACGACGAAGCGCATGTTCTCGGTGGGGATGTCCTCCTTGTCATCGAGCCGGTTCTCGTCACGCTCGTGGCCGATGATGGCCTCGATAACGTCCTCCTCCTCCTCGGTCGCGCCGCTCTCGGCAGCCCACCGCTGCGCCTTGAGGTCCGCCTCGTCCTCGAAGGGGTCGTCTTCGCTGAGGCCGGCGTAGTCGTCGGTGTAGTTGGGGATCCGCTTGCCGTTGCGGCTCGAGATGCGCGAAGCCTCGAGGTCGGCCGACGACAGCCTCGGGATGGCAGACGCCGCCCCCGCCGCCGACTTCCTCGACTTAGAGAACTTTGAGGACTTCAGCTTCGACTTCCTGCTGCTGCTGCTGCTGCTGCCGCCGCCGCCGCCGCTGTGGTTCACCGCCTTGCTCTTGGACGAGTCGCGGAAGTCGCCGTCGCCGTCCTGGTCATCATCGTCGGCATCGTCGGCCGCGGCGTCGTCGTCTTCGTCGTCGTCCGACGTCCTGGCTGAGCTACGCCTCGATGTTGCGGCCTTGACCCGCCTCTTAGCACCGCTGCTGGACCCAGCCTCATCCGACTCGCTGCCGTCGACGTACTGCTTCTTGGGCGCGCGGCCGGAGCGCCTTAGACCGTAGAGGTCCGGGTCGGCCTCGGCTTCGGCGATGTGGCTCTTTAGCTTGAACGGCGCCCGGGCCGAGGCAAGCAGAGACCGAGCGGCGGCAGCCGGCGAGCCCTGCCTGGACGACGAGGGAGAGGGCGAGGGCGGCACCGAGCTCTCGTGCTTGATGAGCCTGCGCTGCGGCTGGACGGCGTTGTCGTCGTCGCTAGACTCGAGGCTCTCGAGCGGCGACGACTCTCGCTTCGGCGAGGAGCGCGGGACGGGTCTCGCGTCTTCCTCCTTCATCGCGTCGCAGGGCGAGGGCAGGGACGAGGTCGGGGACGCGGGTGGAGGCAGGCTTCGGGAGGGGGCTAAGGGCCTGGAAAGCCTGTCCAGCTCGAGGCGATAGCAGCCGCTAGCGACGATGTCGAAAAACCCCCCAGCTGCCGCTCTTTGGTTTCGAGGAAGCTGGAAAGCGATGCGAGGCTGTGGTGGAGGTGGGAGGAAAAGCGCTATGCTCGTTGCTGCTGATGCAGAGGGTAGCAATGGGAGCGGCCGTGGGGTGATGTATGCCGGCCAATGACGAGGAGAGCTGGAAAAAGAGGAGTGCTGTGCCGCCCGTCGGTTGGGTGCAAGGCGAGACACGGTGTTGCGAGCAAGGAATGACGGACTGCCCGGTGGTAGGTGCTTGGTTGTTGGTGGTTTGTGGATGGCCAGCTGGACGCGGAGAAAGAGCTCTACTAGGAGGGCGTGGAACAAGACGTAAGGAAGAGAAGGAGGGAGGCCCAGGCTGCCTGGGCTTGGCTGAGAGGTGGGTGGACGTGCGGTCCGCTCTCGCTCCAGCACGCCCTCGCCATCGCGCTTTCCTGACCTTTGGGGTGCTGCCGTGTGCGGGTGCTGCCGTGTGCGGGTGCTGCCGTGTGCGGGTGGCCACCGCCGCCTGTCGTTTCGACCGACCGCCGTTGGCGCCGCTGCGGGCAGCGCGACGAGACTGCGAAATTCGCTCGACCCGGTCACCACCATCAGGCAGCAACGACAGCGAGCGCAACGACGAACGCGCTGGCCGGCCGGCCGGCTACCTTTCTGCCTGGCGGGCGATGACGGCCTCACACACAGACACATACATACACGCACGCACGCACGCACGCACGCACGCCACGGCGGCGGCGACCAGTCGAGACGACTCCCCCCCCTCTCACCCCCTCAGCGGTATCGGGAGGCTGACCAGCTCGCGCATGCCGCCCTCCCCCACCTCGGCCCATCCCGTCCTGCGGCTGCATGAGACTCTGCTTCCAGGAGAGGGCGCGCGCAGCTTCCCACGAGACTGGCCACCGAGTGACCCGACGAGGTCTGCGTCATGGACCACGCTCGGAGCCAGCCAGCCTGCCTGCCTGCCTGCCTGCCTGCCTGCCTGCCTGCCTCGCAAGATGACAACGAGGGCGAACGACCAAGCAAGCGGCCACTACCCTGACGCTTCGGGGTGATGGTTGTCGCAATGACCAGCGCCGCAGCAGCTGCCTGCCAGCGATCGAGTCGGGTGCAGGCCGGCTAGGTGTGACACAGATGTGTGCCGGCCTCGACCGTCACGCGGGAGAGAGAGGGAGCAAGGAACCGAGAAAGAGCGGGCCGTATCTTCCTCCAGCCCTTCACATGCCAGCGCTCGTGGGGAGGAAACAGGGTGGCGGGAGCAGGATGATGACGAGCAAACGTGCGTGCGTGAGGCCGGAAGGACGGAAAGGCAACGACGGACAATGACAAGCAGCGGCAGCGGAGACAGTGTCAGCTCCCGCCAGCAGTGACCGTCAGTCGTCGCACGGAGAAGCCTGGATCGCATGTCGAGCAAACAGGCGGGAAGATCAAGTGGCAAGGGTGACGACGGCGGCGACAAAATAAAACCGCCCGGGGAGGTGGTGGAGACGGCAACGACGACGACGACGACGACGATGACGACGAGATGGGACCGATCGCGATGGCCTTACGTGGATCATGAGAATGATGGAGGCCATAATGATCATATTGCAACAGAGGATGTCGGCGTGCGACTACCACGGCAACAAGCGAGCGAGAGGGAGCGAATGAAGGCAGTGGTAGAGAGGGAAAGCATGGCAACGGGGTCGAGGAAACTGGTCGGTGTCTAAGCAGTAGCGCGGTGATGGTGTCGACGACGAGCGGTGTCGGGAAAGGCGTGTCGAGGCCGGGCGAGAGCTGGCCGAGATAGTGGCGGCGGCGCCAGCGTCGGAAGAGGCGGATACGACGACAGAGCCTTATCACCTACCTGTCTTGAAAGGAGAGAATGTGTTGTGAAGCAGTGGCTGCGACTGACGTAAGGAAAGCCTGCCTCGGGTCGAGCCCGGTCGGCTTAGGCCAGCGCGCCGCCTGCTTGGGAGAAGCAGATGACTACGACCTGCGATGGAGCCCGGCCTGGCCTTCTCGCACGATGTCGCCAGGGGACGGATGGTGTGGCAAGGCTCGCCGAGTGAGCTGCGTAGTGTGCTGTGTGCCAGACGGGCGTTGTGAGTGATATTCGTGGGCCCGTGGCGAGTGGACGGTCCGGTCAAAGGCGAAGTGTCGAGGGCGGCGAGAGACGAGGTCGAGAGAAGCGAGGCGGGCGTGGTGGTGGGTGTTGGATGGGAAGAGATGAGGGAAAGGGGGCAATGCGTCGAGAGCCAGAGGGAAGGGATCTGGTATTTATACGTTCGCCAGGGGAGCGCGCGGGAAAGGGCCAGAACCGGTGGAAAATGGACCAAGGGAGGAAGAGGCAGGGGACGAGGAGAGATAGGAGAGAGACGGAGCGCGTGCTGGCCTGTCTGCCTGTCTGCCTGTCTGCCTTTTTCGAAGAGGACGTCCAGGATCGGAGCCGGGCTGAACGGCAGCGCCAGCCACCGATCGAGGGAGCCTTTCTCGCACGGGGCACTGGCCAGCCTGCCTGCCTGCCTGCCTGCCTGCCTCCAGCCAAGCGGCCCGGGCCAGGCAAAGAGTCCACAGCCAAACGTACATCTCTCCACACTCGCCCGCCGGCGTCGATGGTGACCTTGCCAGCCCAGCCCGACACCTCTCCCCTAAGCTTGCACCACATTCGTCCTCATCTCCGTCACCACGCCATCCGCCATCCGATATCCTACCATTCGCCGTCCCGCACGCGGCCATCCCGCACGCGGCCACCCAGCAACCCGCCCACGCACCCCTTGGAACGACCTCGAGAGGCGTGCTGGAAAGCCAACATGGTGAGAGCAGCAGTGCACAGTTACAGCAGGCTCACGGCCGCCGTGTCGGCTGACATCTAATTGAAGCTGACCGCGATGGAACACCGCCCTGGATGCGACGACATCGCCCACCCTTCTTCCCTGTGGTTGCAGTCCAACACGCTCAGACCCTATCTCAGCTGCGTCAGGTCTACCCTGACGGCGGCCATGACCCTGGAGAACTTTAGCTCGCAAGTAGGTCGTCCGCACCCGCTCGCCGTCGCCGGCGAAAGAAGGCCCCCGGTCCCGAGCAGAGATGGCGGCTAGGCTTTCGCCGTAGTCGTGCGGCTGGATCCGGACCTGTACTGACGGTTGCCTGCTCTGTCCTACCTCTTCTCTGCTGCTGCAACGATGACGACAATCCTCGGCCTCAGGTGGTGGAGCGACACAACAGTGGGTGACTCTCCACAACTGAGCTGCATCGCACAGAGTTTCTGGCACATCATACGTGCGGTCGAGGCGCTGACCCTGTCCGTTTGCCCCCTTTCCTCTGCATCGCCCTCTTCGCAGAGCCTGAGGTCGAGGCACGGACGTCTAAGGAGGTGCTGCTGAACCCGCTCACCATCAGCCGAAACGAAAATGAAAAGGTCCTGATCGAGCCGTCGGTCAACAGCATCCGCGTCAGCATCCACATCAAGCAGGCCGACGAGATCGAGCGGCTGCTCTGCCACAAGTTCACCCGCTTCCTGATGCAGAGGGCGGAGAGCTTCGTCATCCTAAGGAGAAAACCGGTCCCCGTGAGTGGCACAGCGGCTGTGGAAGCCCTTGCCTGTCGACCGGTATGGCGGGCGAACGGAATGCTGATGGACCCTGTCTTTCTCCCTGTCCCTCTCTCCTCCTGCTCGGCTGCGCTCGGTGTCGACAGGGCTACGACATCTCGTTCCTGATCACCAACTTCCACTCCGAGACGATGCTCAAGCACAAGCTGGTCGACTTTATCATCCAGTGAGTGCCGCTCCCGTTCCCTCCTCCGACTGTTCTGGTGTCAAAAGGCGCAAAGCGACGTGGCCTCCCTCTCGCACTCGCGCTGACAATGTTTGGCCCTCATCGTTGCCCCCCTCGGATCGATCCCTCCAGATTTATGGAGGAGGTCGACAAGGAGATCAGCGAGATGAAACTGAGCCTGAACGCCAGAGCGCGAATTGTTGCCGAGTCGTATCTGAGCACGGTGAGTGCGCCGTCTGCATAGTCCGTGGCCTCTACGCACGGCCCAGCCATGACTGACTTGATCCTAACTATCTGACCTTGCTTCTCGGCGCCGCGTCACCCATCGCCATCGCTGCTATCTGCCCTCTTCGGTCTGTCGCCTCAGTTTACCTGACCGTCTGCAGACCGGGCGGCTCGATGTATAACATAGAAAAGCGAAGGGGAGAAAGCCATACAATGACTTGCCCCAATACACGCCACCTCTGACGGCCCGCCACCCGTTCCGCCCAAGCGAGGCGCGGCAGCTTGTGAAGAACGTAGGCTGGCAGGCGTGCGTGCATGTCGCTGTTCGACACCGATGATGGATGATGTCGCGCTGACGACTTGATGCTAGTCTCGCCGTCGCTCGACCGCTCTGGCATCTGTCGCTTTCCGCGGACGCGGGAGACGGGCGACAATGAGGCGTACTCGCTTGCATCCGGCGGGCGGCCCGTGCCACCTCGAAAAGAAATCTGGCGAGAAAAGAAAAGTGGAAATCAACTCGAGGCAAGCGACCCGCTGTCCTTAGCTTGCACTTCTCTCCTACCACCGACTACCACCTCCTACCGCCTCCTACCGCCTCCTACGCCTCTGATAGAAGGAGATTCCCGTTTCACAGAGCAAAGTCTCATCCGGCCGGCGATCCCAAGGACAACGCACTCCACGAAACGGTCCCCGGCCAAGATGGTCAAGGCCAAGACTGACCCCTCGGCCCCAGCTGCCGTGGTGCAGCTGCTCGACGAGGTCGAAGCGCTCACTCCGTCCGCCACATTGCACAGCCGGAAAGACGGCGAGCTTCACACAGCCACAGCCACAGTCACGACATCGACATCGACATCGACATCGGCGCCGGCGACGACCGCGGCCCAGTCGCTGGTTGCCGACCTCGTCTCGCTCCTGCAGCGCTGCCTCGACCTCATCTACGAGTCCGAGCAGTCCGACGAGCTCTTGCCTTCGCTCAAATACGGCCTCGACGGCCTCCGCATCTGGGCCAACCACTGCAGCCACCTCGTCACCCTCCAGCCCCTCGTCGACGCCGGACCCCGGCTTCGCTCGCAGCTGCTCGGCACCGACCACCAGCTGAAGCTCTCAAACGTCATCTGGTCGGCCTGCTATTCGGAGCGCACACAGATCGCCACCCGCTCCAAAAAGGTCATCGAGGCCATCGTCGATCTCATCTACCATGTCAACCTGCCCGACGCGGAGCTCCTGGCGCTCCAAGGCCAGGGTGTGGGTTCCAAGCTGGTGGACCTCAAGAAGGGCAGCAAGGTCGAGGTGGCCAACATCCTGCCTTTCCCGAGCGATGCCCCCTTTGTCGAGGACCTGATCTCGCGCGCCTTTGCCCAGCTCGAGCGCAAGCAGGCGCCCATCGTCCTCGAGGTCCTGCTGGCAAAGTACGGGTCCGCGCCGTTCCAGCAGTCTGGCCCGGCGGGGGCCAGCTACACCGCCAGCCAGATCTACCGACGCATCGTCCAGGGCCTCGGGACCGTCGATGGCGGCGCCAACCGTCGCTCGCGGCTCGCGCTCGGCTTCCTCCAGGCGCGCGCGGCTGACCTAGGGTGCCTACTTTCGCGCAAGGCCATGCCCGTCGCCGACAGCCTGAAACGCCAGCAGGCGGAGGCATGGCAGCGCTGGTCCGGCATCTGGCTCGGTCCACTCAAAGTGGCGCTCGAGGAGGGTGGGGAGAGGTTGAGGTCGGGCTTGGCCTCCTATCACCTGGCGCCCCTGTTTGAGATGGACGCGCGGGTGTTTGGCGTGCTCCTCGACAGCATTATGCGACCCTCCGCGACGGCAGAGGAGGTGGGCCACACGGGAAGCGCGGAGATCAATGTCGAGGCCGTCTTCATGACGCTGCGTATGGGCAAGGCGCAGGGCTACTGCACGATCAGCGAAGCAGCCGATTTCCGCAGCGAGAGAGGGCCCGACGGGTCGCTCCGCGTGCTGGTGCCATCGTCGCTGCTGACCGACTGCATCCTCTCGGCCGCCTCGGAGCTGCAGATCTCGACGTTATCACTCGTCATCGAATCGCGGACGCCGGCACTGGCATTCAACGCGGCCGAATTCGGCATCCTGCGCACCTTCTTCTCCTACAGCCTGACGATCTCGAATCCGGGCGCGCGCGGCGAGCTGCGCGGCTCCTTTGTCAAGATGCTGACCCGGCTGCGCGCCAGTTCGTACGCGCTCGCCAGGGACGCCTCCAAGATCACCCGGATAGCCGCGCACGAGCGACTCGACGACGAGCACGTCAAGCTCGCCGCGCTCGAGGCGGACCTGGCGGCGGTCCGAGGCTTCCTCGAGTGGATCTACGCGCTGATCCGCCAGGCGCTCCACCCGGGCGCTTCCTACCAGAGCTGCATCACAGCTCTGACGTTCCTCGACCTCATCCTCGAGAGTGGCGTCGACCCGCACTTCTCGCAGCCGACGACGGCGGCCAAACCCACCGATAAGGCGCTCGCCAAGAATGCCGGGTTGACGCTGGCCAAGAACAAGCAGGTTTTTGCCCAGGAGTTTCCCTTTAAGCTTGACATCGTCTCGCCCGCGCTAGTCCAGCTGCTGCTCTCTTTCTCCGAGAGTACGTATGACGACATCCAGAACCGCGCCCTGACAATGCTGGTGCGCTTCCCGGCGCCGCTGCCCGGCCTGACGGATCGCGATGCCGCCGCTGCCCGGATCCTCGGAAAGGCGGCGCGGCTGATGACGAGCTCGAGGGACTTTGAGAGCGCCGCCGCCTCGCGACTGATCCAGCTCTACAAGACAGTCTACATCGATAGGCTCGACTGGCCGCCGACGTCGCTGCTCGCCCTCGCCGGCTTCCCCGCCGCTGGCACCGCGACGGCCACCGCCACCGATGGACAGGATGATGCAGCAACAGCGGCAGCAGTCAATGGCGGCGGCGACAGCCGCAACAAGCATGTTCAGCTGATCTACCACCACCTCGACCTGCTCTCCTACCTGCTGGGCGTGGCCGAGTCCGGAAGGCTCCTCGAGGCCGCCACCACCTATCCCGTTCATGGCACGCTCGTCACACTGCAGGAGCTGTTCGCCTCGGTGCAGGCCGCCAGGCTGTCGGATGATGACATCCGCTCGCTCGCAACGGCCATCGAGGCGGCCAAGACCATGGTAGACCGAACCTGGAGCGTCACAAGGGTGGTCCTCTGCAACTCGGCGCCCGAGGGTAGCGTCGGCTCCGCCGCGACGGCCGAAGAGAAGGCTTATGACGGGACAGAGGGCCTCCACCAGCCGACCCACGAGTCGGCCCGCGCTATGCGGATCGCCAGCGGCGGCGGAGACGACGAACAAACCGTCGGGCTGGAGCAGCAGGAGGGATCGATCGCCGGACCCAAGCACCAGGTGATCCTCTCGTACTCGTGGCGAGGCATGAAGGAGGCGTCGGCCCTGCTCGGCGTCCTTGTTTCGTCGACGCTCAAGGCGAACGTCAAGCGCAGCGCCCCCGCTGGCAGCAGCAACAGCATCAGCTTGTGGACGCTCGCCTCGATTGAGGGCGTCGGTGCGCGCTTCAATCTCTGGCTGACCCAGGTGCGTCACCGCGGCGCCTTTAGCACCATCTACCCGGCTTACTGCAACGCGGCGGCTGCGATTGTCCGCAGCGGCTGGGACGAGGCCGAGACGCTGCCGCGCAAGTGGATTCAGACGTTCCTCGAGGCCGTCGCACAGCCGGACACCAAACTCAGCATCACCCGCCGCAGCGCCGGAATCGGCTACGCCGTGCTCGCGCTCGTCAGCGCCCACCCCAACAAGAGCGACGCTGCCGTCCTGCTCGAGACAGTCCGCCGCCTGATCGAGATCGCCCGGCACGGAACGTCGGACGACGAGGCGTCGGTCCCAGTCTCGACCATCCACGCACTCAACATTCTGCGTGTTCTCGTCTCCGACGGCCAGCTGTCCGAGCACATGTCGCCCTTCGTTGGCGAGCTGCTTGAGCTGACAATTTCGCGTTTCTCGTCCAGGTTCTGGGGGCTGCGCAACGTCTCGATGATGCTCTCTTCGAGCCTCTGCATCCGCTGCTTCAGCTCGCGCCACACCAACAAGGACACCAAGGACGCCCGGATGCCGGTCGACGAGTTCTTCGCCACATACGCCAACATGGACACCTTCCTTCAGCGCACTCTCAAGGCCAAGACGGTCGATGTGGCCGGCGCCGCGGCGAGTGGGAGTGTCAAGCAGGGTGACCAGGCTGAATCGAGCGTCTTCGCCGTCCTAATGCTTTTCAGCAGGATGCAGGCGCCCGAGGTCGTGCCGGCCAATCCGCGCCATCGCGAGCGCCACGAGGCCCTTCGAGCGTTGATTGCGCGCTGCGCGTCGAGCCCGGTGTGGAAGATCCGCGAGATGGCGGCCAAGGCCTACGCCGCCCTTGTCCCGCTGACCCTTGCGGCCGAGGCGTGTGTCACTCTGCTGCAGGGGAGCAGCCTGACCCGGCAGAATGAGCTCCACGGCCACTTGCTCATGGTCCAGCGCCTGCTCCGTAGCCCTAAAGAGAGTGATGCGCCGTCGTCGTCGCTCGAGGCGGGGATGTCGGCGCTGGCCGATGCCCTCTGCGACAACGTCAAGCTGTTCCTAGTCGACAACACTTGCCCTCCTACGCAGGCCGCCTACCTCGAGGTGCTTCAGGACTTTGCCGGCATCCGCAGCGGCGACTTCGCCGGCTTGGGCGACCGGGTGCTTGCGGCCGCTCGCCCCTGGATCACGCAGACGCTCGGCACCGCAGCGACGCAGCAGGCAGCCGGCTCCCTTCCCCTCCTCCGCGTCCCCTACGGGCTGACGCTGCTCTCGATCTGCACCCGACTGGCGCTGCAGGCCGACTGCCGGCAGATCGGTACGACCGATGACTTCCTGCGTTCTTGCTCCGAGCTCGTCTCCCACCCTGTCGAAGACGTCCGTCTCGCCGTCCTCGAGGCGATAGCGAGCGACGAAGCCGCCTCGCTGAAGCGGGCCACCTTCACTGGTGGTTCGACGGCGGTGGCTTCCAAGCAGCTGCTGTCCGACTTTGGCCGCAAGATCCACAAGAGCATCGGCGATGCGCAGGAGGGCATCTGGGTGCGCGTCAATGCGGCGGAGGTCTTGCACGTCCTCCTGACGATGACAAAGCCGCCCGCCGCCGCCGCCGCCGCTGACGATGAGCAACCGTCTTCGCCGTCCGACTTTGGCCTTGCATCTGCCCTCTTCCCGAGCACGTCGGCACTCACTGATGCGATCGAGGAGCTGACAAAGGTGGCCAGGTCGACGCCCATCGTGCCGCTGCGCGAGGCGCTGCTCCCGTACATCGGAGGCCTCTGCTCTGCGCTGTGCGCTGCCAATGACGCCGAGACGGGCGTCAGGCAGGCGGCGGTCGAGAGGTGGTGCAAGACGGTGGCTCGCTGCGCCGGCGAGTACGAGTCCGTCCAGTCGCGCGAGGCCGCCGGACAGGCGCTGCGCACCATGGGCCGGTTCCTCTTCCCCGCCGCCTCGGCCGTTGATCTGCTCGGCAACGAGTCGCCGGACGTCTTTGCGGCGCGCCTGGCTGCCATCAACCTGCTGACGGACGATGACGAGGACGTCAGGATTGAGGCGGCCGCCATGATTGGCGAAACGATCGCCGTCTCCGCGACCGTGCTCGCTGCCCCCTCTTCCACTGAGGTCTCTGAGAAGCAGCCATCAGCCAACCTTGCGGCTCTGACCCGCATCGCGCGCAGCGGTGGCGCGAGCAGCGAGGTCAGCACGGACCGCGCATGGACCTGGATGGCGCGATACTATGCCGCGACCGCCACCAGCACCGTCTGGGCCAAGCACGTCTGGTCGCAGCTGGCCCCTACACGTGAAGCGTCCGGTGAGTCCATCACTTGCTGACCCTTGTCCTGCCTTGTGACGTTCTTATTATGGTCGATAGATACTAACCTGTTCACGCTTCCTCTCCCTTTTCAACCGACAACCGGCGCATTTACAGAGGGCGAGTTCGCCGAAGCCTTCTCACCTTCAACGATGCTGTTCGCGGAAGAAAAGCCCAACCAGTTCCGCGACCCGGAGTCGAGCATCCGACGAGCCTACGTCTCGATCATGTCTGGCAAGATTGACGCATCCTCGTCCGCTTCGGCCCTCTCCCCCGAGCTGGTCCAACGTATCCTGGTCGAGGTGCGACGACTTTCCGACCGTCTCGCTGCCGATGACGCTGCGGGCGACCTCGTCGCCACGCACCTCCTGGCGACGAGGGTAGTGCTAGCCTTCTTGGCGCTGCAGCGTATCGACGCGATCGTGTCCGATAAGGAGAAGGAGGCGAACGAGGCGGCTGGTGCAGTCGCCGAGATCGTGCGGAGGCTTGGTTTAGACGCCGTCAATCTTGCCGCCCCCGCTGCCGCCATGCACAGCCAGGAGCAGGAGCGGGAGCAGGAGCAGATGCAGGACGGAAAGACAGGAGGGAAAGCAAGCTACAGCATAGCGTGAGCGTCACAAACCTCCCCTCAGCCCCTCCTCCCCTGGTCTCTCTATGGTTATCAGAAGCCCCTCAAACATGTACTTTTAGCAAGGCTGGCTGACCATTAGAAACCCTCCGCCCGTCTGCCACACTATGTCCCAACCCTACGGCCTTTATCTTGGCTCCTGCTGTGTTTGAACTGGCTGGTGCGTGCGTCTGATGTGCCGACCGTTAACGAGCAGAATGGTCTCGGACTTTTTCTTTCCTAATGTCGGCGGAGTCGAGGGCCATATCTACCTCGTCAGCCGGGCGTTGCTGGATCTCGGTCACAAGGTGAGACCATCGCGTCCCTTCCCTTTCCCCTTGTCGCTTGTCTTGGCCTCACGACATCCACCTCCCTTCGCGCCGTCCAGGTAATCATCATCACGCACGCCTACCCGCCATCTCGCGTCGGGATCCGCTACCTCTCCTCTGGTCTCAAGGTCTACTACGTCCCGTATGGCGTCATCGCTCGACAAGACACACTTCCCAACTTTTTCGCCCTTTTCCCCCTGCTTCGCTCCATCCTTTTGCGGGAACGCATCGAGGTCGTTCATGGACACCAGGCGCTCTCGTCGATGGCGCACGAAGGAATCTTACACGCGCGGACGCTAGAACTCAAGACGGTGTTTACAGATCACTCCCTCTTTGGCTTTGCGGATGCTGCGTCCATCTTGACAAACAAGCTGTTGCGATTCGTACTGAGCGATGTGGATGCGGTCGTTGCGGTCAGTCATACGGGGTGAGTGTTCTGTTGTTCTGTCGTGTTGAAAAATTGGGCAGAGAGGAGCGACTGATAGTGTGTCGGATCATCGACGACGGCGACGACGACGACGAGACAGCAAGGAGAATACGACTTTGCGCGCTCATCTCGACCCCAGAAAGGTTTCCGTGATACCCAATGCTGTCGTGGCGGAACACTTCAAGCCGGATCCCGAGCGAGTGGACAGGACTCGGCGTGAGTGTTGCGGCATGCGAGGGACACAAGAAGAGAAGAAGAAAGAGATAATTGAGGCAGAGCTGACCAGAAGACGTCTTTTGGAGTTTGGGGGACCGACAGTGACGGTGGTGGTCCTGAGTCGACTCATGTACCGCAAGGGCATCGACCTGTTGATCGCCGCCATCCCACGCCTCTGTGCGCGTCATGATGACCTATACTTCCTCATCGGTAGGTGGATCAGCATCCTCGTCCTTCTTGCTTGGCCTTGTGTCGGGAGGCAACCTGACATATCGACACGTTTGCCTCAAACACACACGCACGCTCGTGCGATAGGTGGCGACGGACCGAAACGTGTCGAACTGGAACAGATGCGAGAACGATACATGATCCAAGATCGAGTCGAATTGGTCGGTGCTGTGAGACAGGGTGATGTTAGAGCTGTAAGTGTCGGCGATATCTCCCTCTTTTTCTCTCTGTGCCTTTGCTCATCGTTTCTCGTCTCGACTCACCCCGAATCTTATCCTCCTCGGCGACGGCAACAGCATCTAACACGCGGCCAAATTTTCTTCAACACTTCTCTGACCGAGGCATTTGGGACGGGCATCATCGAGGCAGCCTGTGCGGGACTGTTCGTCGTCAGCACCAAAGTAGGCGGCGTACCTGAAGTGTTGCCCGACCGGATGGTCAGGCTTGCGAAGCCAGAAGAGGATGGTAAGGTTCCCTCCCCCCCTTTCTCCCCTTGCTCGTCGTCTGAATTGCCTTTACTTCTAGCTCGTGCTGTAGCTGACGTTGGACAAAGGTCTGTTCCTCCAGACGTGGTACGAGCGATGGAAGATGCGATCTTCTACGTCCGATCCGGCCAGCACGATCCCATCACCTACCACGAGGCGGTGCGGAGGATGTACTCGTGGAAGAACGTCGCAACGAGACTCGAGAAGGTGTACGACCAGGTCGTCCTGGAGCCGTTCCCAAGTAGGACTGAGCGGTTCAGACGGTGAGCCCATTGCCCTCCTCCCGCCTGAGCGTACAGCTCGCACGGCAAACATCTAGGTGGGGACTGACACACAATTCTCGCACTCGAACCTGTTCGGCCATGGCGGTGTGGGAAACGACGTTGACAGGTACTACGCAGGTGGAATCATAGCAGGCAAGATTTTCTGCATCATTGTCGCTGTCGACCTGCTCTTTCTCAGGATCCTCGAATGGTTCCTCCCCGTCGAGGCTATCGACACGCCGCCTTCTTTGCTGCGTCATTCGGATCGACAACCGCAGCGGCAGAACCCATCGGAGACGGTCTCGGAACTGAAGGAGGCACGAAAGAAGGAGAAGGAGAAGAACAAGATGCTGGATGACGAAGCGATGGAAGGGCTCTTCTGACAGCGCCCCCTAACCCCCAGCTCATTCGATACCCCGCATTCCCCGTACATTTGCCTTGTCTCCGGCAGTGTTCGGAGAAGGCTTGACGATACATACACACCATTACGATGCACCAGACTACAGTACAGCACAAACGATGATGGCCTGATCTTGCTCCTCGACGCGAGCGTGGAAGGCGCTGCGGTGCGAATGCGTGACGAGAGAGGCACTTCGTAAGGACGGCATTCGCTGCGCCGCAGGGCGCGTTTCCCGACTCACCCTGCCGCGCGATAGAGCGCGATCCGCCTTTTCCCTGCAGGCCAGATTATCTCGCCCAGAAGTCGTACCATACGCGATATTGTTCAGAGCCGCAGCATATCGCATCGCAAATGTCACTCTGGCCCCTGTCGTGGTCGTGGTGGCGATGATGCCGATGGCGGCGGAGGCCGTGCGATGCCCGCATGCTGGAGAGTGGCCCGTCGTTGCCGTCGACAAGGAGAGCATGCTGGTATGTACTGTAAAGCCTCTCGGCGGACGCGGTGTCCTTCCGTCGGTGGGGGCGAGGTGGGTGGTGTGAAAGTCGGCGCTTGGCGTTACGCGCAGCTTTACGCTGGAATCCGTCTAACCGGCCGCCCTTCGGAAGTCGCGCCGAATGCAAGCTAAGTCAAGAGCAAGAGCAGGAAACCCGGCCATCGGGTAGCGGCCATCGGGTAGCGGCCAGCGGCCAGCACAGAGACCGCCTTACCTCCGTTGCCTCAACCCACCGACCAGACGGGCGAGCCGACAACGGGCGCCTCGGTGTGACACGAGGCGGCGCTTGCCTCCAACCCCCGCCCCGCCCGGGTCAACACAGCCCAAACAAGGCCATCACCAACGCAGCTCAGCATCAGCTCAGCCCAGCCCAGAGTCCGTTTCGCCACCGCTGCCGCCGCCCCTTCTTGAACGCCACAGCTTTACCTCGGCCCCGTCACCCTTCCTCGTCCTTCTCTTTCTTCACCACCACACCCTCCTCCTTCCCTTCCGCAACGACTCACAACCCCTCTCTCCCATCGCAGGGGGGCCATCTATACAGATCTCGCACAACACACATTCACATCGAAACTGGAGCAGACTCCACGAGATCGTCTCGAAACGTCTCGTTGGGCCATCGCCGCCGCGCCGCCCCTCTACCTTCCCTGCTGCAGAGAGCCTGACATCCGACAGCCCTGTCGCCTTAGTGCCTCTCCAAGATGGCAACACAGGCCGACATCATCATCCTCACCCTCGGCGGTCTCCTCGCCTTTTTCTACCTCTTCCGCGGCACCCTCTTTGCCGAGAAGAGATCTGCCGATGCTGGCTCAAAGATCGCCAGCGGGGGCCTCGCAGCGTCCATGGATGCCGCAGCGAACGATTTTGTCGCAAAGTTGACGTCTCAGGTGAGTAGCGAGCTCGAGCGGAGCGCCACACGGAGGGTGGCGCAGTGGCCCTGGCGGCCCGGTGGTGGGCGAGAAAGTGGCGCTGAAGGGCTCGCAGATGGCTGACGATCGCTCTATTCCTTCTTTTCCGTTTCTGTTTTTGTTTTTGTTTTTTTCTGCATCGCTGCCTTCCTCTGTGCGCTCTCCCCGCTCTGGACCCGCTTGACGATCCGCAACCCAACAAAAACAGAACAAGCGGATCGCCATCTTCTACGGATCTCAGACGGGTACCGCCGAAGAGTACGCCACCAAGCTGGCCAAGGAGGCCAAGGCGCGCTTTGGCACCTCGTCGCTCGTGTGCGACCCGGAGGAGTACGAGTTTGAGAAGCTCGACCAGTTGCCCGACGACTGCGTCGCCTTCTTCGTCATGGCCACCTACGGCGAGGGTGAGCCGACCGACAACGCAGTCGGCCTGATGGAGTTCCTCGAGGGCGAGGACGTCCAGTTCTCCAACGGCAGCAGCCTCGAGAACCTCAACTACGTCATCTTTGGGCTGGGCAACCGCACCTACGAGCACTACAACATGATTGCGCGCAAGCTTGACGCTCGCCTTGAGGCGCTCGGCGCCAAGCGCATCGGCGAGCGCGGCGAGGGCGACGACGACAAGAGTATGGAGGAGGACTACCTGGCATGGAAGGATGGCATGTTCGAGACGCTCGCCTCGTCGCTCGGCTTCGAGGAAGGCGGCGGCGGCGACATCGCCGACTTCAAGGTCAAGGAGGTCGCCGACCACCCCGAGGACAAGGTCTACCGCGGCGAGCTCTCGACCCGCGCCCTGCTGGGCACCAAGGGCATCCACGATGCCAAGAACCCTTACAACGCCGTCATCACCCATGCGCGCGAGCTCTTCGTCGAGGGAACCGCCAACCGCACCTGCGTCCACGTCGAGTTCGACATCGAGGGCTCCGGGATCTCGTACCAGCACGGCGATCACATTGCCGTATGGGCTCATAACCCGGAGCACGAGGTTGAGCGCGCTCTCGCCGTCCTCGGCCTGCTTGACAAGCGCAAGACGGTCATTGACGTCGAGTCGCTCGACCCCACTCTGGCCAAGGTCCCTTTCCCCGTTCCCACCACCTACGAGGCCGTCTTCCGCCACTATCTCGACATCAGCGCCCACGCCTCGCGGCAGACGCTCAACAACTTTGCCAAATACGCCCCCACGCCTGAGGCGCGCGCCAAGCTGGGAAAGATCGGCAGCGACAAGGCGGCCTTCCAAGGCGAGATTGGCAACCGCTGCCTCAAGACGTTCGAGGCGCTGCAGCTCATCGTCGGCGACGACCTTCGGGTCGATGCCGTCGGCAGCGCGACCGCCTGGGCGATCCCCTTTGACCGTGTCATCTCGGACCTCCCGCGCGTTGGCCCGCGCTTCTACTCGATCTCGTCTAGCCCCAAGATGCACCCCAAGTCGGTCCACATCACAGCTGTCGTATTGCGCTACCAGCCGGACGGCTCCAAGGACTCGCCCTACGTCCACGGCCTCGCGACCAACTTTATCAGCGCCATCAAGATGGCCAAGAACGGCGAGCAGGCGTCGGGCCCGAGCGACCCGCGTCACGGGATGCCGCGCTACGAGCTGTCCGGTCCGCGCGGCGCCTACACCAAGGAGAGCCTGTACCGCGCGCCGATCCACATCCGCCGTTCCAATTTCCGTTTGCCGACGTCGCCCAAGATCCCGGTCATCATGGTGGGCCCAGGGACGGGCGTTGCGCCGTTCCGATCGTTTGTGCAGGAGCGCGTCTGCAGCGCGCAGAAGGCGTGCGAGAAGAGCGGCCAGTCGCCCGTCGAGGCGCTCAAGGACTGGGGCAACATCTGGCTGTTCTACGGCTGCCGACGAAGCAACGAGGACTTCCTGTACCGCGACGAGTGGCCCGAATACGCGTCGAAGCTGGAAGGCAGATTTTTGATGGAGACGGCGGTGAGCCGGGAGAAGTTCAAGGCGGACGGCTCGAAGCTGTACGTGCAGGACCTGATCTGGGAGCGGCGCAAGGAGCTGGCGGATGACATCCTGCAGCGTAAGGCGTACATCTACATCTGCGGCGAGGCAAAGGGGATGGCGCACGACGTCGAAGAGACGTTTGGACGGATCCTCGAGGAGGTGCAGAGGTCGGCCGAGGCGGGCCGGAAGGAGCTCAAGCTTCTCAAGGAGAGGAGCCGGCTGCTGCTCGACGTATGGTCGTAGTTGGCGGGCGTGCGCCGGCGCGGCCACATGCGAGGCCGGTTGAAGTGGCGCAGTAACAGCCTAGCAGTTGGTCGCTCGGTGACACACGAGGAGGCCGACGGCGTCGTCGTCGTCGTCGTTTCGTCGTTGCCATGGGAACGGTGTAAACTTGGATTCAGCTGCCTGGATTCATATATATAAATAATAGAATGTGGCCCCCGTATTCGGCGGACGCCTGTAGTCACCGCATGGGCGGATGACGATGCTCTCTGGTTGCATTCATTGCTTGGTGGCAACGACGAGCCTGGCGCTTTGGCTGCGATGCTGAGCTCGGGCAGGTGAGAGAGGGAGGACGAGGGCCGGCAGGCAGGCAGGCAGGTGTGATGACGGAAAGGACGAACGAATTTCGACGTGCGCCCGATTGCAAACGTGCTGCGTCGCTTCATCCGCGCCGATGCGCATGCCGAAAGATGCTCTTGCTCAACCTTGCCTGACACGACGCCTTTTATGTACTTAGCTTGGCAGGTCTCGAACGCCGGGACAACGTCAGGAGCGGTGCAGCTCGTCGGCGGCGGCGTGACGAGCGATTGCGTTAAGATTCAGCCCTCGCCCTCGCCCAAGCTTAAGCTTAAGCTTACGGCGCCAGGCCGGGCCCTCTGGCTGCCCTTCCACACTCTCCTCATCTCACCTTGTCGCCGTCGCGTTCGTCGCGTTCCACCGCTACCTGCCCCCGCCCCCGCCCCCGCCGCCGCAGCAGCCATGTCTTCGCTCCGCCTTGCCACGGCCGCACACCGCCCCGCCGCCTCATCTACCCTCCAGATACACGCGCAGCCCATCATCAAGCTCCTCCTCATCACTGCCACCGCGCTCGTCTACCTCATCGCTTCTGCACTCGCCCTTCCCACAGGCCTTTTCCTCTCCCAGACCGACGACCCCGCCCTGGGCACAACGGGCCATGGCGGCGGCGATGATGCGCCAAAGACCGACGATCCCGTCAAGCTCACCATCGACATCCTCACCATCGCCGCGCTCGTCGTCCTCGGCGGCATCTTTGCTGGTCTCACCCTCGGCCTCATGGGTCTCGACATGGTCAACCTCCAGGTCCTCTCCACCTCGGGCAGCGAAAAGGAGCGCAGACACGCCCTCAAGGTCATGAAGCTCCTCGAAAAGGGAAGGCACTGGGTCCTCGTCGTCCTTCTCCTCGGCAACGTCATCGTCAACGAGACGCTCCCCATCTTTCTCGCCGACTTTGGCGGAGGCGTCGCCGCCGTCCTCTCGTCGACGCTCCTCATCGTCATCTTTGGCGAAATCGTCCCGCAGAGCATCTGCGCCAGGCACGGCTTGGCCATCGGCGCCTTTTGCGCGCCCATGGTCCACCTGACCATGTTCATCATGGCGCCCATCGCGTGGCCCACCGCCAAGCTGCTCGACTGGTGCCTCGGCGAGGAGCACGGCACCACCTACCGCAAAGCCGAGCTCAAGACGTTCGTCTCGCTTCACCAGCAGGTCGGCACCGAGAACCTCAACGAGGACGAGGTCACCATCATCCGCGCCGTCCTCGACCTCAACGACAAGACGGTCAAGGACGTCATGACGCCCATCGACGATGTCTACATCATGTCCAGCGACACCGTGCTCGACGAGGCGGGCGTCGCCAAGCTCGTCCGATCCGGCTACTCACGCGTCCCCGTCCACGAGCCGAGCAAGCCCGACGCCATCGTTGGCATGCTTCTCGTCAAGAACCTGATCCAGTACGACCCCGAGGACGCCCAGCCCGTCTCGAGCTTCCACCTGACGCCGCTCCCCGAGGCCAGCCCGGAGCTCACGCTGCTCGACTGCCTCAACTACTTCCAGCAGGGGAGGAGCCACATGATCCTCGTCTCGCGCCACCCGGGAGAGAGCAGGGGCGCCATGGGCGTCGTCACGCTCGAAGACGTCATTGAGGAAATGATCGGAGAGGAGATTGTCGACGAGACCGACGTCTTTGTCGATGGTGAGTATCGGCGTTCCCTGCCCCTCTGCCCCGCCTTCTCTATGTCATCCATCGCTTTGTCGCCTTGGCTCAGCGCGCTGACCCTTCTTACGCCATCCCTTGCCCGTCGTTTCTGCCGCCCCGCCCATCAGTCCACAATAAGATCAAAGTCGTCCGCCAGCCCCGTCCGCAGGCCGAACAGCCAGCTTGGCAACCCCTGATCCGTGGCATCATCGAGCGTCGTCGCAAGCTGGGCGGACCCATGCGCACCCCGCTGCGTTCCTCGTACGGCACCCTGTCCAAAGCCGACGGCGGACCCACCCCTTCTTCCACCACCACCAACAACAACAAGAACAACAACAGCAACGGCGGTTCCAGTTCCCTGCCGAACCAAGGCAACACCCTCACCTCTCAAGCTCGCTACGGTACGCAACCTGACATCCGAGCGGTCGACAAAGTGTCGATCAAGCACCCCGCCAACGGTCCCAGCACTACGCCAGGATCGCCCAGAGGGCTGAGCAGGACGAACACGATGCCTTTGAGGAGGGAATCGACGAGTTCGTTGGCATCGCGCTCGACGTATGGTGAGGCGTTGGCAGGGACAGAACCGTTCATTGTAGAGGTGGAAGGGAGACAGATCAGGGTGGTGCATATCGAGGATATCAGTGAAGTCCCCTCGGCGGAGGATAAGGCGGATCAAGAGGGCGAGGGAGAGCGAGAGCGAGAGGAAGAGGGGGAAAGGAAACCTCTTCTGCTGGGTTAAGAGAAGAAGAACAACAAAGGGAAGTGATCCCGACCCGTCCGTGAGAGCGGGAGGAGGGGGGGAAAGGGGTATGTATGCCTTTGGATCGGGAGGTACCTCTTGACTTTTTGTCCGATGTCGATCGTACCTTGATAGCGTTCGTTTATTCGAAAGGTAGATAGCACCACCTTTTCTGAGGTGGCAATGCGAGTGGTTCATTGTCAAGGAAGTAAGATGGCGTTTGACCTTTGTCCGATATATCCTTACGTGGAGACACAAGGGAAGGAAAGGGTCCAGGAAATTCAATAGATCGGGGGTCAAGGACGAAAATCGGGATGAAAGGAGAAGCGGCAAAGTGAGATGTATGGACCAAGTTGCTAAAGTTGTTACCTTACTGCCAGCTGGCGCGGGGCGGAAAGAGGAACTCTCCCTTCTCGCGACACTCCATCATCCACCACGCTTCCACAATCTTGAGGTGTAACATCATCACATCGCGCTTCTCCTTCCAGACGGGCATAACTCAACGATAAGGTCGAGCAAGACTACTCGCAACAACCATGGTCCAGTCAAGACCATACGAAGAGCTGGCGGTATGTTCCCCCTCTCACCCCCGTCTGACCTCGCTCTGATCGATTCTTGCTGACCGACGGTGGGTCTTCTTCCGATGCATCAACACGTAGGCTCTCCACGTCAACTCACGCTCCTTTGTCCCCATCATTCCCGTGACATCACTGCCTTATATCGCCTTTGTCCTACTGGCTTCTGCGTTCTTATCTGCTTTCTACTTTACCACGTGAGTCGATGGCGTAGCTTGGACGTGTGTCTGTCTGTTCTTCCTTGGGGGGAGATGGATCCATGGTCGATTGGAGGACGACCAACAGTTTCGGAGGATGCTACGTCGTTAGACATGGACGTTCTCCATTTCGTCGACACTTGTCGGGATATCAAGAGAGAGAGACCATGCTTCAGAATCCTCCTCCTCGGGATCCTTTTCATGCCGTTCCTGCTGCGACGGGCCTTGTTCGCTCCCAAAATTGACGTCTTAGATTCTTCCTCTTGCCTACCCTTTCACCTACTGCACAATCTCCTCTACGACCCCAACCGCATGCCAACGAACAGACTACCGAAACGCTCTTTGACCGCCAAGGAGATCATCGTTGCCGCCCTGGCTAGTCTCGAGGTGGGTTTCGGCACAGTGGCGCTCTTTAATGCCGTTGGAGTATACGTGTAGATGCTGTCGCTTGTCAGCAGACGTCCGTCTGCAGGGAGAGAGGGAGGGATGAATTCGATATACATTGTCCGTTCGTGACTGGACTTTGACGACGGTCGTGATGAGGTAGAGAGTACATCGAGAGATGATGGTAGTGAAGACGAGGTACGGTAGGATGGTTTTAAAAGTGACCAGAAGATGGATGTGCGCTGGGGCAGGGCGTCGTTACGCTAAGATGCTATGCACTCGGACGTGTCTCGGACGTGTCATGGTCGCGAATGACAGTCGCCAGTGTTCTCGCATTCCGCATTCCGCCATCGTCGCGGTGGACTACAGCAGCCTTTTGACCATGCGTTCTACCATCTCTACCAAGCGCTTCTGCGCCGTCACGCTGTCGACCTTATGATTCGCGCCCTGCAGGATGACTGCCTCAAAGACGCGATCCGACGCCGCTTGAGCAGGTACGTCGCCGAGCAGGTCGTTCCACCTCTTGACGATCGCCTCTCTGTCGACGGGCGGATGAACGTACTCGTCTTCGGCAGACATGATTGCCAACATGCTGGACGTATCGTTAGCATGGATGAGGTTCTTCAGTGCTTTCCCCATCGATCTCTTATGCTGTGTGGTAGAGGTGATGTCGTCGTTCGACAGAGAAGAAGAGAAGAAATCATCGTCTCCCCCCACATCGTAGAGGGATGTATAGCGGTATGCGGTAAAGGCGGGAGAGAGGGTGACTTGGGAATTGCCGCTACCTTGACTTGTCGTTGGCGTCGAGGAGGAAGGGTCGGTAGGTGGTAGTACAAGCTCATCGTTCGCAGACGAAGTCGAGAGACGAGGTAACACCTCGCCTCCCCTAGCCTGTCTCACCAACTCTCTGGCCTTTTGCATCTTGATATCCTCTTGCGCCTGGTGCTCCTTGGACATGTGACTGTATCTCCACTCGTAATCCTCCCTATCGCTGACGGGGGCCTGTAATATCGCCGCTTGTACCTTTGTCCTTTCTCCCCCTGTCCTCTCTCGACTGAGCAAGTAGGTAAGCACGTCCTGGCAGCCGGTGGAATGACCCATGATGATGACCTTGCCGTCTCTCTTGTGCGAGGTGCTGCGGAGATGGGAGATGCAGGATGCGAGTTCGTGTGCGTCTCCCTCGAGCGTACACGTACCCCAGCCGGACATGTTGGAGGTGAGAAGCGGCTGGACAAGCGAGAAACGATGGAGGTGCAGCATGCGGTAGAGAAGAGAGAGGTACGGAAGGGAACACAGCGTATCGGTCAGACCGGGGAGGAAGACGAGCGTGTGTGGGAGAGAGGGGTCGCTGTCGTGGTAGCTCAGTGTGGTGGGCGTGGATTGGTAGAGCGAGAGGACACCAGGGATGCCCGGTGGGAAGGTCGAGGAGGACGAGGAGGAGGGGGAGGGATTGAGCATGATCGTCGAGGGGCAAGCAGTGTTGAGGACGGGTTGCAGCGTGCCAGGCAGGAAGAAGAGTGCGAGAGTGCAATGGTGGTGTGTGGAAGAAAGACGGGGGACGGGAAGCGGTGGGGGTGGAGGTCTGTGCGCACCTCTCTCGCCGCGACCTGAGCTGACGGCCAGCCGTGCGAGAGAGAGAAGGTGTCATCCCGTTGCTCGTTGCTCGTTGACCCTCGTTGCCGCTTGTCTCGCGAGTGTGGCTCACATTCGTCCCTGTGCCAGTAAGGCTGAGACTGCACTGTACTGTACGTACGATGCTGTTGGCAGGGACTGCTTCTGTGATGGTGTTGGGGACCATGCTGGACAGAGGGACGCGCGGTCATCTAGTTAATGTGCAATCTCTCTCTTCCTCTTTCCCCCCGCTCGCTGTCTCTCTAAACTTGGAAGCGTCTGCCGCCGCAAGGGATTCGAGCGGTGGCGCTAGTACAGTAGTTATAGTACAATAGTTATAGTACAATAGTTATAGTACAGTAGTTATAGTACAGTAGTTATAGTACAGTAGTTATAGTACAGTAGTTATAGTACAGTAGTTATAGTACAATAGAGGACAACTATCGCATCCTTTCCTGGCCGAACAAGGGGCGGCACCACCGACACCTTGAATCCATCCGACACTTCGATTCAAGTACTTACTTACAAGCGGAAACAACCCTTGTGCGATAATGTTTGAACTACAGTACATAGACACCAACATCTGAAGCGTCAACGAAAAGGCCGAAGCTCGATCCAATTCCAGCGCAGAGTTGGCATCCACATGTGTCTGGCGTCTCGGCGACCACATGCTATGTAGAGCATCGGCGTTGCACTCCTGCACCGCACCGGGAGAGCATGGCGGCTTTCGCCAGGTCTCGAGCCCCTCTGCGATGGCTTGCCCGGTGTCAATGACCGGGGCAGCAGGGGTAGAGTTGCATCTATCTTTGGAAACACTGCACACCTCTCATCCACGTTCGAACGTCGATATAGATATATATACAGTACTTAGGTGTCTGCCCTCTTTTTCTTCGTGTACGTCGTAGCTTTCTCTATCCACCTTGTTCTCTCTCTCCTCCTCAACACCGCATCCAAGCAAAGGATCACACCGTGATCTCACCCTTCGCACCACTACTCATCCTTCCACTCCTCTTCACCTTCACCCTCTCCACCACCACCACCTCCTCCTCCTCCTCCTCTTCCTCCTCATCCACCAAACCATCCGATCGATGTTCAGGTCAAAAAATGTTCTACACACCACTTCTCGACTTCACATCTCGACAAGAGATCGGGGTATGTGACAGTTCGTGTCTTGCCATCTCTGCCCCCTCTTCCTCCTCGTCTCTCTCTTCGAAACAACATCGAAAACGACGTCTACCCAACACCAAGGAAACCAGTTCATTCTGGTGTGACGAGACAAAGACACTACCAGAAGGCGATCTAGATGCACAGCAATATAGCGATAAATTCCCATTCAACATGCAAACTTGTTGGACGTATCCTGCTGTAGCAGAGGAGGACACGAGACTGGCTCAAATCAATTTCGAACTCGTACGTTTCCCCCTCCCCTCCCCTTTACCCTTCTTCCTTCAATGAGGCTGTGAGATGGCATCAACTGACCTTCTCACCTCTCCATCCCCGCAACGGATAGGCTTGTAAAAAGGCGAAAGGCTTCTTTACCAATCCTTATTACAAGACTTGGTTGGATGACGTCTAGGCTGGTCCTAGGTCCCCTCCGTCCGTCCGTCCATCGATCCTCTCTTCTCATGCTTCTTTTCAGCCACGCTCCGTTTTACGCCTTCCCAGAGTACAGGATCTCCCTTTGCTCTATCTCTGTAGCATATGTATCACCACCACCACCGTACACACACCATTGTAGTACAACATTCTTGGGAAAATACATCATCGTTTCTATTTCCGTGCTCTAGATCGCATCGATACGATGTCCCCTCTCCTCTCCCTTGAACGGCGCAGTAGCGACTCATCTAGGACCGTAGCCTGAACTCTTGACGTTTGCATATTGACCGCCCAACCCTGCGCTCGCTCGTGTGGGGATAGCAGAGGAAGCGGTGCGGATGCCCGTAGATGATGTCGTACGTAGTGCCGGTGCCGTGGTGCCGGTGGATGAGGACGAGGGACGACCACGACCGAGGCCGCTCGATGCGCATGCAGAGGTGCCCCCGCGAGAGGAAGAGGAGACGGTGCGTGTTGATGTGCTAGAGCTCGGTGAGCCGCGTGCTGTGGTACAGGACAGGCGAGCAGCGAGGAGGTGGCGAGAGCATGCACGTCGGTCAGTAGGATCGCTCGAGCGAGAAATATAAACGGCGTCGAAAGTCGAGACGTACCTGTACCTCTTCCCCTCATCGTGGCCGTCAGCGACGATGCACCCCTCGCTGTCCCTCCCCTCGTCGTGGCCGCGCTCGTGCCTCTCGTCGATGCGCCTCTCCCCCTCCCGCCTCTTGTCCCGCCTCCCTCGGCCGTCAATCTCAGTACCTCCTTCTTTCTTTGCTCCTCCGCCTCCCTCCTCCTCTGCTCCTCCTCCTCCCTCTTCTTCCTCTCTTCCCTCTCCCTCTCCTCCTCCTTGACCCTTCTCGTCTCCCTCTCCCTCAGCTCCATCTCCAGCCTGTGAACCTCCTCCTCGTCGCCCGTCGTTCCCTTCCACCCTCTATCGTGCAAAAGCTGCTGCGCCCTCTCGTTGTTGCGCAGCATGTCGATGTAGACGTTCAACAGGTCGTCCGTCTCCGCCAGACGGTGGGAGAAGGAGGAAATCTGCGATGCCGAGCCGCGCAGCATGGTTTCGTAAGCGGTGAAGACCGAGTTGAGCCGTTTGATCTCATGCAGCTGGCGAGAGATGGAGTCGGTCGTGTCTTTGTTGGTGCTCGATGCGGCTTTGCTCGGTGCGTCGCCACTGCCACCTGGTGGGTGGTGGGAGGGGTCGGTGGTGGAGTCGTGCGTGGAGCGTTTGCCAAGGATGGCGTCACGGAGAAACGTGTCGTCCCCGTCCTCTCCCCCCGCCTCGTCGTCGTCTTCTTGGTCGTGGTCATTGACGCCGGTGTCGGTCGACTGTTCCTCGCCCTCTCCCTCCGCCTCATCCTTAACAGGCTGGATGTCCAGCTCCTCGTCGTCGTCGTCGTCCTGCACTCCAGCTGCACCCTCGCTCTTCCTCGTCCTGAGTGGAGCAGTTAGCGCAGTAGGGACGCCCGATTTGGCAAACAAGCTAAACCTGGGTCTATCCCTCCTTGCGCCTGCTGCTGCTGCGACTGACGCTCGCTTGTTTGCCTCTCGGTGCTCATCTACATCCTGTAGGAACCTCATCTTGCCGCGAGCCTTTGCGCTGGCATCAGAGTCCAAGACCGCAGCTGAGGCCCAACTGGGTCTGGAGGTGGTGGCGGCGTCGCGTGTGGTGTGGGTGCGCGATGTGAGGGGAGTATCGGCGAGGTGGAGGTCTTGCATCGACGTATCGAGTAAACCGCCCGGTGAGAGGGAAGTATCGAGGTGGAGACCTGGTGAGGACGCACCGACGCCGCGCGTGCGAGAGGGTGGTGTTTGTGGGGTGGATGGCATCGTGGCGATGGGCGGTGTTGGTGTCGGTGTCGGTGTCGGTGTCGGTGGTGGTGGTGGTGGTGGTGGTGGTGGTGGTGGGAGGAGGGTGTCGATGTCGAGGCGGCCAACAAACACACATTTCGCCGCCGCGCCTGCCCGCATGCACAGAGCAGACGCGACCCGCCCCGCACGCACGCGCGCCAGGCAAAGGCCACTCGAGACTCTTTCGCACTCAAGAAAGTCTCCAGTCAGCGACGCGCCTTCTCGTGCGGCAACACGTGGCCCAGGCGCACTCTCCCGACCACGCCCCTCTGACCCACAAGAGACAGTGCAAACACACTTCGTTAGAATCAAGGCACCTAGACGCCACCAAGCGACGTTGGCCCTTTCGTGGGCGATTCCGTTTCATTCTCCCGTTGCCAGGCGCATGCATCTAGCAAAGCTCGCAGCTCGGACTCGATGGCGAGGCCGAGTGTGACTCGGATGGCGTCGCTACAGCTCGTCCCTCTTCCTCTGCCCTCCCGAAGCCTTCCAAATCCCCGCCCTGATCTCGTTCAACGTCTTTGTCCCCTCCTCCCTGTACGTGTCCTTGACCGTCTTGATCTTCTCGCCCGTCGCGCTGTTCTTGAACCTGATGCTCTCCCAGCCGCTCTCCTGCGTGTACTTGGGCCATTCTGTCCCGTTGCCCGTCAGCGAGTTCGGATCACCCGTAGTGACAGACGAGATCCAGTAGGACGCCATATCGTTGGCAAGGTCGATGTCGAGCTCCCTCGGTCCGAGGGCGTTCTGCGTGGCGAGAGGGTTGCGGAAGACGTAAGGAACTTCGACAAAGTGCTGAGCTGCACCGACGATCGTGCCGTTGTACTGCGCCTGGTCGAAGCGGCTGACGTAGACATTCCCGGCGCCCGAGCCGTTGGTTGACGACGAGGACGAGGCCAGCAGCTGCGCAACCTCGCGACGAGGAGAGACCATGATCATGTCGCCAGAGATGGCGCACGAGCGGCGCGACATCCGCCCCGAGAGTGAGAGCAGACCGTCTCCTGCCTGGAAAGGAGGCTAGCGTCCCTCGTCGTCCGGATAGGCGGCGAGGATCGCATCCTGCGCCGCCGTGTCGTTGTCAAACGTCGAATGGCCGAGCCGGTCGGACGCGACGAGGGCGCCGACAATCTGCGACGACGTGTTGAGGCTGTAGACGCCAAACGACAGGCCCTCGTTGAGGTTGTTGTGGAGGATCATATTCCGACCCTTGACGTAGTCGCCGTCGAGGAAGGAGCGCTGCAGGTCCTTGGAGACCAGATCGCCGTCGACCTGGGGCCCCCACAGCGCAGACGAGTAGCTGAAAGCCGGCTGGGAAAAGACGTTGGCAAAGTCGTCGGGCGCCAAGTCACGCAGGCATTCGAGGTCGTCCGGGCCGCATCCGAGCGCGCCGGTGAAGTTGGCCCGGTAGGCGTTGTACTGGTCGGTCAGCGCCTGCGATTGCGGCAGCGTGGCGTAGTAGCCGCTCTGTACGATGGACTGCTTGAACAGGCCATCGTCGCGCCCCTGGAAGGCGGTGTTGTGGAAAAGCATCGATGCGCCGCCGGCAGACTCGCCGACGATGGTCATCTCGTCCGGATCGCCGCCAAACGCCCGAATGCTCTCGTGAATCCATTGGAGGGCGAGGCGTTGGTCGTACAGGCCCAGGTTGGTCATGTTGTTGTCCTTGGCCACGTCGCCGACCGGGAAGTCGAGCGCGCCGGTCCGGTAGTTGGGAGAGACGTAGAGCATGGGCTTGCCCAGCTCGACCGCCTGGTCCACAAGGAAGGATTCATTGTAGCGCTAGAGGAGCGGTAAGGTGCGGTGCGAGAGAAAGCAGAGTTCAGCATCCAGAGCTGGCCACGTCGAGCAGGAAAGAGGCGGTAGAGTGAGTGGACTCACGCGATCGGCGCTGGACCCCATCCTGAAGCCTCCGCCGTGGATCCAGACGAACACAGGGAGCTTGTCGCCCTTTGCGACGCTCGCGGGGCGGACGACGTTGAGCGTGAGGCAGTCTTCGCCGCCGCGATACGTGACGTAGGGTGCGACGTAGTCGTTGTCGCCGCCATTGGCGTAGCATGCGTTGGGGTAGCTCTGTGCGCTACGCGTACCGTTCCAGGCGTTGTCGTCGAGGCGCTGCGCGCGTGCGAAGCGGACGGGCCTTACGGGCACGGGGCATGCCGAGGAAGAGGTGCTGTGCGCCGTGTGTGACGCCGAAGCCGGAGAAGGTGTGGTTGGCGTTGATGGCATCGAGGCGGACGCCAGCGTAGGTGCCGTTGAGGACGGTCACCGTGGGGTTGGAAGCGGGGTCAATGGTGTCGTTGGAGTTGCCGAGGTTGGTTCAGCCATCCTGGATGCCGCAGTTGAGCGTGGTGACGCTGGAAGGCGAAGAAGCGGTGGCATCTTGGCGTTTGGAGAGCGGGGATGCGAGGGTGGAGGACGAGGGAAGGGCGGCTGCCAGGAGGGGCAGCGAAAGAAGGAGCGACGGGACCAGCATGGCGATGGTGGTGACGCCACCGAGACCAGCAACAGAGGTCAGTTTGTCAGGAGGAAGGGGGGGGGGGGGGGAAGAAGATGAAAGGGATGGAGGGGGATGCCTGGGATGGTCGAGGAACTGGAAGACGAGCAGAGGAGGCCGAGTGACGGTGGCCCATTTACATAGTAGCGCGCGAAGGGAGGCCGCTTGGGACGAGGGCGAGCGTGCTGCCGGCGCTCGGGTATGTCGTTGGCGCCTGACTGCTGTACAGGGGACACTGCGGCTCTAGGGCGGCCGCTCGAGAGTCGTCTTCATTGTTTGGGCGGTGGATGACTGCGGTGTGGCTGGAGGACGTTGGTGTACAGCAACAGGTATTGACCGGTGCGGTCGAGTGAGGATGCAGCCGGATGGGGCCGCGGCCTAGGCTGATGAGTGCGGCGAGAGGTTGCCGGCGCGCCATGTCGAGCGTGGGCAGGCCGAGGAGGATGCGAAGCGATGCCTACGCGGCAGCAGCCTGACGAGCGGGATGATGGAGGCGCGGTGGCAGCGAGGGCGAGGCGCAAAGGGGCGAGGCGCAAAGGGGCGAGGCGCACAAGCGACGCTCGCCTGTCAACGCACGGCCCACAAACACGCACAGACGCAAGCAAGCGCCGCGCGCTCCCCCACGCATGACGCCATATAGCGCAGGCCTTCTTCCCCGATCGTTTCCCTGTCGCGCTGCATACAATCGGGCCCCATCCACCGACGCCTTCCTCGGAAGCCGGGCAGGCGTGTGGAGGCTCTGTCCTCGCATCGTGTATACAGCTTCGCCTTCGTCCTCGACGCTTCCACCAACCATCACCCACCCTCGCCGGCCATGAGCTTCGGCGTCCTCCTCCTCCTTCTCAAATTGGCGCTCTGGGTCAGCGCACGCTCGCTCCTCCCCTTGCTCTTCGGCCACGCACGACACGCATCGCTCGACCAGCCACCCTCGTCATCCTCATCCTCGGCCGCCGCCCTTCCACGACCCGCAACAGCGCCATCCTCACACAGCCTCCACGACGACGACGACGACGACGACGAACACGATCAAGACCTCTACACCACCACATCCTCCTCTCCCTTCTTCTCCCGCGCAACTTTAAACAAGCTCAAGTCGCTGCGAGATGTCCGCAACACCCTGATCGCCCCCCTGCGATTCACGCACAACGGCGTATTCCACCTGCACAACTTCTCCGCCTTCCTCTTCTCGCTCGCGTTCGAGGAGACGGCTACGCTCTACCTCGCCGTGCTCCTAGAATCCGCAGGCTTCGATACGTCCGAGGGCAGCGCAATCCGTGGAGCGTTCAAGGCCAGCCTGTTCCTCGTCATACAGCTAGCCGTCGTCTTGATCCCGCTCGGCATCTGCCTCCTCTTTACGTATCGCACAAGCAGTGGGTATCCCTTCTCGCCCTCAATGTGCCCCTCTGCTGTCCACTGCTGATCTCGCATCCTTTCTTCGCCGACTCCACCCGCCCGCCAGGCTCGACTCCGCTCTCGCGCCGCCTCATCTACCTCTCGCTGCCATTCATCCCCTGGCTCGTCCTCTTCTTCTCCGTACCACTGCCCTCAGCCCTGTCATCGCCCAGCAACAACAGCAGCAGCAGCAACAAGTCGGCGGGCATCCTCAACTCCCTCCTCGCTCGCACCGCCGTCATTGGCGTCACGCTCATCGCCCTGCTATCCGGCTCGGCCGCCATGGCTGCCACCTGGGAAGCCGTCGAGCAGTGGCGCGGCAAGTCGATGTAAGTCCCGCCGACGATTCGAGCCGTGATTCGGCGGTGTGCTGACGCCAAAGTCTCTTTCCCTTTGCGCTTTGCGTCTGGTGCAGCCGCCCGCCAACGCAAGCCGACATCAACCTAGCGCACGACTCGTTCGACCGCGCTTGCTCCGACCTCGAAGCCAAACGAGTTGAACTCCAGCGTCTCGAAAGGGAACGCGAAAACGTCCGCGTCGAGGGCGGTGGTGGGTCGCGCTGGAAGCTGAGCAACCTGTGGAGCGGCGATGCCAGGTCTAGAGGTGAGTTCACCGTCCTCTCTCATTTACCCACCCCTCGCCGCCGCCGCCTCGGCACGCTGCATCTCTGACTCTCCTCCGTCTCCCTCGCCGACGCTCTCGCAGAGATAAAGACACTCCAGTCCGAGATATTTGGTCTGAGCGCAATAGCCTCTGCGATGCGAGACGACCTCGACACGATGTCGCAACTCTCCAGACGCGATCGACGCTCGCGCACCTTGTCCGGCCGTGTCCTCGTCGCCATCGGATGGTGTTGGGCGGTCTACTGCGCTTTTCGTATCGTCTTCGTACGTTTCCCACCTTCTTCCCTTCTCTTCCCGGCTATCCTTTTCGTTTCACTTTTTGTTCCTTGTCCCGGTCGTACTGACCCCGAACCACGTTGCCCGCAACGCAACGCCAGTCGATGCTAAACCTCCTCATTCTAGGGTATCGCGATACAACACCACCAGACTTTATATCTCTCAGTCTAGCCTCCTTTCTTCGTCTATTCGACGTCCAACTCGACGTAGCAGTATGGACCAAGCAAATCTCCCTCGTCTTCGTAGGCGTCTTGATTTGGGCTCGTATCGGTTCGGTTTTATCTTACCTTGGTCGAGTGAGTTTTTTCCTTTTTAGACCTGGTCGTGATGGCAGGTTGTGAAAGTTGCATAAGCTGACAAGAATAATCAACGACGATGACGGCGGCGGACGAACGAACGGAATGTAGGCTTTCAGAGCTGCATCGGCGGGAAGAGGTGTTGAAACGTGTTTTCTTGTCCTCGTCCTGAGCGAAGTCATGGTAGGTCCTCCCCGTCCTCCTCTTCCTCCATCTTCTTCATCCTCCCCATTTGTTATCTCTTCCCTCTTTATACTGACCCCTTTCCTCTCCTTACCCTCCCCACACGCCCAGACAATCTACCTCCTAGCAACACTAATCCAACTCCGCACCTCCCTCCCACCCTCACCCCTACTTCCTTCCGTACCTCTTCTATCTCTCCTCCCCTCTTTCCAAATCGTCTTTGGGTCTCTATTCGATACCTTCTTTCTCCTTTCTTCCTTCTTCACCGCTGCCTATCTGTATTTCCTAGCAGCTCAGAGAAGTCAGAGTGGTGGAGGTGGCGTTTTGTTCGGTGCTGCAATGGATTGATGCAGCGTTCAGTCCGCGGGGTATAGGAATAAGGTATATGAATCTTTGACTGGTGCTGTATGATGATCATGTCTAATCACTGAGTGGTGTCGATAGAGAAGGTTGTCTGCTCCACGGCGGGACTCGATGATGGGCCCAACACTCCTCCAGCTGCACCTCCCCCTGCACCCGGCGCACCACCGCTTCCTCCACCGAGAATACTGATCCGTCTCAATGCCCTCTTCCACCCCGTCGCCGGTCCCATCGCGCCCTGCTCCTTTTCCTCTCCCGTCGTAAGAGGCGGCAAGGCGTTTCCGTATCCCAACAAAGGCGATGCCCCCTCCATCCCTGCACCAGCACCGGCGGCAGGAGGAGGGGGAAGGCTATAACTCTCGTCCCCCGCAATCGAATCCTCCAGGAAACTCCCACTTTCAAACCCCCCTTCAACGCCGACGCTGCTACTCTCGCTCGCACCGCCCGGCGTACTTGAAGGCGTACCGCTGCCCGTTCCCTCGTCTTTCCCCTCGCCGTTGCCGTTTCTCGATGTCGCAAGGGTGAGCGCCGTCCTATCCCTTCTGGCTCGTGCACGGGCACGTGCTACTGCTCCTATGCCCTCCCCCTCCAATCCCTCTCCCCCTACAAATTCGGTGAGACCGCTTCCGCTCAACTGGATGGCTCGCGTACGCTCTTCCCTCCGCTTCTCGGGGTCAGAGAGCAAGGGCGTAGAGGTACGTGGGAACGCTTCGCCATTGGCTCCCACCGTTCCCGACCTGGTGCGGGTCGCGGCAGAGTCGAGCGAGTTGAACCGACTCCCCGGCGTCGTAGAGGCGTCGCTGAGTGTATCGGAGCGGTCGGGCGAGGTGACCGCCTTGCTCTCGTTGCCGCTGCCTCCGCCGCCACCGCCTCCTCCTGACGTGACGACGCGGCTGAAGAAGGCTGCAAAGCCACCGCCACCGCTGCTGCTCGCGCCACCGTTGTCGCTGGTGGTTCGAGTACGTCCGCCGCTCATCGCCGATGCCGCTGCCGCTGCCGTGGAAGGGCTTTGAGGGCCTTGGACAAGCTGGTGCGACGGAGGCTGGATGCCGCGGCGAAGCAGCTCCGTACGGATCCGCTCGCGCTCGGCGACGTCGGCCTCGTCCTCGACCTCCTCGCTGCTCCGCACTTTACGCGCAGGTCCGGTGCTGGCGGCCGGCTCCTTCCCGATCAGACAGCTGGTCGACGCTGACGCTAGCGTCAGCGGCTTCAGGTTGGGGTTGGGCTCGGGTCCAGCGTTGTTGCTGCTGGTGCCGCCGCCGCCTCCGAGGAACGGCAGGCTCCTCCAGTCGATCGAGCTGCCGCGCTTTGGCTTGGGTGGATGCGGCTTGCTGAACTTGGACGCCGCATCGTTGTTGCTGGCTGCACCGCCGCCGAAGCGGAACAGCCCTCCGCCGCCGCCGCCGCCGCCGCTACTGGTGCTGGCGTTGGTGGCCGCACTGGTATTGGAAACGGAGCGCTTGGTCTGGTTGGGGTTTTCGAACGTGTCGTATGGCATCGCGCGGAGGTTGGCCTTGGACTGCTTCCTTCGTGTTCCGCCACGCACGGTGCCCTTGCCGTCGACGGCGAGGATGTTTTCGTAGCCCTCGCGCGCGATGATGCGGTCGATGATCTTGGCAATGTAGAGCGTGAGGGCTTGATTGGCCTCGCGGAGCTCGCGCACCTCTTTCTGCAGCTCTGCGCCGTGTGTGGATGCAGGGAATCGCAGCAAATGTGAGAAGTGGCCGAGCCGTGTCAGACACCACCTCATCGCAGGGCCATCTGTCGCCGCTCGCTCGCCTGCACTCACCTTCGACGTTGTCCGAGATGGCGCCGTGCCTCTCGTTCCTCCTCTCTTGCCGGCGCTTCTTCTCGTCCGGGCTGATTTGGGCCTCAGACCGGAGACTGCCGCTCTGTTCGAGCTCGCTGGCCAAATCCGTTGGATGCGGCGCCAGGATGCTGGTAGACTGCTTCCGCCTGCGCACATTGCGGCTCGAGGTCTTTCCGCTGGCCGCCTTGCCGGACGGTGCCTTGGGCGTATCGGGGACATCGTCGACGTCGTCATCGTCGTCGGCATTGTCGACTGAGGTATTGCGGGTGGTGTTGGCTTCGCGTCCTTCATCGTTGTCTCCGCCTAAGTCGTCGTCGTCTTCATCCGCGTCGTCGTCTTCATCGTCGCTCTCGTAGGGTCCCACCAGCCTAGACGCGCCTCGCAGCCTCTGGCGGCCGAGGCCGGCGCTGATCATGGCACTCTCGCTCAGAAGCGCGCCGCTGAACGTCTTCTCCTGGAGGATGTCGATGAAGGTCTCGTTCTGGTCGCGCAATATCGCATTCTCGCCCCTCACATCCCTGAGCTCGGTCTGAAGCGTAGCGATGGCATCCGTCAGCGATGTGTGCGATCGCTGAATAGTGACGAGCTCATCCTTGAGCGTCTCGTACTCCTTCTCCTCGGCCAGCGTGCGGGGGGCATGCTTCCTAGAGCCCGAGGCAGAGGTAGAGACGCGGCGTCCCGGCACACTAGGCCTTCGCGCCTGGGCGTCCGTAGCGGCGCCTCCCCCATTGTCGGCACCGTCGTCGGCGGCTGCAGCCTGAGCAGCGTCGTCGTCGTCGTCGTCGTCAGCGCCGGATCCGTCGGAATCGGCCGCCTGGCTGCCAAAGGCGCCTTGAGCCCGCATCTGGGACAGCTTGTTCGAGAGGCGCTCGTGCTCCTTGTAAAGTTCGTGGTGCTGGCTGAGCAGCTTCTCGTACGAGGCCGCCTGAGTAGCCTTCTGCGACTTGAGCAGCGCCTCGGTGTCGACGTAGTACTGGCGCTCCTTGTCCATCGTCGTGGTCTTTGCGGCAGATGAGCAGACGGAGCGGATGGGTACGAGGAGAGGGTCATTAGTAAAAAGCGGTAGCTGCATCGCGAGGCGGTGCATGAGGCAGCAGCGGCGGCGGCGGCACAGCCGAGCTTGAGCGTGGAGAGAGTGGACAAGAGGAGCTCACCTGGTCGCCGTACCGTCGCTCTGCGTCGTTGCGCCGCTTTTCGCTGTCGTTGAGCTGCTTGCGGAGGCTCTCGATCACCTGCATCTTGGAGTAGACCTCGCTCTCCATGCGGTCCTGGTCGGCCATCAGATCGTCGATGCGCTCCTCGCGCTGCCGGATGACGATATTGAGCGACTCGTTCTCGGCCTCGGCCAGGCTGAGCTGGCTGAGGAGTGAGTTCGACGAGGCCTGGAGCTCTTCGCTGGCGAGGATCTGGGCGTCGAGCTTGGCGTCTATCTGTAGGCGGGAGACAGTGGCAGCAGCAACAAAAGGGCAGTGAGAGGAAGGGGTCAGTAGAAATTCCACCGGAGGACAGCAGCTTCCTCTGGGGGCCAAAAATGTCCGTCCGCATCTTCAAGGTTCACCTCGTCCATCTGCACTTTTGCTCGACCGAGGGCCACCACGAGGTCGTCCCGCGAGAGGCCCTGGAGGGCGAGCTCGATCTCTTCCTTTGGGATCTCTTCGGCTGTGTAGACCGGATCGTACCTCGAATTGTAGCTGCGCGCCGAACCTGAAGACGATGTCCTGCCGACGGGGGACGTCACTGCGAGCCCATCACCGAGGCCCAGTGCGCCGTACTTGGTCTCGCTGCGAGCAGCTTCGGCGTCGACTGTCGCGATGTTTCTGTCATCGTCTCGATAGATCCCTCTGTCGGAGGAAGAGGAGGGTGACTGGGCCGCGTGGACGTCCGGAGCCGCCTTGGAGGCGATGCTGTGGCTCGAGTTCGAACGGCCGCTTGTGGTGCGGAGCTGGGTCGCGCGGTTGCGACTGCGCGGCGGTGGCGGACGCGAGGTGGCGGGATTGTTGGCGAGGCTCTGGTGCGACTCGGTGCGCGGGATGACAGGGCGCAGCTCTTCCGTCGCCATGTTATTGACAGGCGTTGGTTACGGGCCCAGTGGGTCAAATGGTCTGGTGCGTTGGTCTCGGAGAGAGCTTGGTGCTGCCGAAGCTTTGCGTCAGCTGTTGATGATACTCGGTATCTCGCTTGCTGGCGCTGCTGGTTGGATGAAGAAGGGGGCGCTCTGTTGGCGCTGCGTCGATGTGGACCGGATCGAGAACTGTATGGGGGCGCTTGGTGACGTTGCTGCAGGCGAGCAACTCGAAGGAGCTCGAGCAGAGCACGAGCTGAGTCGAGAGAGGTCGACACTCGTGACGACAGGTCTGGCTTGATCGTTGAGGTATGGGTGTCTTTGCTGGCGTGGATGTCGTGGGGAAGCGTGTAATGATCGTAGGTCGCAGGTCGTAGATGGTAGTGTTCAGAGGTTGATGAGAGGGGAGGTTGCGCAAGAAGGCGGTATCGTTATATGGACGGAGGGAGGGAGACAGCGACGTGTTGGTGGTGGTGTTAGTGGTGGTGGTGTTGACATAGGGGGAGGTGGTGGCGGTGGCGGTGGCGGCGAGCACAATGGCGGGCTGGATCAGGGTGCAGCTGGTGGGGGTCCGTGGGTCGCCCCGCCCGGCAGGCGCCCGCGTTGGGAGTGCCTTGTATTTTTGTCCACTTTTTTTGGTGTCCCTTTGCAGGCGTGCGGCGGGGCCTCCGAGACCGACACCTCCCCACCCTCGGCCAAAAGGAGTAAAGAAGTGGTAAGCAGCCCTAAGTCGAGCCAGAGCGCCAGACAATCAAGATTAATAGGGTAAGGGGCTCCTCGGCACCACCAACCATCGACACGCACCACGGCCAGCCGCCGGTCCGCTGGCCCTCCATCGGCCCCAGAGAGGCAAGGCGCGCCTTCCAGCGTCCGCCTACGATATCAGCGATGCAGGGGCAAGCAGCTTCAAACGCAACGGCGAGAGAACGGCGCCGCAGATGGAAATATGAACAGCAAGTGTCCCAGCTGCTAGATGATCCCGTGCGCCAAAGCAAAGCAAAGGCAAGGTAAGGCAAGGCAGGGCAAGGTGGACCTCTTGGGCAGGCCTGGCCCATGCAGGGTGTGGGGAGGGGGGAGGGGGGAGGCCCATCAGGTGGGTCACCCTCCAGCACCGAGCCAGCCGCAGCCGCGAGGGGGCGTGCGCGCAGAGAAGGGTGCTCGGACCCTCGCTTTTCGCGCGTTTGGCCGGCGTGCGCTGACTGGTGCTTACGTGGGCGCCCGACACGCGTCTTTGCTCCCTGGGCAGGCGCAGCCCGCAGCCCGCTCCCGCCTCTTCTGGTTGGCTGGCTGCGACTTGCCGCTCCACCACCTCCTCTTCCTCCTCCTCGACGACGACTCCATCATCTCCATCGCCCTTCTGCCCTCTTCCTCATTCACTTGCTGCCCCCCCCCCCCCCCCCGCCAGCCAGTCATCTAGCCCAGCCTAAACAGCACCAACACCACCACCACCAACGGCAACAGCAGTCTCCCTACCCCACCCTACATCGTCCGCCATGTCCAGGTCCTACGATCGAGGTGCGTCTCGTTCTCGTCCCGTTACCCCTGCACCTGCCTGCCGGCCAGCCCTTGTTGGCCTCCTCTCCCCTTCTGATCGCTGCTGATCTCCTCCTGAAACCGATCAAACACTCGCCCATCTCTCCCCTGCCCTGCTCTCCAGCCCTGACCGTCTTCTCTCCCGATGGTGAGTCGATGCTCCAGCTTTGGTCGCTTTTCATCGACGATAGGCAAGTAATCTGTTCTCGCCGATCACATCCAAAACGCTACCTCGTATCTCTCGTCACTCCCTCACTGTGTCATCTGCCGCAGGCCATCTGTACGTCAACTCTCCCTGCCAAGCTGCAAGCCGGCCTCGGTCGCCGTGCTCGACTGAACGCAATTTATCACCGTCCGCTTCGCATTCTTCGCCGCTCGTACCCATTTGTCCCCCTCTGCAGATTCCAGGTCGAATACGCCCTCGAGGCTGTCCGCAAGGGTACCTGCGCTGTGAGTAGTGCAGTGCTTTGCTCCGCGAGCTCGTTTCCTTGCGTGACGTTAGTTCGTCACGCTGATATCACCACGGCCTTCTCGTGCTGCCACCCGCGGGGCTGCTCCCTTCCTACCCCCTAGGTCGGTGTCAAGGGCAAGGATGTCGTCGTGCTAGGCGTCGAAAAGAAGAGCGTTCTCCAGCTTCAAGATTCCAGGACTATCCGGAAGACGGCCATGCTTGACGATCACGTCTGCCTCGCGTTCGCAGGTATGCATCCTCTCCCCCTAAGCCGAGCTTGAGTCCGAGGCCGACGCCGGAACGCAGCAGGAAGGGTGTTGACCAGCAGCTCCTCGTTTGACGCATCGCTTGTCCTCTTCCTCTGTTGCTATCCCGCTTCTGGTCCCTCTTCTCTTCCTCCAGGCCTTACCGCCGATGCCAGGATCCTGATCGACAAGGCCCGTATCGAGTGCCAATCGCACAGGCTGACCGTCGAGGACTCCGTCACTGTCGACTACATCACCAGACACATTGCAGGGATTCAGCAGGTAGGTCATCCCATACTCTTGAGGCTCCACTGGCGCATACAGCCTGCCTCGATCGCCGATTCGTGCTCTGACCTCTATCCTTTCTCTTCGTCCTCCCGCCTGTCCGTTCGCCCAATCGCAGCGATACACACAGTCCGGCGGTGTCCGACCTTTTGGCATCTCGACGCTCATCATCGGATTTGACGCCAACGAAAACATCCCGCGACTCTACCAGACCGAGCCCTCGGGCATGTACTCGGCCTGGAAGGCCAACTCGATCGGACGCTCGTCCAAGACGGTGCGCGAGTTCCTCGAAAAGAACCACAAGGACGACATGACAAAAGACGAGACCATCAAGCTCGCCATCAAGAGCCTGCTCGAGGTCGTCCAGACAGGCGCCAAGAGTGAGTAGCGGGCAGGGGGGGGGGGGGGGGGGGTCGTAACGACCCATGTCGATGAGGGGCGACCCGCCGACGACAACGACGACGAGCACGGAAAAGCAGGCGAGCAGAACACTGACACTTGCCGCTACCACGATTGTCCATCCTTCTTCCCGTGCCCTTCTCATTCGACAACAGACATCGAGATTGCTCTGATGGACGGGCACGGACAGGTCAGGGTGAGTTCCTCCCGTCAGACCCTATTCGCCACTTCAAGCATCACCTTTTTCCACATCATGTTCTGCCGCCAGCGAGGCGCACCTCGATACCATTCTGACCGCACTTTTTCCCTTTGTCCTCCATGCTTCGGAACGCAACACATGCATATGTCACCTTACAGAACCTCGAGCTGGCCGAGATTGAAAAGTTTGTCGCTGAAATCACAGAGGAGAAGGAAGCCGAGGCAGAGCGAAGGAGGAACCGTCTGGCCGCTACCGCTGGCGCACAGGCATCTATGGGTTCCGGCGCTACCGCTTGAGTCGTCGATCTCGTCGCGCCATACGTACACACACACGATCGCTCATATACGTAAATGCAAGAACGTTTGAGACTATAGGGAAGCGCGAGGTGGATGGGGTGTGCATGAGTGTGTGTGTGTGTGTGTGAGAGAGAGAGAGAGAGAGAAAGGACGAAGATGGAGACCTAGCGGTAGAAGGTATGATACAGCTTGAAGAGGGCGCGTGTATGTACGTCCGACGACGGGGAAAAGTCCAAAGAAAGACTACGAGGACAGAGAAAGGGGGATTGAAAAAGATACGCCACAATTCCTCAGTCGCCTTTAGACCACCACGATCGTACACGCTGTCCCATGGAGGTAGTCGTCTCTTCTTGATGTCTGGCGGTCCGGTCGGTCCGGTCGGCAAACATGGGCGAAGCGTCGTCCTCTTGAAACCCATCGTCACCTATCCTCGCAGAGCCGAGGGTAGGTTCGCGCCACGTTGAAAGAGTTTCGTCCTGCTCTTCTACGTCGTCGATGCGTAGACCTGTCATGGGAGGGAGCTCATCGTCGCTCCCTTCCTCGTCATCGTCGTCGGAGTAGCGTGTGTCGTTGCGCCTCAGGCCGATCAAACGGTGGCCTCGTGTGGAAAAGGAACGTGGCAGCTCGTCCCGATCCGTCACGTCGTCGTCGACTAGTTGAAGTGGGCCGTGGGTAGCAGTGTCCTCGGGTTCGTCGAGCGATTCGGCGCCGTTCCACTTGCGCATAGCGACCGGAATCAACACGGCGACGCAGACACCGCCGAGAAGGAGTACGTTGCGCAGACTGAATAGATTGAAGTCGTCTGCGCTCGTTATCTCGTCGAGCTTTTCGCCAAGCGTCGTGTGGATCACGGAGACGGCAAAGATGCCGCAGAACGTCGAGAGCCAGAAGAGGCCAACGTCGATCCCGAGGTGGGGCGCTAGGAGGTTGACGATGTTGTGCGGGGGCAGCGGCATCATCCTGCGTTGCGATAGGTTGGGACGGGGTTGGGCGAAAGGAGGCGAGAATAGGGGAGTGACGCCGTCCGGGTCCAGGAAAGTGTTCTCGTATGTCAGCGAACTGCTCGAGCTTTCTCGACCTGACGCTGTCCGAGGCCCAATCGCGGCTGACTCACCGGATGACGATGAGGTACGAGAGCATGTTGTCGTTGTGCTGGGCCAGCTTGTCCTTCCAGGTGTCGATGCGCGCCTTCCAGCTGGGCAACGCCACCAGGACTACACCGAGGAACTTGCTGATGAGGAAGCAGATTGTCGCACCGGTGGCGACCGACTGCATCGTGCGACGAAGCAACGCCAGATCAGAGCCGTCAGGACAGAGTCAGCAAAGAGCTGCCTCAACCCGGCCTGCTGAGCGCGATGCGGCGAAGCATCGGCATGACTAACGGCGCATACGAGCGGAAGAGCGACGGGAACGCCCCAAAGGGCGCCGGCCAGGATGCTCATATACATCGAGCCTGGGATGGAGAAGGCCTGGAGGCTGATGTCATCAGTGGAGGAGAAGGATGGCTCGCACGCCAGGTCAGCCTCGGTGTCCGGGGACGGCGGAGAGAGGAGCGGGGCCTGGGTAAGTGGACCAGCGTTTTCCTCTGCCTGCGACACATACAAGATGTAGACGATAAACCAGCACAGCATGACTTGGGCGAAGTTTTCGGACTTGTAGTACTGCAGGACGCGGTTGAGGTCCTGGAGCTGTTCAAGGGAGCGCGGGATCCTGAAGGCTGGCCGATCCGCACTGAATGAGTTGGCAAAAGGAAACGGCGAGGGAAGCAATAGCGGCTTACGACATGGTAAGCGATGGCCAGGTGAGGGCAGGGATTGTCGGTGTGATAGCAGGGGCGAGGCAGGCAGGAAGGTGGAAGGGGAAGCAATGCAGTCGTACTCACTCATCGATGACAGGAAGGGCGAGCCACAGGGTGCCGCCTATACCGACGAGGCAGACGAAAAAGAGGATGAGGAGCTGACCGCCCGCTCTGAGCAGCAGGCGGCGGCGTTGAAGCGGGTCGAGGATGGGCATGGCGGGCGGATGTATGCGCGTGCCTCTGCCGTGGTGAGCTTGCCAAGGATCGTTGTTGTCGTCGTCGTGATCGTCATCGTTTGTGCCAAAGTGGATCTGTAAGGATGAGGATGAGGATGAGTATGAGCGCTTTGCGCCGATCGTCTTTAGGGTGTGGCGTGAATGTATGGAGGCGACGTCGTCGTCTGTGGCGGGAATGGCAGCGGTCTGGGCGGCGAAGTGGTGAGCATCTGCTGTGGAGGTGGGCGGGGCGGCCGCACGTCGTGGTGATGGTGATGAGGTGGTCATGGGTGTCGAGTGGATGGGGAGGGTATGGGCTGTGGTGGATGCTGTTGAACGTCGAGGTGGAAGGGAGGCAAGCGATGATGGACAGGGTGTGGTGTGGCGTGGTCTGTGTCAGGGTCCGCGGGGGCTATGGGTCACGTGCAGACCTCGCGAGGGGCGTCGGCGGCGAGTGTGTGTTTTTCCTGCGAGGTGGAAAGCTGACGATGCAATACAGTCAGAGTGTAACTACATAGTAAGAGTAGTACTCGACGCCGGCCCTTGTTCCGACGCTTACGCCCCACGCCCCACGCCCCACGCCTCGGTCACCGCCGTCCACCACCACATCCTCGCCCGTCTCCCGACCACTTCTCGCCCATCGGCACCAACCGACAAACGCCCACCTCTGGCCTCTCCAACTACCTCTGCTCAGCGATCTACACGTACCCATACAGACTCAATCTGCCTGTCTCGCCCCCTGTTTCTTTAACACCACTACAGTCAGCCTCCTCATAGCCTCACCTCTGCCTTCACTGCCTCCACGCCGCAAGCCACTCTTCGATCGCCTGAGCGCATCGTCATGCTCCTGGCCTCCATCGTATCGGCCTGCGCCACTTCAGTCCTCCTCTAGGTCCCCACTCCAGCATCGCCAACCGCGCCTCGATACAGCCAAACGTGACCACACAACAGCTCGCTCCTCGTCTCCTCCAGCCAAACTCTGAACTGGATCCCAGCGATCCGCTAGAAGCGAGGTGGTATCCCTGCTCTCCGCCCTCCGCCGTGACGCCAGCTTACAGCCTGGTCGTCTTGATCCAGTCGCCAGACTGCGCACCACCCGCTCGCCTTTTCACCGCTCAGCCTGGGCGACATTCCCATCGTCCTCGCCGCCATCCGATACCCTTCATCTCCCATACAGCCACATACAATGTCCGCACGAGACCCCCTCGCCGCTTCGGTCGCCTCTGCTGGACCCGAGGCGTACGAAGCCCTCGACATCATCGGCAACGGCTCCTTTGGCATCATCCGCCAGGTCAGGCGCAGGATGGATGGCCGCCTCTTTGCCCGCAAGGAGCTCAAGTTTGAGCGCATGAGCGAGCGCGACAAGAAACAGATCGTCGCAGAGGTAAACATTCTCCGCCAGCTCAAGCACGAAAACATCGTCCAGTACGAGGAGAGGAGCGTAGACTCTGAGAACGGGTGAGTGGACCGATGGCCTCGTGTCGCTCACATCCTCGTCTTTTGCCCGACGCTGACCTCATTCTCCCCATGAGTGGACCGCATCCGCCCATCCTCAGCATCCTCTACATCGTGATGGAGTACTGCTCGGGCGGCGACCTTCTCAAGGTCATCAACAAGCACAAGCGCGCCAACACACGCATCCCCGAAGAGACGATCTGGTCTTACATTGCCCAGCTCGTCGTCGCCCTCGACGCGTGTCACTACCACGGCAGCTTCACCGTTGCTTCGGTCGCTACCGATATTACAAGCGACTGGGGCGCGATCGTCGTCGATCACAACTACGCCCGCGCCATCCTCCACCGTGACCTTAAGCCGGAAAATGTCTTCCTCGACGGGCACGGCCGCCTCAAGCTCGGCGACTTTGGCCTCAGCAAGCAGACGCCCGCGTCCGGCTTCGCCCAGACCTACGTCGGGACGCCCTATTACATGAGCCCCGAGGTCATCGATGGCCGCTGCTACGATGCCAGCTCCGACATCTGGGCGCTTGGCTGCATGATCTACGAGCTGTGCGCCTTTTCGCCGCCATTTGACGCCGCCAACGTCCACGAGCTCAATACAAAGATCCGCAGCGGTCGCGTCCCCAGTGTCACCCACCAAGGGTACAGCGAGGACCTCGACGACATTGTCGTCGCCCTCCTTACCCAGGACCCCAAGCGGCGCCCCACCACCCGCCGCCTGCTCAGCGTCGCCAACATCCGCACCGCCTGCAAGGTCCTCTACTTTGACGAGCAGATCGAGGCACTCGAAGCACGCTGGAAGGACGTTGAGGCACGCGAAGATCAGCTGCTCGAGCGTGAGGAGGGCCTCGCGGCCGCCCAGAGACAGGGCCTCCTGCGATTGCCCGCAGTCGACTCGGAGCTCCGGTCGCGGTTGGACGAGTACGAGGCACGCATCGAGGAGCTCGAGGAGCGCGAGCAGCACGTCCAGCAGCTCGAAGACGAGGTCTTGCGCAAGGAGAAGAGCGTCGATGCACAGCGCCAGATGTGTTCGGATGAGTGGGACAAGTGGTACGCGGGCGAGAAGGGCAAGGTGATCGAGGAGAACCAGGCACTCGCCGGCCAGGTCGCCGAGCTCGAGGCGCAGATCCGGCAGTTAACGTCACTCGCCGCCGAGACGCTGGGCGTCGACCGCAAGCAGGTGGCAGCCGCTGCCGCCTCGGCCGTCCACCGCCAGGCGCGACATTCGGAGGCCCATGTCGGACGCAAGGCCGCCGTGCTGCCGAGGACCGACAGCCTCTCCGGCAACCTCTCGTTGGCCGGTGGCGGCAGCAGCAGCAACAGGCACAACGTCGCAGCCACGGCCGCTCGCCCGACCGCACGTCCGACTGCCAGGCGGACCGCCTCCGGAGGTAAGGCGCGCCTCTCGCTCGACAGCGACATCAGCATGTTGAGCATACGCGAAAAGATTGCAGCCGGTACCGCTGCCCTCGGAACGCCGCGCTCGGCGCGACAGCAGGTGGTGGCCGTTCAGCCTTCAGCCACGGGCCCGGGGCCGGCACAGGCACCGTCTCGCGCTCCAGCGCAGGCCGGCGGCTTGGCCGTCGCTCCGAGGGCCTCCAGGACGAGCGCGACAAGTCAGGGCAGCGGCGGCAGCGACGAGTGGATCGACCAGGACGCCAACCACGAGGGACGCCAGTCGCCCTACGAGGCTTCGAAACACCTCGACCCGCCGTCTGCGTCTGAGCCGGCCCGCGAGGCAGCTTATTCGCGCCAGAGTCACGTCAGGGCATCCAGGAGGCAAACGATCGCTACCGAGCTGGCCGCCGACAGAGACCGCCACAGCGACGACGATGCGGAAGACGCCCTCGGTCGATGCGAGCAGCTCCTTCCGCGAACCTCGCGCTCTCGACTGTCGAGACGGCCAGACGCAGCACGGGACCAGGCAACAGCAGATGTCGGCGCGTTGTCCGAGGCCGAGTCGCACGCCGCCAAGGAGGAACAGAGAATGCTGAACGCCATCGCCGCACGCTCGAACGCATTTGCCGGATCCTCGTCGTCATCGTCCGTCGGCGGTCGGGCCATCGTGACGGCGGCCACTTCATCGGCACTGGCCAGCCCAAGGCGGCCCGCCGCCGTCAGAGCCGCGACCACCACCGCCGCTGCGACCTCGCAGCTGCCGGACGACCCACAGTGGCTGCGCTACGACGAAGATGACCGCCCTTCGCCGTTCATCAAGCGCATCACTCGTCTGCCGGAGCGGACTCTGACCCGGCCAGCGACCAGTGGCGCCACGTCCTCCGCGGCAGGCGGCGGACAAACTGCAAAGCTGAGCCTCCTGATGAAGGCGACACGGGCGGCAGCAGTTGCAGCGGCAGCGGCAGCGGCGAGCGGCGGCGGCGATGGCGACGGCGAGCATCGAGGTGTCGAGTCGGCGATACCCTCGCACACGTCATCGTCGTCGATCATCGACGAGGACGCTTCGATGGTCTCGCTGAGCCGCATCGAGGCGCCCGTGGCCGTACGACCTGCCCCACCTCCGCCGTCATCGCCCACTCCTGCTGTCGGTGCAGCAATGAGGACGGGTCGACCACGAGCTACAGCGGTCGAGTCGACAGACAAGGAAAACGTCCGCGCCACCACCACAACCACCACGACCGCTCGCACGACGTCCGCCTCGATCGCACCAGCGACGAGCAAGGGCGCTCGTCGACTCTCACACGTCGCCTCGTCCTCTTCCATCCCATCTCTGGCGGGCATGACGACGCCGCTCGTCTCTGACCTGCTTAACCAACCTTTGGGTGTTGGGGCCAAGCCATCGTCGCTTGAAACGCGGAGTCACTCTCGTGTCTCTGGCGTCGCTCCTTTTTTGCAGCAACAGCAACAGCAGCAGCAGCAACAACAACAACAGCATCAACACCAATCACAACCACCCCAACATAAGGCTGCGCTGCAGGCAGTTCTGCGTAGGCCTAGATCGAGCCTGTTGGCGGGTATAACGGTTGCCCCATTAAAAGCAGCCCCCACGCCATCGTCTGGCCTGTCTGCTACTGGGGTGAGGAGGGAGAGGGAGAGAGTGGGCGAGAGGACGAGAGAGAGGGCAAAGGGGAGGGGGAGTACGGTTGCGTCGTAGTGGAAAGATGGAATGATATTCGCGGTTCTGTTGTACAGTACGATACCCCGTTGAGGGGGGTGAGGCGAGGGATGCTCGAGTAAAAGACTGTTACAGTAGAGTAGTTACCACATTGCACGCACCTAGATACCTTCTTGTGTGTGTGAAGGCAGGCTTGATGGCGTGCACGAGAAGAGGCTGCTCCAAGGGAGAAGGGGACCAGGCAGGACGCATGGCCTCCTCCATGGAAATCAGGGGGCGGTGTTGAGCTGCAGCATTTACATTGGGCGGCCATTCGAGGGTCGCCGCAAAGCGCTTCTCAGGCAAGCAAGCAATGCGGTGCACGCCAAGGCGAGGCGAGGCGTGGCGCCGTGTGTGCAGGCGCTGCTGTGAAATACGTCTGAAACGGCGGAGAGGGAGCACTCGCTCGGCCCCCCATTTGCCCTCCATTGACATGTCACACCCAACCGCCATCTCGTCCCGCCCCCTTTGTTCCCGTCCTCGATTGTTCCGTCGTCATATAAGACCAGCACTTCCTACGCCCTTACATCCTCGTCCTACGTCATCCAGCCTCGGCCAGCCCGCACCTGCAGCCCACGTTTGTTTGCGCTCGACTTCGGCACTCTCCATCCTGCATCGTCCGCGGCGCTGCGCTTCAACCTCGCCCGGCATAAACGGCACACACAGAAGCTTGCACAACTACTACACCCGCTCAGCTTGACGATCCCTGGACCGAGACAAAAGAATCTCGACAACGCATTTCAGCGTAAAGTAGAAGCTCGCGTCAACAGCAGCCCGGAACCATCCATCCGGAGCTCCCTGCGTCGCCACGTCTTACGTCGCCGTCCACTACGATCCCCCCTCGACCTTTCTCGTCAGCAACGACTTCGACAGAGATAAGGTAGAGTCACTGCGACCGCAACTGCAAGCGTGATTGCAACGCGAGAGGACTGCTGAGCGACAGGAGAGTGCGAGAAAGAGGCAGACGGGGCCGGTCCCTTTACGTCTCCCGACTCCCCGTCCCCCTCTTCCCCATTCAACCTCGCCACTCCCTCCGCCTCTCGCTCTAACTCAAACCACCACACCATACCGTCCGCCATGTCGTCGGCCAGCACGTTCACCATGACGCCGACGCCAATGCCGACGCCGACGGATGTCGTGTCCGCGACGGTCACCGGCCTCAACTCGTCTGGCTCCGCCTCGAGCGCGTCCGCCGCCATGTCGAGCCTCTCGGCCGTCCTTTCGTCCGCCTCGGCCGCTATGTCCTCGGAGAGCGCCATCGCCGGCGGCGTCGCCAGCAACCCTCCCGTCTTCAAGTACATCGGTCTCATCCTCGCCGTCATGAGCGGCATCTTTATCGGCTCGTCGTTCGTCTTCAAGAAAAAGGGTCTCCTCAGCGCACAGGAGAAGTTCGAGACACGGCCGGGCGAGGGCCACGCCTATCTCAAGTCTCCCATGTGGTGGACGGGCATGATCATCATGGTATTGGCTGAGGTGTTCAACTTCGTGGCATATGCCTTCTCCGACGCCGTCCTGGTGACGCCGCTCGGCGCTCTCTCGGTCGTGATCTGCGCCATTCTCTCGTCCATCTTCCTCAAGGAGAAGCTGACGTTCTTCGGCAAGGTCGGCTGCTTCCTCTGCATCGTCGGGAGCGTCATCATCGCGCTCAATGCCCCGACGCACGCCGTCTCGGGTAACATCAAAGAGTACCAGAAGCTCTTCCTCGCGCCCGGCTTCCTCGTCTGGGCGAGCCTGTGCGTCGCCGCGGCGCTCATCCTGATCTTTGTCTTTGCGCCGCGCTACAGCAAGAAGAACATGATGATCTACATCACCGTCTGCAGCCTCATCGGCGGGCTGAGTGTCAGTGTCACGTCTGGGCTCGGCGCGGCCATCCTCCTCTCGATCCGCGGGCAGAACCAGTTCAAGCACTGGTTCATGTACTTCCTGCTGGGCTTCGTCATCGTCACGCTGCTCGTCGAGATCAACTACCTCAACAAGGCGCTTGAGCTGTTCAACACGGCGACCGTCACGCCGACCTACTACGTCATCTTCACCGCCTCGACGCTCATCACGTCCATCATCCTCCAGCAGGGCCTCAACGCTCCGGCCGTCGACATCGTCACGCTGGTGATGGGCTTCCTCGTCATCTGCGCCGGCATCGTGCTGCTGCAGCTTAGCAAGATCGACCCGGAAGACCTGCAGGATAAGCCGGGCCTCGATCGCGGCACGACGCTGCTGATGCGCGCGAGTCACTCTGTCGTGTCGCGCGGTGGCAACGATAAGACCGAGACGACGGCGCTCGAGGATCCAGGGGTGGATACGATCCGCGGCGGTTTGGGCGTGATTGGATCGATGGTGCGCGCACGCAGCTCGCGACGGCTGAGTGGGGCCAGCTCGTTCCGACACCACAGCGCGGCGGACGAGTACACGCTGCAGCTGCGCAGCAACAGCAACAACAACGTGCCACTGACGACGCAAGGGTCGACGAACATCGAACGGTACCAGCTTCACGACAACCCCATGAGGTCGTCGGGATGCCTCTCTCCCGGCCACCTGTCGCGGCAAGGTTCATTCGTCTCATCTTCGGCTACGGCCGCCCCACCGTCCGGCATGTCTCAACGCGAGACGACGATTTCATTTGCGTCGGGTAGCGAAGAACCGCACGGATACCACGCGTCTTCCGCCTTGGCCGCGTCATCGCCGTCACGTAGCGCCTCTATGCTACCACCCGTCGCGCCTCGATTGAAAGACTACGCGTACACCGCGGACGACGCTGCCGGCTCTTCCTCCCTCCCGCCATCGCGCAGCGGGACAGCGAGGGACCACACGCTTTCCCTTTCCTCCATCCGCGAAGCGTCGGGTGGAAGCGACTCGAACGTCCACTCCGCCTACGTCGATCCGTACGCCGTGACGTCGGACGTGCTACCACGCTCAGACGCAAGGGGCGACATCCGAATGATGTGGGATCATTCCAACTCTTCCACCATGACGTTCTCCGGATCGCCAGAGAGCGAGAAGGACTACAGCTACGGGTCAAAGGACGACGAGCTTCAGGAACGAGCTGCGTCAAAGGTCGTCAAGAACACGAGGGGTGATAGAAACCAGCGACATTATCCGAAAAGAGCGAGGGGTGGGAAGGACGACGAGAGCGATGGAGAGGAGGAAGAGGAATTCTTGAGTCTTAGAATCGCCTATCGGTAGTACCGGTCGGTCGGTCGGTCGGTTTCTTTTGCTTTCGAGTTGTTTTGTCCTTGTGCATCATCAGGACAGGACTGATGACGACATGCTACTATTCGCCGCGCGGAGAATTTGTTGGGACGCCAGAACGTTGGTTGCTTGGGTCCAAGCTTTCTCTTATCGCTCCTCCTTGCTTTCTGACCTTCTTTGTACAACTTTACCTTGCATATCCCAACTCAAATCGGATGATATATATGATTCCACCACGTCACGCCATGATTACCCTCGTTTCCTATCTGCACTTTGCATCAGAGTCGAGGTTGACGTGCTTGCGTGTGACTTTGATCTTCTGCCGCAGCGTTGGCGGATGTGACACCAACACTTGACTTCACCTCTGCGCTCTCTGTTGTTACACTCGCCCGATCGCCTCGGGAATGCGTCTGAACTGACTTGATCGGGGAATCGGGCCACAACAGTCGATCCCGATTTAGCCTCTTCGATCGAGCCGCTCTTCCTCATGCCGTTACACTCGCCCGATGGCCTCGGCAAAGCAATGGCACCGACTCGATCGGGCTGTCGAGCATGCGCAATCTGGCCCGATCTGATTTTACGCCCTGAACGGACCGCGCTTTCTTTATCCGTTACACTCGCCCGATCGCCTGTGGAACACGCATGCATCAACCTGATCGTGATACCGGGCTTAAAGGTCCGAGCCCGATCTAGCCAAAGACCCGATCTGGCCGCTAGGTTTTGGGGAGGGACGGGAGGCCTTTGAGCGCAGGCCGGGCCCGAATGGAGCTTGTTGGGCCTTTGCGCATCTCTCCACCCCCACCACACACCTAACCTTCCTTCTGATCTTTTACTCACACCTTCCACACCAACCTCATCACATAGTCTCACGTTTCGCTTTGTACAGCCCAACATGGCATCTGCTTTCGCAGCTTGGATTCGGTCTCCCGCCGCACGTGATTACTTCTTCGTAAGTCGACTCCCCCCCCTCTTCCCCCCCTCCCCTCGCGGTATCATCATCACCGTTCTCGTTGATGCACAGTGGAGAAAGAAACATTGAACTCACACCTGCATCGCCTCTATCCGTCTCACGACTACCTCGAAAAGTCGACACACTTCTGGGGTCCTATAGCCAACTGGGGCCTTCCTCTCGCTGCTCTTGCCGATCTCTCCAAGAATGAAGAGATGATTAGCGGTACCATGACGACCGCACTTGCTTCTTATTCGTAAGTTTCCTTCCCACGTCAAACGTCTGACTGTTTTCGTCCTTCTCACCCACTACATCTCCTCACCTACGACGACAACGACAACGACGACGACAGGGCGGTGTTCATGAGGTTCGCATGGCGCGTCCAACCGCGCAACTACCTTCTCTTCGCCTGCCACACTACAAACATGCTCGCGCAGAGCACGCAACTTGCCAGGTTCGCCGTGAGTATCTTCCCTCTCCCTCCTTCCCTCCCTTCCTTCCTTCTTTTCCTGTTCCTTGCCTCCTCCGTTCGATTGCTGACCAACTGCCCTCTCATGGGGTTAAACACACACCTCGACTCCGAAACAGAACTACCATTACTTTGGCGGTAAAGAGAAGCGTCTGACATCGGCCGTACCGGACATCAAGAAAGTCGTTTCCGCATGATCCTCTTCTCTTTTCTCTTCTCTTTTTCCCCGGCACTGTATCACATCTCCCTCGACGTTCTGAGATACGAGGGTTCCTTCAGTCGATTCGTAGAGAAAACGCCAGGTCAAAGTCATCACCACACGACAGAAAGAGGCTTCGTATTCGCTGGCGATGCGCCAGACATCTAGCCAATCTGGTAAGGTGTTTCGCGAGCGACTTTAGGGCGTGATGGACGGACAAGAAGGCCTATCCTTCTGAGCTCTTTCAACGCTTATCACCATTCGCTCGCTACAGTTCAAGCACCCTACCGCACCGCACCGCACCGCCTCACGCAGACTCTCACACATCGCTCAGCTTAAAACCGGCCAGCGATAAAGAGTTCCGCCTCTACACCGAGGAACGATTCTACGTCTGCATAATAAATCCTTGCCTTCTTCCATCCTTCCTATTGCACTCCAGCATCACGACTTGCCCTCGACGCTCCTGATATACTCTCCCAGCACGACGACGTACTTTTCCGCGATCGCCGAAAAGTACCATTCGTGCTCGGCGTTGTGCGCGCTGACGACGTTGTGGGCGATCTCGTGAGCCACGCTAAAGTAGGTCGAGACGAGCGGGTTCGACATCTTGCCGGCGCGCACGTCGGCGTCGTGCCAGGCCAGGTAGTAGCGCAGGTTGAGGTAGATTGTCCCATCCCGGTTGAAGGCGATGCTCGGCCCTTGGACGTCGCAGTAGACGTTGAGCGATCGCGGGTCCAGCCCAAAGATGTTCCCCACCGGCTTGTAGACCCGGTTGATGAGGCGTTCGAGCGCCGCGTGGTTCGTCTGCAGCGTCGCAACGGCGTCGAGAAACGGCGAGAGGAAGACCTTCATCCCCGCCACCTCGCCTGCAAGCTTCAGGTCGGTCTCGATGCCCGTCGTGTCGCAGTAGGTGTTGCTCGCCTCGCGGATATCGGTCTGCTGCGCGGCGCTCTTGATCGTGCTCGAAGCATCCGGCCGACTGGCCTGGATGGCGCGCAACACATTGTGCTGTATGGTCGAGAGCGGTGTCACCTCCGCCGTCGACTCCTGTGGCTTGTTGCCGCCGCCGTCGGGGCCGAGCTGCTTGATCCCGCCCAGGGGTCGATCTGCCTCGGAACGGCCCGCAGCTGCGATGGGAGGAGGACCAGTGCCGCCGAGACCCTCTCCCCATCCGCCCGGAAGAGACGGTCCACGCTCGATCGACGACGTCCCATCGGCCAAGGACGAAGGCTTCGAGCCTGATGACTGCATGAAGCGGCTCTTGAAGCCGGAAAACAGCCCGCCGCCGGCACCGGCACCGGCTCCCGCTCTAATATTGTTCGGCGGCAGCGTTCCTCCGGCCGGAGACTGCGGGAAGGGTGCACCGAGCTCCTTGCTCGTCGACGAATCCGGCCTGATCCTCCGCGGGTATGAGTTCTGCAGCAGCTCGTCCAACGCCCGCTCGACGTCAGGCTCCTTCTGCGACCGCAGCAGCCCGTCGACGTAGGCGGGCTCGGCGTCCGGGAAGACGGCAAGTACCTGCTTCTGCAGCTTGGCGAGCTCGGCCTCGGACGCCTTGGCCTGGGTCGCCGTCAGCTCGGCCTGCATCCGCTCCTCGCGCAGCTGCGCCTCGGCCGCGTCGCGGTCCGCCTTGCGCTGCTGGAGGATCTTGTCAACATGGAAGCCGCGCCGCTTGAGGTTGCGCAGCGACGTCGAGAGGAGCGTCATGAACAGCAGCATCTCCTGCAGCCGCTGTCGCGTCAGCAGGAACTTGTTGAGCGCCATGGCCACCTCAAAGTAGTCGACGTCCATCGCGGCAGAGAGGAAGAGCGTCAGCTTCGTCCCACGGAGCGACGCCATCGCCGATGACTTCTGAACGTTGACCTCCTGCACGGAGCCAAAGCGCAGCGTCCTCGTCAAGCGGAGGCCGGCGCCGTCAACCTCGACCACCTCGAGCGCCGACTTGAGCCAGTCGGCGTCGCGGCGAATCTCAGGCTTGGCCGTCGAGCGCTTCTCAAATAGGAACAGCGGCGTCCGCTCGAGAACCAACGCCTTGACCTCTTCGGAGCGCCGCGTCCGCTCGAGCACGCGGCCTTCGGCCGAGTACTGCTCCTCGACCAGCGAGCTCAGCCTCGGCGAGCCGAGCTGCTCGTACAGACCCTCCTGCAGCAGGTCCTCGTGCGGCGCAAAGAAGACGCTCGAGCCGAACAGCATGTGCGAGTTGGCGTCGTCGACAATGACAACGTCGGCCGGCCGTTTTAGCGCGTAGACAAGCGTCCCTGGGTCGTCACTCTCTTCCTCCTCTTCGTCATCGTCGTCCATGAGATTCGGCACTTTGCCGGTGGCGGCACTGTTTGTGATGGCCTTCGCCTCCGTTGCTGCCTGGGCGATCCGCTTCGAGCCAAGCAGGAATGGCGACCGCTTCATCTCGGATCGCAGCGGCGAGCGGATGCGGCTCCAGTTGGAGGCAATCTGCCGGAGGATGCCGAGGTAGGCGTCGGTGCTGCCGGCTAGTTGGTAGAAGCGCTCCGGCTCAGCCACCAGCCGCTTGGCGACCTCCTCGATGCTTGGCTCGTTGGTGACGCCGCAGTTGCGCAGGAACGCTCCCGCCACGGGCCCGTAGTCGCAGTACGAGAAGACGTCTTTGAACTGCGGCGACGAGCTGTTGCCGCCGAAGTAGCAGTTGACGGGCGCCACCAGCATTGTCGTCTCCTCCGCACCTCCACTGCCATCCTCGTTGGCCGCGCTAGCCTTGCGCTTGACGGGGATGAACTCGACCGTCTTGAGGAGGCCAAAGTCGGCCAGCGTAAACTCGGGGACCGAGGCGAGATATTCAAAGACCTTGCGCGCCTCAACCTCATCGCGCGTCGGCCGGTTGACGAGGCGGCCGATGAGCTGGTTGCTGCTCGGATTTGCGCGGAGCTGGAGCTTTGGCGCATCGTTGGGGCCGATCTCAGAGTTGATGACCGGCCAGCCCATCACCTCGGCCTCTGGGTTGGTGAAGGCCTCGGTGGGCTTACAGAGTTGCCGCTTGCCGCTGTTGTTGCTGCTGTCGACGGACGGCTTGCACGGCACAAAGGCGTACGGGCTCGCCTTGGACAAGTGGTAGTCGGTGCGGTAGACGGCGGCGAACTTGTCGAGCAGGTAGAGCAACGCGCGGGTGCGCAGGTCCTCGTCTGCCGTGTTGGACGCCAGCGCGAGGATCTCCTCAAGCGGCGGGTGGCGGCGCAGGCCGAGGTCGAAGACGAACCTGGCCTCGTCCGAGCCGGCCTTCCACACCTTGCCGGACCAATCGAGTACGGGCAGCTTGAGCGCCTTGAGCGCGTCGGTCGGCTCGTAGAGCTGCGACGCCCGGTAGCGGATGATACGCGGCTTGCCCTCGGCATTGGGCGCGTCGGCGGGCTCGCCCTCCTTCGGGAAAATGGCCGTCTTCTTAAGGCGGTCCCTCTCTACGGCCGACAGCGTGTCCTTGTTCGCGGCTAGGTAGGCGACGAGGTCAACGTGGGACCAATCTCCCGCCGCGACTAGCCTGTTGAAGATCATCTGCAGCTCGACATGCCGTCGCACGCCTAGGGCGATGAGCACCTTCTCCAGGTTGCCCTTGACCTGGGCGGTCGGGAAGGCGATGATCGGGAGGTCCGAGAAAAGCGACACGTTGGCAAAGTAGGCGTCGCCGGGCCTCTGCATCCCCTTGCGCGTCGGAACGCAGGTGGTCGGCTGGAGCGCGCTGCCGATGTCGGCCTGCGCCTGCGACGAGAGCGAGCCCCAGGCCCGGGCGACGATCCCGAGGATCTTTTCGGAAAAGGCCGGCAACAGCTGAATGTTGGACTCGGTATCGACGCTGGCCGTCGCGCTGAGCGCGACGACGTGGTTCAGCCACGCCGGCATCGTCAGCTCGCCCCAACCGAACACCCTACCCAGGTCCGCCGGCGAGAGCGACTTGGACACTTCGTACGACAGGCACGAGTCCGGCAGCGGGACGTCGGTGGGGACGCGCTGCGGGTTGAGGTAAGAGCGCACCGAGCGCAGCGTCTGGATCTTTTCCGTCGTCGACTTGCCGTCGTCGCTCGTCGCCGGGACGCTTATCAGGGCGTTGTCAAGCAGCTTTGCACGAAGGCTGACGTCATATGAGGGATGGCCTGCGACCGAGATCCACCACTTGAGGCACGCGACCATCTCCGCGGGCACGAGCGCGCGGGACGACAGCTCCTTGAAGACGTCGTCCATGGTGATGTCTTGGACCAGGTTGCGCGTCCGCACCTCGCGCACAAACTCGGCTGCCTGCTCGACGTGGGCTGGCGGGATCACGGCCAGGTCCTTGACAAAATCGGCCAGCAGCGCGTTGGGCAGGCGGACTGCGGCCGAGTGCTTGACGCCCCTCGTCGACATGATTGAGAGCGTCGCCTGCCGCGAAGCGCCGAAAAAGCCCGTCTCAAACAGCGAGTAGACGCGTGACGACGGCGACGAGGTGCGGAAGGTGAAGAAGCGCATCAGGTGGAGCGCCCGCTCCATCAGCAGCTTGGCGTCCGCGTTGTCGTCCGACGGGCGCGCCGGCCCCACCCGCTCGTTCCAGATCCGACCGACCTCCTGCAGCTCGTTTTCGTAGACGGCGCGCGCGATGTAGCCGCCCATCAACAGCAGCTCCGAGTTCCACTTCGCGCAGTAGCGATCGATGAAGTCTAGCGACTCGCGCTCGACGGTGGGGATGAAGCGGGCGGCGATGTGGCCGCTGAAGCCGCTGGTCTGGTGGGTTCGGAAGCCGATGAAGGCGTGGCCCTGCTCCTCGAGCCTCGGCATTAACCCCTGGAAGATCTGCCGAACCTCGCGGTCGAGCGAGCTCTTGCTGCCGCTGCCGAGGTTCGACGTCGTATCGTCGTCCTCGACGGCCTCTGGGAAGCTGGCGTCGTACTCTTCCTTGCCGGTGAAGATGATGTGGAAGGCGGTCGTCTTGGGCGGAGGCTTCTTGGTGCTGCGCTCGATCTCGCGCTCAAACGCCCGATCGGCCGAGACGTTGATGTGGGCCGTAGCGATGCGCAGGTGGATCGACGCCGAGACGCTCGTCAGCATGCCGGCCGCATCGGACGTCTCCTTGACCCTTGCCGCTGCTGCGCGCGCCTGCGTCAGCCGCCGTTCCCTCTCACGCTCCTTTTCCTTGGCCGAGCTGGAGGAGAAGCCAAAGGCCGACTGAAGCATAGAGGTGAGGCCGCCGCCTGCCGTCTTGCTGAGGGCGGCCGTCAGCGACTGCTTTGGCTTCGGCTTCTCTGCCAGCGCGATCACCAGCTGCATCGCCGCGACGTCGATCTGGACCGATGTCGACTGCAGCTCGCGCACCTTCATGATGCGCGCCGGGCTCGAGGCGTTGAGGTGGCCGGGCATCGCCATCGGCCGCGGCGGGCCGAGCTTCTTGTCGAGCCGGCAGAGTAGCTGGTCGTCCCAATAGAGGCTGATGCCGCGCACTTGGGTGGTAAAGGTCAGCGACGTCGCGAGGAACTTGCTCAGCGCCAGCGGATTGTCCGGGAAGGGTGCGGGCTCCCTGAGCGACATAAAGAAGGTGGTCCAAGACTTGCCAGACGGCGAAGCCTCCGTTGCGGCATGCTTGGCACGTCGGGTAAAGAGTGCGTCGCCCTTCCAGAAGAAGCCCGTCAGCTCGTCGCCGGACGACACAATCGGCTCCTCGCAGATGCTGAAGAGCGAGTAGAAGCCGACGCCGAAAGCTCCGATCCGGTCTGGGTCCGGGTTGCCCTCGGCGATGCGGCGGAGGCGGCTCCAGTCGTCCGGTCCGAACGGCTTTCCGTCGTTCTTGAAGACCCAGTTCTGCAGCGTCGCCTTGAAGTCCGGGAGCAGCGAGCTGGCGCTGGCGGACGACGAAGAGGAGGCCGCCCCGTCGCCCTGCGACTGCTGTGTGGCGGCGGCCTTCTTTTGGCTCTCGAAGCGGAGCTCACAGTGCGTTGCACCCGCATCGTCGGCGTTCTGTAGCAGTTCTCGAAAGACGGTGAATTCTGCTGCGTACCGGGCAAGGATCTGCGGGCGGTGGCGATGGGTGGCGCAGGTGGTAGCAAGGAGAGAGCGAAAGGTACATGAGTAAGATCGAGCGGAAGGGGAGCGACGCGGTCTGTTCAACAAGCGCGGCAACGAGGCACTGGCGAGGGTCAGGCCCAACTTACCTTGTCTATGAGAGCGCGCTGGTTGACGGTGATGGCTTCCTCCTCTCTGGCATCTTCGAGCAGAGCCCTGCGGGCCCTATCGCCGGCGGCATTGGACGCCATGGTCGGGGCGTTCGGGGCGGACGCTGGATAGCGTTGAAAAGGCGGGGCGTCTCGGCGGCTTGAGATACGAGGAAATTAGCGGTGAGATGAGCAAGAGGTGGCGCAAGGCGGGCTTTCAGTGGGTGTCCATGACCCTACTCGTTGTCGGCGTGGGGGGTGAGGGCAGGCGGGCGGGCAAGGACGAAGCTGTCGTGGAGAAATGCTGGGGTCGGTAGATAGGAGAGGTCGGGAGGAGGATGAAGGCCCGTGTAAGCAGCGTCGACTGGAGCGGTCGTGGTCGTGAGGAGGTAGGAGGTGGCGGAGAGGGAGAGAGAGAGAACCTAGTGGGGTGGCGGGCCTGTCAGCGAGATACATTATTTGGGGTGGCACGCTTGGACCCTTTCTGGCACGCACGCGCCCACCTCGCTCCTCTCTGTTGGCGATCGGCCGCATCGGATCTGAGCCCGATGGAATCGGACGGATCGGGCTGCGGTGAGTCGCCGACTCGCCGTGGGAGCTGCTACCACCAGGCCTAGACCCAAGGCATGCTTGTGGGATTGCTGGGGACCGTCTAATGTACAAATAGAGGCTCCTGGGCACCATCGTCGAGTTGGAATCAATCATCCTTGACATCTATCTTCTACACTCTCGACGCTGACCTTCTTGGCAGGCAGGCAAGGCCGCACAGTCACCTAAGAGGTGGAGGCGAGCGGCCTGGCCCATCTCTCACACCGCCCCCCAGCTTGCTAGCGGCATCCTCTCTAAGCAACCTTCGCACACAACTCTCACCCTCTTCTTCCATGTGCCCTTCTTCTCCACGAAAAACGTCCAGTCTACAGTACATCGGCGCCATCAACGCCACCGCAGCAAGGGTCTATCTAGTCCCTTCCCAGTCGCGATCCCAGCGATCTCCTCTCCTCCTTCCCGTCTGCCTGCCTCACGCCGACTTGGCGGCGGCGGCGGCGGCGGCCTCTGCCTTGGCAATATCGCTGACGCCGTACCGGGCCCGGTACTCACGCATACTCTCGATCTGCTCGCCGTACGCCCGGCCCTCGTCCTTGCCCCTCATATACTCGATGATCTGGTCGAGGTTGACGACGCTAAAGACCTGCGTGCCGTATCGCTTCTCGACCTCCATAATGGCGCTCGTCTCGCCCTCGACACCGTCCTTGGAGCTCATCTCCTGCCTGTCGAGCGCGATCACCACGCTCGCCAGCTTGGTGTCGGGCTGGCTAAAGATGACCTCCATCGCCTCGTTGATCGCCGTACCCGCCGTGATGACGTCGTCGAGGATCAGCACGCGACCTTTGAGCGGTGCGCCGACGAGCGAGCCGCCCTCGCCGTGCGTCTTGGCCTCCTTACGGTTGAAGCAGAAGCCGACGTCGATCCCATGGTGGGCGTGCAGGGCGAGCGCGGTGGCGGCGGCGAGCGGGATTCCCTTGTAGGCGGGCCCAAAGAGGACGTCGAACTCGATGCCGCTCTCGACGATGCGCTTGGCGTAGCACTCGGCCACCTTGGCCACCTTGGAGCCGGTATTGAAGAGACCCGCGTTGAAGAAGTAAGGAGAGCTCCGTCCAGACTTGAGCGTGAACGGGCCGTCGAACCGGAGGATGTCCGAGTCGAGCGCGAGCTGGATGTAGTCGGACTGGTACGCCGCCAGGGCGACCGATGGCGAGGATGCGGCTGCCTGCGACATGGTATGCTGTGGAGCGCTACGACGAGACGGATGGATACGCGTGTGCGTGTATGCGCGTGCGGATGGACGGGCGTGGTCGAGCAAGCTAAGCGGGAGTAGGTTAGGGCGTAGAATGGTGGTGGTGGTAGTGATGGTGATGAACGGCGCGCGAGGGGGAGGGGCGAGAAGAAAAAATCCACGCCGGGATGCGCTCGGCCACTTGTGCGGGTAAATCCCGACCTCGCCTTGCCTCGGCAGGCGCATGGTCAGAAGCCCCTCCTCCTCCTCCACCACCGACGACGACGACGACCTTCCATCATCAACGCACTGCACTTCCTCTTTCCACAGCCAACGGCAGGGCAGGCCAGTCGGATCGATGATGTGGCAGTTTGCAACGGGCAGCACAACGAGTAAGATGGAGAGCAGCGGACAAAAAGCTAGTAATACAGGGGGTTGTCGGTCCGCCAAGCGCGAGCTGTCAAAATGGCCCGCTTTAGAAGGAATTCTCCCTCCTTCCCAAGAGAGAGGGGAGAGAGCAGCAAGGGGGGGGGAGGACGGATGCAAGAAAACGAAGGGGTTCCGGGGCGATGAACGGCAGAGTTGGTAAGAGAGAGAGACCTGAACCCGAGACCTGGACCCGATAGTATCGGGCAAGGCCGCCGGACGTATGCAGCAGGAGGTATAAGGTGGGACGGACGAGGAGGCCAAGGTGGCGTGCGTCTGGGTCTCAGACGGCGGCCGTTGGTCGCCACTTTTCACTCCTGCGAGGGCTTTGTGAGTCGCGCCCGCCAGAGCTCATCGGCGGCGTCGGGCTAGCGGCCATGCTCGGCGTGACAACGAGCGGCGCCCCTCGACCATTGTGGCTCAGCAGCGACTGCTGCTGTTGCGCTTGGGTGGCCTGCGACTGCCTGAAGGCCGAAGACGATGACGACGACGACGATGGAACGTGCCCGTTGGACAGGCCGTTGGTGTTGCTTGTGGCAGTCGCTGTCGACAACGTCCCTCCGGCGGCAGCTGCGGGTGTGCCGCCGGGGCTGTTGTTCGCCGTCACATCGACGGCCGGGCTCGGTGCGAACGCATACGACGCCGACATTGCCATCTTGCCGTTCAGCCAGTCCGGCCTCGACCCGCCATCCTTCGTCCGCTTGCTGTGCGGCGGGCTGCCCACCCCGCCCGTCCAGCCGGCCTCGCGCGCCGCGTCAAAGTAGCCCATTTGGTTGAAAAAGTCCCAGACCTTGCCCAGCTTGTTGACGTCGATCTTGACGAGCGTGCGACACTCGCGCCGCGTCAGCTTGCCGCCGCGCGCCAGGAAAGCCGCCACCAGCGTCGACTTGATGATCAGGAACGGCTGCGGCAGGATGCGGAGCGTCGAGCACAGCTGCGCCTCGGCCGGCGTGAGCAGGTTAAGCGACGGGGCCGAGGCGAGGTTGAGCGGCTGTGGCGGCTTCCGCGGCGCCTTCGGCTCCTTGTCCTCCTTGTCCTTCTTCGAGGTCCCGCCGCCTTCCTTGGCCGACAATGATGGCGTCGCCGTCGCTGCCGCGGTGGCAGCACCGGAGGCACCTGGTGCCGAGGCGAGCGGAAGATCGTCGTGCGGGGCGGGCGTGCTGGTCTCGCGTTGCCTGACGCGAAAGATGTCGGTCCTCTGGCGGCCGCTCGCGCCGGCCGCCGGAAAGGCGGCCAGCCCTCCCTCTGCGATGGCGGCAGCACGTTTGGCTCGCTCTACCTTCTCGCGCTCGTAGGTGGCCGCCTCGTCGAGCGTGAGGATGCCCATCTTGCGATAGCCCTGAAGCTGCGCGGCGGCCCGAATCAGCGCTTCCTCGTAGCAGAGGCCGTTGAGGAAGTCCTCGTAGTCGAGCGCCGTCTGCATCTGGGCGAAATGCTTGGTGCGCGCCACCAGTTCGCGCTCCTCCTTGATCCGCCGTTTTTCTGCCGCCAGATTCTGTTCGGGTCGGAAGGCAGTGAAGAACGAAGGGTCCCGGTCCCGGAAATGTCAGCAAGGCTGGTCAGAATCCATCGGAAGGACCGGCTAGGCATGTTTACGGTACAGCGACACCGCTGGAAGAGGAAAGGAAAGAGAAGGACATGCCGCCGCTGCGCGCTACTCACCCTCTTATAGTCGACGAGATTCCGCTCGAACATGAAGCGCTTGCGCCGCGCGCGCCGGTCGAGGCGCTCATTGTACATCTCAAGGACGGTCAGCTTCAGATGGAGGTCGATCGGATCTTCGTCCCAGTCGGCCGCGCGGTCCTCGGGCTCGGCGTCTTTTTCCTTGTCGCTGTCCTTGTCCTTGTCCTTGTCGGCGTCGTCCTCGTCCTTTTGTTGGCTCTCGTCCGCCTCGCATTCCTCGTTCTGGACGCCCTTTTTGCTGGTGGGCCCGCCGCGACCGCTGGCCTCCATCCGCTGGTGGCCCTGGGTGGCGCCCTTGCTGCCGAGCGCCTCCCACTCGTTTGGCATCCCGGCGCCGCCGAAGTCGTAGACCTTGCCGAACTCCATGTCCTTGATCAGGTGCTCGGCTTCCTGCTCGTACTCGTGCTCGAACTCGAGGCGGCCCGGCATGAAGCCGGCCAGCTCGCTGTGGTTGGTCGGCGCCGAGACGAGCGGCTTGCTCGACTTGGGGGGCGAGTAGGAGGCCTGGGCCTCGCGGAGCGTCTCGACGCGCCGCCGCTTCCGCTGCTGGAACTCGTCCTGCGACACCGACGGCGTAAAGTGAGGCGAAGGACCGACAACCGGAGGCTCCTCTCCCGCCATGTGCAGCGCGGTCCGGCTGCCGGTCCCCTCCTCAAGAAGCGGGTCGATGGCCGCCTTGGCCACCGTGGTGTACTGCCGCAGCGCCTCATCAGCCCGCGCGTCCCCCTTCGGCGTCCCGTCGCGCCCCTCGACGTAGACGCTGATGTAGTGCTCCTGGACCTCTTCCTTCGTGCGGTTACCGATATGGTCGGCGATGTCGGCCCAATTTCCCAGGCCATAGGTCTGGCAGCCGTCGATCAGCAGCAGCTCCTCGTCGGCGCCCCAGTCATCGCAGAAGATCGGATACGTGTGCTGCTCGACGACGCGGTAGTCGTGGCAGGCGAGGTGCTTGCCGACCTGAGCGCCCGAACAGAAGCACGATGCGCAGAGGTCAAAGTCCTGGCAGCGCTCGGCGCATCGGATGCGCACGGTGAGTGTGATGTCTGCGCCGCAGGCATCGCAGTGGTAGCGGACGCCCGGCTCGGCGGCGGCGGTGGTGTTGGAAGAGCTGTCAGCGGCTTTCGGCGCTGGCTTATTCTTGCGGTGGCTAACCGTCATGATCAGCTATGATATGCAGGCCGAGCTGAGACCGGCCAGCCTTCGCAAATGTCGAAGGGGAGCGAGAGCGAGCGCAACGGAGCCGAGTGATTCCCGGGAAGGCGGGTCTCCTGCGGCCACAAGGAAGATGCGACTCCGTCCGGGACGGACCGGCGACCGTGATGGGATAAGGGGACAGAGGTTGCCGAAGCCAGCTTCACGTATGTGCCGCCATACGGGACCTGACGAGGCGGGCTCTTGACGATGGCAAGGATAGGTCGGCAATGCGACGGGCGCTTGAATGTTTGCCACTGAGTCGAGTGGTTGCTGACAGCCCGAGTCGGTCTAAGATCGCTGCGAAAGGGTCCGTGAGAGGTATGCCGGAACGTCGTCTCTGCCCGAAGAGTGAATCTGCGGTGACGCTGAGTGGTAAGGCGGCGGGGTGGTGCGTTGCTCTTCGCGCTGCTCAGCCGCGATGATGCAGGCCGCCGGACTTGGCCTCGGAGGAGCGAGCGGGAACAAGGAGTGGAGGTGGAGGCTCCGGATATCGGCGGTGAAGTGATGCAGTTGATGGCGGTGTTGGTGATGAGCTTCGCCGGCGTGCTGATAGCGGCACAGGGAAGCACCGAGGCTGCAGCTGTAACTGTGGCGTGCCTGTGTGACGCTGCCGCTGCTACGGCTGCGGTTCCCGTTGGTGTCGACTGTCTCGGGGCGACGGTGAGGAGGATCGATGCGCCGAGAGTGGACGAATAAACACCCAGTGGTGGTGGCGATGGCGATCTCGCGGGCGCGCGCGCGCGCGTCGTGCTGGACTGTCGGCCGGAAGCGACTATATGCGTACCGCTGGCGCGATTCGAGGGTCCCCCAGGTCGGCGGCAAGAAGAGGGGTATGTTGTTGGATCCGATGGAAAAGCCCCGAGACCAAAGGACCGCCCCACAAAGAAGATGGCAAAGAAGACAAAGGCGGGAACGAAGAGTATAAGCCGCCGTGTGGCGGATGAAACGGCGACGGTGGGGTGGAGTGGGAGGTGAGGGGAGAACAGAGGGAAAGCGTCGACGTGCGAATGGACGGACGGATCGGTGCCGGATCGAGTCGATGCGGTCGCGCGAGCAGAGAGGCAGGCAGGCGGGCCGCGTCGAAAAAGTCTCGAGTCGACGCCCCGATTTGCCAGCGCGGGACCCTCGAGATCGCAGATTCAGATCGGCTCTCTTGGCTCCTCCTTCCTCTGCCGCTGTGACGATGACCTGGGCGAAGAGCGACAGAACGAGAGGGAGACAGAGCGCGAGAGAAAAGGCTGGACAGGAAGTTGGTTGGATTGGAGGCGCTGTTGAGCTGAGGGCTGGGGGTATGGTGTGAGTGGTGAGCTCGGCCTGGCGTTTGGCAGGGGAAGCGGGGAGTGGGCGATGGGGACGAACGGGTCGAGGAGGTGGCCAGACCCCCGGCCATCCTCTCGACCCGCTGCGCGGCCGGTGAGGTTTGGCCTGGGGAAAGATTACAGGCACAAGAGCAGTGTCGCAGAAATCTGGGATGGAAAAGGAGGCATCGGCCAGCCGTCGCGCTCACACTGCTCCAGTGCCTTGGTCCCTCTGCCTTGGTCCCTCGAGCTGCACGGCGCATGCTGCGATCCGGGCGGACTCGACAGCGCAGCGTGGGCTCAAAATTCGGTTCCGCCAGGCGAGGCCGCAACCTCACTCGCCCGGTTTCTCGACTTCCATATCCCGAGTCAAGGGGCAGGGGCGGGCTGGAAATTTTGGACGGCAAAGAAGGGCTTTCTTCCGGCTGTCGAGTGGAGTACAACTGCCCGCTCGCTCCCCGACACCACCATCCCTGCACCCACACACACCCACGTCTCGCCACCTTGCACGTCATGCCAGTGAAGCACCCGGCGGCTGCGAAGCGAGCGAAGAAGCCTGCCTCTCCCGCGCCCGCCGTGGTCGAGCCGGCACCGTCGGACTCGGAGGCCGCCTCCGCCTCCCTCGACGCCGGAACGGAAGACGAGGACGAGGAGAGTGGCGAGAGCCAGCACGACGACGACGAAGACGACGAAGATGACGATGCGGACGTTCAGGATGCCGATGATGACGACGAAGGCGATGAAGACGAGCAGGATGGCGAGGACAGCAATGGTGGGGAAAATGAAGACGACGACATCGACGACGACGACGACGAGGCAGAGGCCGCCGCCGACGAAACCGAGGCCAAGAAGACGTTCCGCGAGCTCGGCGTACACTCGCAGCTGTGCGACGCCTGCGAAAAGATGGGCTTCAAGTTCGCCACGCCGATCCAGACAAAGGCGATCCCCGAGGCGCTGACAGGCCGCGACGTCATCGGCCTCGCCCAGACCGGTTCCGGCAAGACGGCCGCCTTCAGCATCCCGATCCTCCAGGCGCTCTGGGACAACCCCAAGCCGCTTTTTGCCTGTGTCCTCGCGCCGACCCGCGAGCTGGCCTACCAGATCACCCAGCAGATTGAGGCGCTCGGATCGACGATAGGTGCCCGCTGCGCAACCATCGTCGGCGGCATGGACATGATGTCGCAGGCCATCGCCCTCTCGAAGCGCCCGCACGTCGTTGTCGCCACACCTGGACGTCTGCAGGATCACCTCGAGAACACGAAAGGGTTCAGCCTGCGCAACCTGCAGTACCTTGTGATGGATGAAGCCGATCGCTTGCTCGACATGGATTTTGGACCGGTGATCGACAAGCTGCTCCAGGCCATCCCGCGCGAGCGGCGGACAATGCTGTTCAGCGCGACTATGACAACCAAGGTAGCCAAGCTGCAGCGCGCAAGTCTCAAGAACCCGATCCGCGTCGAGGTCGACACCAAGTACACGACCGTCTCGACGCTCAAGCAGTACTACCTCTTTCTGCCGTTTGCCCACAAGGACACCTACCTCGTCCATCTGGCCAACGAGCAGGCGGGCCAGTCGGTCATCGTGTTTACGCGCACGGTGCACGATGCGCAGCGCCTTTCGAACCTGCTGCGGCTGTTAGGCTTCCCCGCCATCCCGCTCCACGGCCAGCTCTCGCAGTCGGCGCGGCTGGGAGCGCTGAGCAAGTTCAAGGGCGGCGGACGCTCGATCCTGATTGCAACCGACGTGGCGTCACGCGGCCTCGACATCCCCGCCGTCGACCTTGTGGTCAACTACGACATCCCCACCCACTCCAAGGACTACATCCACCGCGTCGGACGCACGGCGCGCGCGGGTCGCTCGGGACGCTCGGTGACGCTTGTGACGCAGTACGACGTCGAGCTGCTGCAGCGGATCGAAGCGGTGACGGGCGAGAAGATGAACGAGTTCCCCGGCGGAAGCGACAAGGAGGCGGTGATGCTGCTGAGCGAGCGTGTCGCCGAGGCGCAGCGGGCGGCGGTGCGCGAGCTCAAGGAAAAGGGACTCGGCGGCAACCGTGCGGCGGGCAAGAAGAAGCGGAGGCGTGGCGAGACGGACGACGATGCCATGGACCGCGACGACGACGAGGTCCAGGCGGACATGCCGCGCGGCGGTGGTCGCGGTCGCGGCGGCGGAAGGGGAGGTGGCAGGGGCGGCGGACGTGGCGGTGGCTCCAAGAGGGGCCGACGATGAGGCTCCGCTGCGCCGCTCGTCCTTGTGGCGCAAACTCAGCATGTCTCGTTCGCCATTGCCGCCTTTCACCATCGCATCCAGCCACTGTTCTGACTCTCTCGCTGTCTGTACTTGTAATACCATGTCATCACCTTCATCAGCCGGCTACATCCTCTTGTCGGGAAGTGCTCTGCGGAGCCGTGCTCTTGAGTCTGGCATCGTGTCTGCTTGGAATGAGAGAGATGGTCGAGGGTAGGTCTTGATGGCCGCCAGCCGATTGGACCCTGAACCTCGGCCCCCGCCAGAAATCTGCCACCAAATCTCCACAAAGACGAGGAAGAAAAGGAGCCAGGAAACGCGAGAAATAAAGCAAGCTTAACTTGGCTTCTTTTTCCTTATTCCTTTCTATCCTTTCACCTCGACCTCGACCTCGACCTCGACCTCGTCCTCATCCTTCCCTCCCATCTCTTCCCCTACCGCGGCAGCACCATCATACAACATGCCGTCGGCCGCCACAACTCCTTGCTCTCAATGTCACCTCTCTGCCTCCAAGTACACCTGCCCACGGTGCGCCTTCAAGACCTGCAGCCTCGCCTGCACCAAGGCCCACAAAGCCTCTGACGTCTGCCAACCCTCTTGCTCGGCGTTCAGCAGTGCCACCGCCATCGCCGCCTCCTCCGTCTCCTACGCCTCCTCCTCGACACTTTCCGCCCCAACCACGACAGACTCGAGCAGCGGCAACGGCAGCAACAAGGCCACATCCGTGACCGACTACGTCCCCCTCTCGCAGTACAATGAGTCGACGCTGTACAATGACTACCTCTTCCTCAACAGCATCTCTCGCTCCTCGCAGGCGGTCGGCAAAGAAATTGTCAAAATGAACCTTCTACCACCGCCATCTCCCTCCGTGGCAACCTCGCAAACCCACAACGGAAAGCGACCAGGCGCTGGATCGCAAGATACCACGGGAGGGGTGAGACAGACAAACGCCCAGCGGCAAAAGGAACAGCTGCGCAAGCAGATTGGTTTCCGTAGGTTGGCCATCATGCTCCTTCCCGATGGCATGAAGGCACGCAAGCTGAACCAGACTATGTGGAATCACAAGGAAAAGGCGATGCGGTACAGCGTTGAGGTACAATTTGGTGCCGGGAGCGGCGACCAAGCCACAGCGGACGAAGGCCCGAAGGAGAAGGCAACGGCGGCGACAGTAGGAGGCGTCGAGGAGATGGAAGCACCGCAACGAGACGCCAAGGAGGGACAGGGTCGCTTCTCGCTCCTGCACAAGATCGGTGGCGAGAAGACGGTCCACCACATCGTCCTCGACGAGCTGGAGCGCAAGAGCTTTACACGGAAAGATATCAAGATGCAGTATGCCGCCGCCTTTCCTCAACCTCAGACCGAAACCACCTCGTCGCGTCAACACGAGAAGACATGGCACCTCTCCCGCTCGCTTCTCCGTCGCCTCGGCCTCGACCTTCCCACCTCTCCCCCCTCCACACCCGCACCCGACGCCACCTCCTCGTCCTCCTCGTCCTCAACCATCCCGCAAGCCCTAAACCCAGACGTCATCCTCCTCATGTCCTTCCCTACATCCTGGTCACTCCTCCTCGTGCTCCACGATCACCGTCTGCGGAACGAAAGCACGACGCGCTATCTTCAATGGTGGACGCGGAAGCAGGAGTACGAGAAGGTCAACAGAGAAAGGGAGGAGGCAGAGGTGGTTGCAGAGGCGAAGAGGATCGCGGCTGCCGCGTCGAGGAGGAAAGGAGGAGGGAGAGGACGAGGAGCGGTGGAGGTGCATGGCGTTCCGACCGGGCCCAGGGCCATGGATAGTTCGCAGCAGCAGGGCGGGAGGGGAATGAGGAAATGGGGCGCGACGGAAATGACATCCGAACAACGACAGCAGCAGCAGCAACAGCAGCAACAAGCTGGCTCAGCACAATCGCCACCACCGCCGCCGCAGCAGCAGCAGGGGGGGGGTTCGACATCAATCATTCCAGCACACATCCTCTCCCAACTCTCGACGTTGCACCATGCGGTCCCACCTGCTCCTTCTACCCCTACCCCACTCCCCACCACCGCACCACCTCCCTCTCTCGCACCCTCGCGCGTCCCTGCACCTACACCAGCGTCCAAACCCTATCTCCACCTCCCCTCCTCTTCTCCCATCGGACTAGAACTTCTCCTTCAAAATATCCCACCCGACTATGCAGTAGTCGAATACGCAACCTTGCATCTCTTCACCACCGTCCAAACCGACCAGATGGTTCGTCGCGGGGATATTCGACTCCTTTCTTCTACCCAGGAAGTAGAAGGGAAGAAGAGAAAGTGGGAATCTACCACCACCGTTTCCTCCATGGACGTCAAGGAGGACAGGGAAGAAAAGAGGGTAAAGATCTCTCCTACCGACGACGTTTCCCCGTCCGTACACCCTACAGCTGAGGGCGTACCAAAGAAGATAGTCTGTCCAAACACAGTGTCGAAACCGTCTCTCTGTCTAGTCGGCTACGCCTCTTCTTCTTCCGACGTGGAAGAGGAGGAGGAAGATCAACTCTCCGATCATGATCCCGCCCCAACGGACGGTAGCAGTTTAGCTTCTCTAGCTCGTTCTATTGGATTCACTGTCGCACTTCCGCCGCCAGCGAAACAACAGGATCAAGACGATGCGTCCAAGACAACCACAACCACAACAACAACAACGACAACAATGACGACCGACGATCAACGACCCTACACTTCGATCCTAGCGGGTGTGGACGAGGAGGAAGATGTTGATTTTGATAACGATATCGTATGAAAATATAACGATGCCGAGCGAAAGGGTGGCAAGCAGATGCAGAGGAGGAACACGAGGGAACACGAGGCACCACGGGATACGAACGCCACTACTACCGTTGCTAGTTGGGAAGAAAGAAGATTATGGCGATGTGCAGTCCCAGCATTGCAAAGGTGAGGCAGAGGTCGAGGTCGAGTGGTTTCGGCAGGGATCTGTCGTCGATACGACGTTCCGGAGGCAGAGAGGGTCAACAGTGTGTCGAGGAGAGTGCTCGAGAGACGTAAAGAGCGGCGGGACTCACGCTATAGCGATGTCGCCCAGAGCTAGGGTAAGGGAGGAGTACCACGTCAAGAGGCTAGGTCGCAAGCCCCTTTGCAGGCAGATGAGGTCGAGGCTCAGGCACTGATCCGAACGTCCGTCACCGTCATTCGTCATTTGTACCCTCGCTCGTCAGCCAACGCATCGTCTGCGCACGATCGACGGCCGGATGGCGAAGACTCACCTTAAGGCCACACCCTATCACAGCCAGCGCAACCCTTACAAACGTCGGATCCAGGTCGAGACCCGCGTTCGTCCAGAGCGCATCGGCGACGACACCGCCAAGCTGGTTCGAACAGTTGCCTCGCTGTCTGATCCGACGACGGCGGGAGAGAACGGCCAGTCGCGCCTTATCGTCGCCGTCTGCACCGGTAGCTAGACTGATGCGACGCGGGAGACGTGTGACCGGTCCGCGGTCCTGTTTGTCGCCATCGACCGTCGCTGGCGAAGGCGGCCACTCTTCTAGGAAGGAGGCTCGACGGTAGAGGGATAGCGATTCGGTCGCTGTGGCCTGCTAGAGGAACGACGTCGTACAGGCAAAGGAGCGCGGATGCGCGTGTTCAGTACGGAGAGACGCGCTTCGCCATCCGTCGATATTCCCTTCTGATCTCGGTACGCACCTCGTGCACCATCGGCTCTGGCCCCGGCCCGGATGCGAGGATCTGCAGGATCTCGTTGCAATTGGGCCTTCTGGCCGGATCGAGGTCGAGCAGTCTCTCGAGGAGCTGGACGAGTTTGGCAGGTCGTTGCCGCCGCGTCCCTCCCGCTCCGGGGCCCCTCTCCGTCTTCGCCCGGCTGAAGCCGCGGTAGGCCAGCATCTCGTCGCGAAGGCGGTCGACGTCGTCGACCTGCGAGTAGGGCAGGTAGAAGAACAGCAGGAGGTGCAGGACCATGCCTGCATCGCGTGAAGTAAAGCGGAACAACGGACGGCGTTCAGAACCATCGTATGAAAAGGCTCGCTGCAACGACGGTGGGTCTCAGGCTCAGACTCACCGAGCGACCAGATGTCGGCCTTGCTCGACAGCTCGCTGAGCTTGCCCGTCGAAGGATCGGTTATCAGCGTCTCGGGCGACATGTACTCCATCGTTCCCGTATGACCGGACCGCTGCCGTGTCCAGGTGTCGTGGAGCAGCATGCTCGACCCGAAGTCGCTTAGCATCGCTCGCGGGATCAGCGCATCGTCGTCCCAGTGCAGCAGCACGTTGGCCGGCTTGATGTCGAGGTGGAGGATGCCGCGGTCGTGCAAGAAGCCGAGCCCACTCGCCAAGTCGTGCATCAGACTGTAGATCTCTTCGTCGCGGAGAAGGTGGACGCCTACGCCCGAGGCGACCGTCGGCCTGCGGCCACTGCCAAAAGCGCCGCCAAAGGGTTCACCAGGTATGGCCGTGCTGGTGCCGATCGTCGGAACGTCCGCGTCTCTTGCCCGGGCAGTCTCTTTTTGCGCCCGACGCTGCCGGACAGCGGCCTTGAGGTTTTCGAGCCGGGCCCGGTTGGGCAGCGGAGACGCTCTGCTGCTGCTGCTCTTCTCATCCTCATCGGCACCGGCACCGGGCGGGTTCGACGGCGCCCTGCCTGAACGGGAGGCGCTGCTGCCATTGCTCGGGCGGGGCGATGCGTTGGCGCCTTCGCCGGATCGAGCCGAGATCCAGTCCGCGAGGCTGCCGCCGTTGGCCGCCATCATCAGCACGTGCAGGGTCGGCACTCTCGGCGCGAAGGTGCTCAGCTGGCAGCTCTCGATCCAAGCGTGCTGGTAGTGGATGAGGTGCGGATGGTGCAGAGACTCCATCAGGTGGACCTCGTTGAGCGATTTGAGCAGGCTCTCGGCGTGATCGCCGACCGGAATCTTCTTGATCGCATACCGGCCAAGCTTGTTGCCGTTGAGCACATGCTGGCAGAGGAAGACGGCGCCGCGGGCCCCTTTGCCAAGCTTCCGGATCTCGACAAAGAATCTGGCGTAGTAGCCGTCGGCCTCGGAACCTTGCTGCAGCGGCTGGGAGGTCGAAGCCGAGTAAGACCTGCCGCCGGCGCCATTGAGGTCCGGCGTAGCGCTCCGCGAGCTCTCGCGGCTGTCGGCGAAGGTGCGACTGCCCGCAGCGGGGGGGGAGGGGCGGGTGTGAACGTTGCTGCCGGGTCCCGAAGTTGCCTGAGCAAGTAGACGGAAGTAGTTGGGCGCGATGTAGGCCGGCGTGTTCCCTTCATAGCGGTTGCCGTGCTCTCCTCCGTCCTCCAGCGGTGGGCTCAAGGGCCACGGTCGAAAGCACGTTGGACACAGAGGAGCGCGAGGGATGATGGAAGCGCCCTCGGAGTCGCTGTCGTCGATCTCGTCGCTAGAGGGGCCTGCGACGGTGTCGAAAAACGGGTAGAAGGGTGAAACTTGCTGACTATCGGGAGGTCGCACCCGAGCCAGCGCGCTGCTGCTCTGAGCCGATGTGCTCGACAGCGGGAGCCTCGACTGCATCGAGAGCGAGTTGGACGAGGGATCGTAAAGGGCGGCGTGGTCGCGGCTGTCAGGCAGACGTGAGGAAAGGAGGGAGAGTTTGGATGTGGGAAAGGCATCTATATCAGCCGTGCGTTCTTGTGTGGGTGCGGTAGGGGCAAGCACGTCGTTGCTGCTGGTGCTCACGTTCGGAGGATGACCTGAAGGTCGTGGGGCCGATGGGCTGGCACGAGGTCCATGTTGGCAACCTTGAGGAATCGGGTGATGTCGACGAGTCAAGGTAGGTTACACTGTGCCGTCCGTCGCCGGGGAGGCGTCCCTACGACATCGGAGCGACCGAGCAGACAAGGCAGCGAGCAGGCGGCCAGATGTCACGCTCTCGCTGCCGGACGAAGAGTAGAGACAATGAAGTGGCGTGGAGTTGCTGGCAGTATTCGGCGCTGCGCCAGTCTAAGGGTTGCTCGAGATGATGGAGGAAAGCAAGCCTTTGACCATTCAGAGGCCTTCGAGACAAGAAGAGGAGGGAGGAGCAGGAGAAGGAGGCGGCCGGTGGTGGTGTTGATGGTGGTGAGGGAGCCAGGATCCAGCTGAGCCCACGGTGTCCAAAGAAATTCTGGATTACTGGCCCGAGCGCGCGACCTCCTTTCTCCTCCCTCACGAGCGAACGCCGCCAGTTACCTCTCGTCGTGCCCTCCCCATCGGATGTCCCCTTCTAACACCGACTGGCCTGCTGCGGATGCAGGCCGCCAGTAAGACGAGCCACGAGGTTTGTTGCTCCAACGACGTAGCACGGAACTAGACACAGCGGGAGAGATAGGTCGAACCGCGCCTAGACTGGTGTATCGGTCCATTCGTTTCCACAAGATGACCATGGCCACGGCGTTACATCAACAGGAGCAGCTGCGCCGCTGGTCGTCGAGGACAGCCGGCTCTCTCGGCAAGCTGCCAATTACTACTACCTCCGTATCGAGCCAGGATCAAGCTCAGCTCAAAGGCTCACTTGAGGTTGATCGTCACACCAGCGAGCGTGCCGGGAAGCTCGGCATTGCCGGCGGCCAGGAGGTAGTAGACGCTGCCCATCGAGATCAGCACCAGCACCAGGCCCGTGGTACCGAGCAGCACAAACTCGGTCGACACGTCCTTCTTCTCACAGGCGAAGCCAGCCTGCAGAAAGTATGCATGAACGGATGGCCGAACAAGAGGGGTCAGTCAGAGCAGCGTTCATCTAGCTTTGCGACCTCCTCGATGCATGGGCTGCGGGCATTCGCTGTGTCTGAACTCACCCAGTACGTGGTACGGCCCTTCTCCTTGGTGGTCTGGCACTGGCACCTCCAGCATTTACGCCCGCCCTGGCTCGTCTGCCTCGCCTTGCCGTGGCCAGAGCACTTGTTGCTCGCCTTTTCCAGCTCGCTCTGGTCCCGGAAGCACGAGGCCAGTAGGTTGGCGGCGGGCTTCTTCAACTTGGCCGGCTTCAAGGCCGTCCCGATGTCGCGGGCACCCAGGAAAGGCTCGAGCAGCGAGGCGGTCGACGCGGATCGCTTCGACAGTCGGCTGCTGACGTCGTCATCCTGGTCGTTTAGGACGAAGGCGATGGTGGCATCGCGCCCTTCACTCTCGGATCGCGAGCGGAACGCCTCGGCCAGATCCTCGAACGCTGCCTTGACGACCTGCTTGACCTTGGCGTACTCGATGCTCTCGGCGCCGTAGGCGGCTCTGATGTCGCCGAGGCTCTGGAAGCGGAGGGGCTGAAACGCAAGGTCATCGTACGTCTGCCCGTCGGCGCGGATGCGGTCGAGCAGGGCGTGGACCGCCTTGAGCTCCATCTGGACTGAGTCGAGGGCGGAATTCTTCTTCTCCGTGACCAGTTCGCTGAGGTCGGTCCACCACTTCGACGTCCGCTGCGTCGCCTTGTCGGCCGCATCGGATGACGAGCCCATCAGCCAGGAGGCGGCCCCCTCGAAGGCATGCTCGACGCCGCTCGCGATCGACCAGAGGCCATGGAGGAAGCCGGAGTTGAGATGGCTGAAGGCCGCGTCATTGATGCGGAGGGCGTTCTGGAGATCGCCCAGGTAAGACCCGAGCAAGGCATCGAAAGACTGCGATGAGGGCGACGACGACATCTCGTGCGTGGCGGACATGCTCGAAGGCACCACGTCTGGAAAAGGGCGAAGGGAGAGCGGAGCAGACCGTCAGCAAGCTTCATTCGACGGGTCGGGGCTATGGAGAGACGGTACGGGAGCATGCCACTTACTGGCGTCCGATGCGCCGTGCATCAGCACGAGCAGCCTGTTCTTGCCGTCGCTGGCGGTGCCGTCAAAGAGGCGTTCCACCGATGCCTTTCGGTCGAAGTCGAGAAGCGACTCCCTCGGCGCTGCGTCATCGAGCTTCAGGACATGGTCCCAGATCTGCTTGCGTCCCGAGCGGGCGCGGTGATAGGCGACGTCGAGATGGTCGGAGAGGACCTCGTTGGCCTCCACAGCGTCGATCGAGACGGGTGCGGTGGTCAAGGGGCTGGATCCGGAGGAAGAGAGGTAGAGGGTGGTCTTTGCTGAGGTCGAGGCGACCAGCAAGGTGCACGAGAGGATGCTGAGCTTCATCCTGTCTGCGTCTGTCCGTCCGTCCAAGGGTGGGAAAGGTGCCGTGCGCTGGCAGTGTATGCCTAGGAAAAGGTTCAAGGGGTGGTTGCGGCTGCAGGCGCAGCAAATGCGAATTCGATGAGGGACGGGAGAGGAAGGGGAAGAGGAAGAGGAAGAGGAAGCGGAAGCGGAAATGGTAGGAGGGTGTCGGGGGCAGGTCGGAAGGTGGTGGCGACGGCGGCGGGCTCTTTCGATGGCGTGTGCGCCAGGTCGGTCGGTGTGCCGCGAGCGAGCCCTTGTTGCCTCTGGGCTGGCCGCCTCCCTTTCCCTCGTCGCAGCCCTGGCCTTACCCCCGATTACTCTCACTGCGTCGCGATCGGAAAACGCCCACCGCCAAGCTCACCGCGCGAAGGACCAAGGATCGACCGCTCTTCCATCGGCCTCCTCCGTAGCGACAATCGCCTCATTCGATCGGAGCGGCTTCACATACAGCATCGCCGACGCAGCTCGGATCGGGGCCAGTATACATAGCATATGTGTAAGTAGGCGTCGGCAGAAGGGGTTCGATTCACATATACGGAAGGCCAGCAACCAGAACCGAGGCCCGAGCGATGAAACTAACACCCGCCGCCTCCGTCTAACTAGACCAGGTACAGCGTATCGATGAACCGGCTCGCCAGCTCCGAGATCACCACGCCCGCGCTCACGCCCGTCCCCAGCCCGTACAGCGCCGCCATGCTCCCGTCTTTCGTCTTCTTGCCGCCTGCCCGCATCTTGTCCTTGGCCTTCTGAGTCGTCTCCTTGAGGTCGGCGATGAACTCGTCCACCACGGGAACCGTCAGCCGCGTCACCGCGATGTGAATGGCGGGGACCTCTCCTCCCAGCCCGTTCATGTGCCACCCCTTGGCCGACATGCCATCTCCGACGTCGTATATCGACACGCTGCCGCGACTGGCGAACGCCACCACGCTGACCAACGGCTTGCCGAGGACATAGAGGTCCGGTACCTCGCTCTCGATGCGGCTGATGATCGTCTTGGCCGCTCCCACAATGTCGCGGCAGCTCTGCGTGTAGCCCGACTCGCCCAGCTTCATCATAGCCGTCCAGGTACCGGCGATGATGGAGCCGGGCCGCGAGCCGGAAAGGGTAGGGGTCGCGTAGACTCCTCCCGGCCAGTCGGTCTTGACGTAGTACTGGAAGCGGCGAAGGGCGCTGGAGCGGTAGAGAATCGTCGAGAGCCCCTTTGGGCCGAAGCCGTACTTGTGCGTATCGCACGAGATCGACGTGACGCCCTCGACGCGGAAGTCGAACGGCTCCGAGGGGAAGCCTGCCCTTTCGAGGAACGGGACGAGGAAAGAGCCGAGGCAGCAGTCTACGTGGAGGAGAAGATTGTGCTTTTTGGCCAACGCGCTGAGCGGTGAGATGTCGTCGATGACGCCGTCGGGGAAGTTGGGCGCCGAGCCGACGAGGCCGATCGTATTGCGGTTGATGGCACGCGCCACGCGCGAGATCCTGACCTTGCGCGTGACGGGGTCGACGGGGATGTGATGAATCTTGATGTTGAAGTAGGTCGCCGCCTTGTCGAAGGCGGCGTGAACGCTGACGGGAACGACGAGCTCCGGCTCGGTGATGCCCTTTGTGTGGCGCGCCCACTCGCGCATCGCCAGGCAGGCAAGGAGGATCGACTCGGTGCCGCCCGACGACGTCGCGCCCGCGGCCGTCTCGGGGGCATTGTACATCCGTAGTGCCATCTGGACCACTTCGGCCTCCATCTTGCGGACGCCGGGGAAGACGTCCGGGTGGAGAGGGTTGGTGAGGAGGAAGGCCTTGATCGTCTCGCTGACCAGCTCGCTCAGGTCGTCGCCACCGTGATAGACGGCTCCCGATACCTTGCCATCCTTCCAGACCGCCTGGCCGTCCCTCGTCTGCCATGAAGTGGCGACGGTGTTGGCGTCCACGCCGCCAGCCTCCATCGTCTGAAGCTTGATCAACTCCGAGCGAAGCCATTCGGTCTCTTTGCCTAGAACTGGCAGCCGGTGGTGAGCCTCGATATGGGCGGGCCGCGGGACGAGCTTAGACTCGACCTCCTTCATGGCGTCGCCGAGCTCCTTGTTGACCTTACGCTTAGCGGCGGGCGTCTTGAGAAGGAGCGCAAAGGCGCGTGCCGAGATGGCGCGGTAGACCTGCTTCACGCTGTTGCGGAGACCGTAGATCTTGAGGTGGCGCAGCAGGCGATCGACGTAGCGGAGCACGACAACGAGGAAGACGGCGGTCCGCGCGCTGTCGTAGGTCACGAGAAGCTGGAGCCAGGGCAGGAGAGCGCTCGATGTCTTGGTGATGCGTCGACCTTTGGCGGATGCTGCCGCCGCCGCTATCGGCGTGGAAACCTTGGCTGCCATTGTATGCGTGGCTTGATGGCCGAGGTAGGCAGTAGTGTTGGCGGTGGAGGTGGTGTTTGCCGTGTCGAGAGCAGGTACACCCGGTGCGGCGCGCGAGTCCGAACAGTCGTTCAGTCAGTCGTCGGTCGGACGGTTGGTGAGTAGCAGAGGTATTAGTGGTGGTGTTCGTTGACGGGGACGGTCAGTGGATACGACGAGGGGCTGGTAAGGAAGGGCAGGTGGGGGCGTCTGGTCCGAACGAGGCAAGCAGCTTTAGCATAGTTCGAACATGGCCGCGCCAGAGAGCTGGCCCGCTTGCCGGCACGCGGGGCGTTACGCCGCCCGCCGCACCCCGAGAAAAGCCGCCGCCCGCATCCCGTTGGCCGGCTTCCGCGCATCATCAATCGAATCGGGAACCGCAAAGCGTCGGCCCAAAGAACCGGGTGCAGCAATTACAAAATCGGGAGCCGCACCGCGTTCTCTAACAATCGGGAAATAGAAACGGTGCGCAGGGCCGACAATCGGGAGCCTCTTATATGAAATCTGCGCGTTGTCTAATAGATCGGGAGCCACAGATACAAAATTGGCGCATTGCCGCACAGATCGGGCGCCGCAAATATAAATTTAGCGTGTTGCTATAGCGATCGGGAACCGCGAAACCAAGATCGGCGCTTTTCTATAATAATCGGGAGCCGGGCGCATAATCGGCAGCCGCACGCGCTGCCCCAATGATTCTTCTGCCCGATCCGCCCGATCCGTACCCCATTCTATTGAGATCGGGCTATCTATCAGATGGCCCGATCACTTACCTGAGCCTTGGTCCAGCGCGCATCGGGCCCGCGCCATCGGCCAAGTGATCGTCACCCTCACTCTCTATCTGTAGGCTGGTAGCTGCAGAAAATCCAGAGGGGCGAGCAGGCAGGGCCAGACGCAGGCGCAGGCGGGGGCGAGTGTCACAAGAGAGAACGAAGCGTCAGAGGGAGCAAGAGAGGGCCTCGAAGCCTCGAGGGTGGCCGCCGCTCTCGTAACAGGTGACCGGCTCAGCCTGGTCGTCGTTCGCTCGCCACCACCACCCCCCACCCCACCGACCACCACTCAGTTCAGCTTTTGACCTTCCACAAATCCGCTACTCGTCCTCTCCTTTATCCACCAACAAACCCAAACCACCCACCCCGTTGAAGACTCCTCGTCTCGACTTTGCACTCGTTCATGTCCTCTACGCCCACAGGCACCGCGCCGACAGGTAACACCAAGCCCTCGCTCACGGGCGCAAAGATCAAGCAGCGCAAAGGCGTCGTCAAGTCGCAGGCAAAGTTCGAGCCCGAAGTCTTCCGCGACGCCCTCTACAAGCACCTCGAAGGCATCGCCGCCGAGGACTGGGACGGCTATGCTACTGCCCTAGACAAGGCCGGCAACACGCTCGAGTACCGCAAGTATGGCGACCCGCTCTTTGAGATTCTTATCGTCGGCGGCATTCTGGCACCCGGCGGCTCGTTTGTAGACGACGGCGCCGCGCCCGCGCCCTTCTCCATCTTTGGCGCCAAGAGCGATAAGCTCGAAGACGTCAAGCCCTACATTGATGTGCTCGAGAAGCTGATCCGACGCTACAAATTCCTCCAGCGGCCCCTGGAGGAGTCGACGCTCAACGGCATCCTCCAGTACGTCAACCGCTACGAGGAGGAGCAGCGCAACAAGCTCGCCGTCGCCACCGCCCTCATGATCCAGCAGGGGCTCGCCTCGGCCAGCGTCCTCTCGACGCTCCAGAAGGACCATCTCGCCAAGGATGACCTCGCCATCAGCTTCATCGATCTCGTCTTCCGCACCTACCTCGTCGATCAGACGATGGACCACCTCGGCGGCTCGCTCCGCAAGGCGGGCGTCCGTAACTGGCTTCTCTTCTTCCCGCAGACGAAGCGCGCCCAGCCCAACATTGTCGCCTCGCACTTTAAGAGCCCCAAGATCAACCTCCCGCAGGTGGCCGAGTACTGGCAGAAGCGCCAGCAGAAGGACATTCGCGACCAGACCGTCGCCCGCCTCGGCGAAATGGTCTCGTCCGAGGACGAAGGCGCCACCATCGCCGAGGTCGTCGACTTCCTCCAGTCGCAGATGAAGTCGGTCGGCATGCAGCCCGAGGACTTCGTCCCTTTCATCTGGGAGGGCCTCATGAAGGCCATCGACATGACTGTCCGCCAGGACCAGCTCGAGGGTGCCGTCCTCAAGGAGATCAAGAAGGACTGCCCCATCCTTGAGCCCTTCTGCAACAGCGCACGCGCCCAGATCTCCCTGATCAACAGCATCCAGCTCTTCTGCTACGCTGACACGCGCGTCATCAAGTGCTTCCCCAAGATTCTCCAGGTGCTCTACAATGGCGATGTCATCTCGGACGACGCCATCCTCTACTGGGCCCAGAAGGGCGCCAAGGCGCAGGGCAAGGCTCACTTCCTCAAGGCCTGCGAGCCGCTCATCAAGTTCCTTCAGGAGGATGACGATGATGACGAAGAGTAGACGGACAGCGTGAGGCGCGGTCAAGAGAGGGAGAGAGAGAAGGAGAGAGAGAGAGGTGGCGAAGCGGCAACCACCAACCCTTCCCGTTGCGGTCAGCGGGGTCAGAGACGAGAGCCACCGGGCTTCGAGTCTATGCCGCTCGAGACCATTTACCCACGCAAACACACTATCACTCGCCATGTCATATCCACGTGCTCCCCCCCGTCCAAGCTCGTGCACATGTGAGATTGTACATACACATCATAGGAACCTCGACGGCACAGCCGTTGCGAACGAACGAAAGAAACGAACACAAAAGCAGAGTGGTAGTAGTCTAATCGCGCGAAGATGAGGCCTGTCCGCGCGAGAGAGGCATCGAAAAGGAGGTGCACTGACCAGTAGATGAAGCAGCGCGCCTCTGGCTTTTTGGCCATTTTTGGGCGCGCTGGCACTCTTCTGGCCCCAGTGGAGCAGCGCCAGCGGGCAGGTGGCCTCGTGGACCCTTGCCTTGCCCTGCCCTGCCCTGCCTTGCCTTGCCGTCTTGGACCCCACCATCCTGTCTTGACCTCTACCACCTCTCACCATTATAGAGGGGATCCCCACCAAGATGCACAGGTAAGCCCCCCACCACTGCTTCTTCCCTGGTTGATCCCACACTGACACCCTCAATATTGATCCTTTCCCCACCGACGAAACAGCTCACTTCAACGTCTGAACTCGATCTTTGCGCTGGCCACCTCTGCGCTCCTGCTGATGTTGGCCGTGATCGATGTCACCTCTACACCACGTCGTTCCCCCTCTGGCAGCGTAGCCATCAAGAGTCTCGAAAAGTATGTCCCGCCCGTCGACTTCACCCACATACACTCTCTCTGTTTGCGCTTCCCTTTCTCTCTTGGAAGATGCTAACGACTCCGACATTGTTTGCGTGGATAGTGTATCGGGTCGAGCGATATGGCATCAGGATAGAAGGGCGCAAGACTACCTCATCACTTCCTTTGACATCCAGGCGAACTTTACCGAGCTGTTTCAGTGGAACACTAAGCAGGTCTTCGTCAGTCTCGTGGCTGAGTACGAGGATGCCAAGAAGGTTAGTTTGGCACTCGTTCCCCAACCCTTTCTTGCCTTTCTTTTTCCACCGAGACGGAACACTGACTTCCTCTCACTGATGGGGTTGGGGAATCGACAGCAAAAGAACCAAGTCGTCATCTGGGACCGGATCCTTCGATCCGTCAATGACGCAAACGTCAATATCCAGGACGAAGAGAACAAGTATGGTCTTCGTGAAGTCTCGAAGTCATTTGGGTATGCCTCTCCCCCTTTCCCCCCCTCTCTCTTCTTATTCAAGCGCTCGCATCTGACCAAACATCTCGACGCTGTCAATACGCAATGCAGTGGAATCGACACGACAAGCTTCACGTTGAAGTGGAACGTGATGCCTAAAGTGGGACAGCTGCACTACGGCAACGAATTCGCATCCAACGCCGTCAAGATCCCCAACAAGGTCATCAAGACCGACGAAGAAGGTAACAAGGTCAAGCAAAAGGTCAGGCAGATGTACTACTAGATCGTCTTCCGACCTTTCTCTCCAACAAGGCGAACGACGACGACAGAAGGGCAGCAGCGCGATGGACTCCTTCTGGCCAGCAAAGAACGGGAGACTGCTCGTTGCACCTTCTCTTACTGCTTCATGATGTCCTTCGTCCAGAACGAGCCAAGCAGTACCATCCCGCCTTGCGATTCGATAGACATTGATGGATGATACCAAAGAGCGAAACCATCTGACACTAGCACCTTGGCTGTCCCTCAAGCTTTCTCCCTAAAACCGCACCGCTCGCCCCAGTCTTGCCCACAGTTCTGTATGTTCCCACGTGGCACAGACGAAACACGCACCGAGCACGCCCGACCAACCTGGCTGGCTGCTATACAAAGCAACGTATGGAATTTCAGGGATGCCAAGACGACAACAGCGATATCACTTCGTCTGCTGCTGCTACCCGGAGGTAAGATGGGATGATTCGATTGGTCGGGCGAACGAAGGTAGAACTAGATTTCGAGACCGATTCGGGACAGACAAGGAAGAAGGCAAGCTCTAGCGGTTGAGGGGACGGAGACGAGAAAGTGAAGGTGTTTGCGAGGCAGGGAAGCAGAGAAGCGCGTATTCGAGTCTCCCCTGACCACGACATTGATGGCGTCAGGAGGGGGGCCGGGAGCGAGGGCCGAGGATGGGGCAAAAGGTTCGCTAGAGGCAGCCAGACAGGCCGACGAGCGCGTGGGCGGGCGCTGGCTTGCTGCCATTTACTGCTGCTTGCACTCCTGCTGCTGCGAACTGGCGCTGGCTCCCAGCTGCGAGCGGCGAGGCTGGTCCTCATCGTCCTCGTCGTCCTCGTCCTCGTCCTCGTCCTCGTCATCCTCAAAGTCGCCATCATCAAGATCGTCCATGTCCTCGTACTGCAACGCCTTACCGGTGAAGAAGTCGACGGCGTGCGGGATGATGCGGTCCTTGAGGTCCTCGCCGATCTGGTAGTCGAGCTCGAGTCGCTCGTCGAGCCTGGATGCGTGTGGGGAGCGAATTGTGGAGAGGGCACGTCGGTCAGCAGATGGTCGGACAAAGCGTCGCCGAGATGCGCCGGCACATCACTTCAGCAATCGCCGCGACTCACTCGTCGAGATCATCATCGTCGTCCTCGACCTCGCCGTCCTTGGGCGGCTTCGGGGGCGAGAAGAAGTTGAAGAACGACTCGACAGGGACGGAGCGCTTCACCGTCCTGGTCTGGTTGGTGTTCTTGTTCCGCTGCTTCTTGGTCTCGATCTTGTGAGTGAGGTCCCTGTCCTCCTTCCAGTCGATCTGGCAGCCCTCGGCGTGGTCGTAGACCAGGTCTCCCGAGAATCCGACCTCGTCCTGGTAGTAGTAGGCCTTGGTCAGGAGGCGGTTGGTGAAGAATTCGTTGTGGTCCGCGTCGAACTCGAACTCGAGCTTGAAGCCGGCCTGTTCGGTGAGGTAGCTCATGCGGACGTCAATAAGGTTGCGCAGGGCCTCCTCGTCGCGCTCGGTGATGAGCTCCGAGAGAGCGATGTGGTTCTTGAGGGCGGTCAGCCAGAACTCGGGGATGCCCTTGGCGGCGTCGGCCGGGGCGGTGGCGGTGGCGAGCGACTCCTTCTCCTCGTCCTCATCGTCCTCCTCCTCGTCGACGGCCTCACCGGCCTTGACCTCGTCCTCACTGGGCTCGTTCTTGCCCTGGATGATGGCAGCACGTCGCTCGTAGAGCGGGCGGTACTTCTCCGAGTACTTCTTCTCGAGCTCGAGGATCTCCTTCTGGAACTCGGCCTCGATCTTGTGGTGCTCAACCTGGACGCCCTTGAGTCCCTCGACGCGGCGCCTGACGTGCGACGGGAGCGACTCGATGTAACCAGAAGACCTGCCGACAAGGCTGCTGAGCTTGTCATGGATCATGCCGGCGAGCGCGGGGTTGCCCTGCAGAGCCGAGACAGCGTCTGCGTGTGGGGCGGCGGGTTGAGCGTGATCAACGGAGGGCAGATGGCGAGGGCAAAGCATGGTCAGTATGCAAAGGTGTGGCCGGCGGCCGTCGATGTGGATCCAAAGATGGATCTAAAGGGGCCAACAGGCAGACAATCATGGGAGTGGGCTGCGCAATCGCACTCTGTAACGACCCAGCCCGAGAGGCGGTAACGGATAGGCGACCTTGGTGCACGGCGAGCCTGCTAAGGGCCGCTCGACGCCGCCACGGCAAAAGAGAGGGCATTTGCCACCGGCTGCTACTCACCCTGAGCGCTCTCATCCTCCTCTCCGATGGTGCCGACGGTGGGGCGCGAGAGGGCCTCTCGAGTGAGCGGGGCGTTGCTGAGGGGGGTGTTTTGTGGTGTCGGGGCAACGGCGTTGCCGCTCTTAGATCTGCCGATCTCCTGAGCGCCGGACATCTTTCTGTTGGCGTATGTGAGGTGGGTGGACTTGGGAGGTGAGGAGTGACGGGACGATGAGGCAAAAACTAGACGCAGGTGGTCGATTTTCCGCTGAATGAGAGGGAGAGAGTCGAGGATCGACGGTGCTGTGATGACGAAGAAGTCCCGTGGAGTGGCTGGCCAAGAAATGGTGCGCAAAGGTGTTGGATACGGAGAGGGAGGATGGAGGGGGAGGATGAGAGAAGGCACAGGAAAAATCACCGCCCCGAGGAGACGGCTGACCGCCAGGATTATAAAAAAAAAAAAGGGCAACGGTCAGCCCAGGCCCAGGCCCAGCGCGGGCGAGCGGGCGGGCGAGCGATGGCCTGCGTGGCAGACACACAAACCTGCCTGCCTGCCTGCCTGCCCTGCGGCGCCCCCCCCCCCCCCCAAGCCAAAAAGGCTCCTTGGAGGGTCAGGCGCCAGGGCAAGCTCCCTTGCTCAGCTCCCTGTCCATCCGCCCCAGCCTCTTCCCTCCCGTCTCGGGCGGCGGCCCTGTGCTTTGATTTTTTGATTTTTGATTTTTGATTTTCGCGATTTATCCCCGATCCTCCCTCTTGGCCTCGCCCCACCCAACACACCAGGCCCTTGTAAGTTAGTGGAGTTGTGCGCTCTCATTCGCGCCAAATAGATAGAGCAAGGTCGACTTTTTCCTCGTCGCTCCATCATGTGATGACAGCTCGCTCTTTCTCGACGTCAGCTGCTCACAACTACCTCTTCTTCGCTGCTTCTGCTGTCGCTGCTGCTACATCTACACCCTGGAGCGTCGTCACATCAAAGCTCAGAACTGCGTTCCGAACGAGACGCAAAGAGTTATTTTGAATGAGAGAGGTCGACGACGGCTCGTCAGCCCACAGGGGTCCCCTCGCTGGGGTTGGGAGATCCCGCTATCCCCAAAATCCGACGGCCGTGCACGGAGCCCTGCCCTGCCCGTCTCTGGCCTTGCACCGCGCGTCTCCAAGATGATATGCCGCTCCGCTTTGATCCGATGACTCGGGATGTGCTCTCACCTCTTCCTTCCACACCACCCGGACTCAATTGTGGTGAAGCGACCACCAATCGAAGCCGAACGAGCCGCCACCCTGCTGCCTGCACGCTGTCCACCGGTGCCGCGCAGTGTGGCAGCGAGACGTCGAACAGGTCGCTATCGCGGCACGCTATTTACCGGGCCGTCCCAGCTGCTTTCCCGTACGATGATCGTGCCGTGTCCTGATGAGAGACAGTACCTAGTCTTTTGCGCTGTACTGCAGTGCGCTAGGTCTGAGCCGATGTCACGCCGTGCCTGACGAGCACTGAACGAGCCCCCGAACGGAAGACGCCAACGAGGCTATACCGACTTTGCGACAAGGCCAGGTAAGTAGACCAGCGACCCTTGTATGACGTTGCAACGAGGTTGGCATGGCTGTAAGCCCACAGACCGTACGCCTATTCTAGCGCTACCTCCTGATCATCGTTGAGGTTCTCGGCAGAACGACATGGGGGTTCCCGAAGAGAGATGTCCTCGGTCTGCCGGAAGCTCTGGACCACCAAGAAGAGGCGGCCGGACGGCAACGTTCGGGATGGTCGGCCCATCAAGCAGGCCAATTTGATTAAGAGTGCCAGGCAGGTTTGGCGAAATGACGATTTCGCCAGGAGCCTGCCCGCACACCTCGGCGCTATCCAGCTCCGATGCGTTCACCCCGACAGTTCACGATGGCATCGTCGTCGTGGAGCGATGCTTGAAGAAGGACCGTGTGAAGGACAGACGGACAGGTTGTCGAGGCGGAGAGCGACGACCGCATGGCAACCTTGATGTCTAGAACGATCGAGGAATCCAAACAAAACTCATCTGGTCTCCCCGCAGGATCCTCCACCGGGTCTACTCTTGTCGATGGAGTCCAGCAGGGACGGCCCAGGTCGGAACGATGATCAGCCAGCAGTCGACGAGTAGCAGATAGGCAATCAGCGGCGAAGGTTCTCTAGTCTCGCGCCGGTGACAGTCCAGCCGCATCCACGAAGAAGGAGAGGACAAGGGCGACCAGAGGACAAGCGACGGATGGGAAAGAGGGCCGGGATGGTACTGTACTACTCTGTAGGTAACTATATTTCTTTCTTACCTGCTTTTGTCCGCCTGCACGCTGCCGCTGGCGTTGCGGCCGCAGCTGCCAGAGTGCTTAGCTGGCCCCTGGACCGCTTTCGGTTTTCGGGTTACTGCGCCTGACACCTCTGAGCGTTGGCTCGGACGCTGCCGTCGGAGCTTCCGCCTCTTTCCCTCTCGCAAGGATCGCCGCCAGGTCCTATCGCTCTTCTGCCATCCGCACCCCATCATCAGCCATCTCCAACCCCTTGACCCTATCCGTATCCTCGTGCTCGCAAAGGAGGGCCTCCAGACGGCACCCTTGTTTTTTATAAGCCAGCCCAGCCCGGCCCACGCCAGCCGACCCTACTACCTCGGTCAGCCATCCGGATCTGATCCGACGCCGAGACGGAGCAATACCCGTCAGGCTTCACTCTCTCTAGGACCACCCAAACTCTCTCAGCTCCACCTCCGCTCGGCACCGGCACAACCCTCTCGTCATCATCCTGCGTTAGCCTCCGTATACGTGTTCCTCCGGATCGTGGGCACTGCAGCTCATCAAGTCCTCAGGCTCACCTCTCCTTGCCCAGCGCCTAGCCTACCCACTACTGACGCTTGCCGCCCGGTGAACAAGGATATAAGGCCGCCGTACAGATCACACCCGCCCACCCGTCCAGCCGTCTTCCCATCCAGCCCGGCGTCGATCGTTCTGCAGCAGCTTTCCGCGTAGTCACCAGCTGCCTCGGACTCCCTCGTCGCATCGCACAGCCTCACCCAAGACGAAAGGATAGGACAAGCCCGCCAGATCGTCTTCCCTTGCTTATCGTCCCTTTCAGTGCTCTTTGAAAAGATCAGGGTGAGTACTTGACCAGAGAAAGAAGGTGCAGTCGACGTCGTCCTCAGCAGCACCAGCCTCAGCAGCAGCAGCAGCGGAACCCTCTTCAGGCCCGGCATCACCATACCTCTCGGAGAAGCTTCCATCGCCTTGTCCATCATCGTCGCTGGATCCCCCATTACCCCTGACTATCTCAGCGCATAGCAACCATCGCCCGCTTCCTTCTATCGTTCCCCTCGAGACCCGACTTGATTTACGACTTGACGCAGCCACCAAACCCACCTCAGCGACGCCCATCTCTTCGCTCAGCAGCCGGGGCCTGGAACCAGGTCCGCCATTGTTATTGCTATCGTCACTGCTGCTGTCGCTGCCGCAACCGTTTCCTCCGCCTCGCCTCGCCTCGCTGTTGCTGCTGCTGCTGCTGCTGCTGCGTCCATCGCTATTGTGAAACCGTTTCGTTGCTCGGGCTCGTCGCTCGTATCGCTCTCCGACGTAATGACTCGTCGTTCTGACCCGCGTGACACTCCTCCTTCTTCACCGACGTCTTCTTGCTGCTCGTTGTCATCGACCGGCACCTTCAGCGACAGCAGCGCTTCGACCGACGACAACGACAGCCTCACCACTGCGCCGCCCTCCCGTCACTGCGGCAGCAAGTCCAGTCGCCTTCCAGGCATCGCGGCCGATCTAGCCGCCATCGAGCCGCGTTCAGCGACGCTGCGTGGCCGGGAGATGAAGCCGGCCGACCTGGGTCCCTCAGATCCGGTCAGACAAGACAGACGCGACACCTTCTACGACCCATCGTCCGCCGACGGCTACGGCGATCCTTCCATCCAGAATGCCTTTCTTGGCGGAGGGCCAGTCCAATTTGCGGCGGGAGGAGGGCCGGCCGGTGGTGCAGCCGGTGCCGACGCGAACTCCCTCGATCAGGCGCGGCTGTTTCGAGAGAGGGACAAAGAGGTTGCCGCCGCCAGTCCATTCTCCAGCCCACTGAGTCTCGCCCTTTCGCCCGGACAGCAGTCCAACCACCACAGCGAGTCGTTTGGCTCCGAAGCCGTCAGCTCGCCGCCGATCTCGGTGGCCAGGTCGACGGCTTCGGGCTTTGATGCTACGTCGCTGCAGACAATCGGGCAGCTGGGACAGATCAGTCTCGATGACGGCAGCCGCTATGCACCCACCTTTAACCAGGACGCCGCCGAGACCGCCTCCAACAGCTCCTACTACGCCCAGTCGGACAGTCGAGCGCTTGGACCGCATTGCGGTCCCGCATCTTACGGAGGTGCCCCGATGTCAAGCGCCCCAGCCGGCCTCTCGTCGTTTGCGATCGACTCTTCGGCCCAGCTGAATCAGGCCGCCCAACAGCAGCAGCAGCCGCAGCTAACGCTAGGGATACCCAGCGTATCTGTGTCCTCCGACATAGGGATGGATTACGGTCCTGCCACGACCGTGATGGAGGCCATGCCGAGCATCAACGTCATGGCCTCGTCGCCCTCTACGCCAAAAGCGGGCGGCAGACAAGGCTCCAACACCGGCTTCCAGCACCTCTTGGTGCAGCTACAGGCCGGGCAGGGATCGGGCGGGCAGACCGGAGGAGCCACGGTGAAGCATGAGGGCGGCTCCAGCATGTGGTCGCTAGAGCCCGCGAGCTACGCATCGTCCTCGTTTGGCGACGCCAACAGTACCGGCTCGGGCTTTAGCCCATCGGCAGCAGGCTCTCCCGGCACCTTCAGCAACGGCGCCGCAGAGCTACCGTGGTCCGCCCATCAACAGCAGCCGAGCGACGGGCTACTCAAGGCGGAGCCTGCTCAGGATGCATCAATGACCTATGCCGAGCTCTCGGGCTCGCCTGATCGGCTGCCGTACAGTCAAAGGCAGTGGTCGAGCCAGGCCAAGAGGAAAGACTCGTACGACAAGATCCGCCAGTTCTTACGCCTCGATGTCGACATGGGCTTCGTCGGCGGGCCCAAGTTCGACTCGCCCACCTCGAGCGGTTTCCGCAAGCGCGCCACGTCCGACGTTGGCTCGCGGTCGCCCATCGCCGGCCTCGGCAGCGACTCGGACTGGCTCCAGGCGCTCAACCAGATTGGGACGGCACCGACTTTTGCCGACGACAATGCCGCTGGGTCGGCACAAGGATCGGCAGACGACTGGCAGGCGCTCAGCAAGGGGCCAGGCGCCTACGCCGGGATCAGACTCGGCGGGGTTGCACCGGTCATGACGGTGCAGCTCGACGATGTTCCTGGCCAGACCAGCACGATGGATCCCTCGCTGCTGAACGGCGGAATGGCGTCCAGCAGCGGCGGGAGCGGCTCTGTGTCGGCCTATGCCACGGACGCAGGCGACAGCAATACGATGAACTACCAGGACCCTGGCTTCACTGCCTCGAACTCTGCCGACGCCGGAGCATCGGCTCGGCCGGGCGGCGGGGGCGACTTCTCCATGGCCGAACAGCAGCAGGGGTCAACGGTGACCAACATTGGAACGGCTCCGGCGATGCGGCAGAGTCTCGGATGGCAGTTCCCCATGCAGGGCACCTGGACGGACTCGTCGTCGTCAACCGCCGCCGCTGCACCGTCGCATCAGCAGCATACGGCAGGCTTCGGTGCGATGTACCCGCCTAGCCAGGGGACTCACAGCGGTCGCAGCTCCGCGGCCGGCCATCGCAGAGCCGCGCGATCCGAGGATTTATCGCGGCTCGGCACTAGCGGGCTGCCCCTAGAGGACTTCCTCACTCGCATCACCGCACCTGACGGCGGGCTGGCCCCGCCCTCGACGGGGAGGTCCGTATCTGGCGGCGCTTCCAATGTGGCGAGCACGTCGTTCTACTCATCGGCGAGCGGAAGCTCGCGTGCCCATCCCTATCGGGTCAGTCACGACCGTCACCACTCCTGGAGCTCGAATGCGTCCAACAGCAGCGCCGCCTCGGCGGCCGGCTCCGTCTCGCCTCAGCCGCCGACGTCGTTCTCGTCACTTAATTCTCACCTTGGCGCCGGGCCCGAGGATGTCGCGAACTACTCGGCCACTGCCCTGCCGACCTATGGGAGTGTCAGCGGACGTTCGGCTTCGGTGACGTCAAGTATCGGGTCGCCCGGGAGCAACTCCCACATGTCGGCACCCGTGGTTCCCGTCGTTACCAGCCAAGCGACCCAGGTCGCTTCGGCCTCGAGGCGGAAGGGCGAGGCCCTGTTCAGCTGCCCCGTTCCCGGCTGCGGCTCTACATGTAAGTGTCGCACCCGCAGGTCCTTCCTTGAGCGGTATGAGGACTGCATTTGAGCTCCATCCTGACCGTCCAGTCACCGTCTTCGCTCTCCTTTTTCTCCTCTTTTCCTCCTGCTCCTCTTCCTCGTCGTCGTCGCCATTCCCTTCTTTACCCGTCGCAGTCACAAGGCAGTACAACCTCCGTGGCCACCTGCGCTCGCACGCCGACGAGCGGCCGTTCAAGTGCGAATGGCCCGGTTGCGGCAAGAGCTTTGCGCGTGCGCACGACTGCAAGCGGCATCAAAACCTGCACCTCAACATCAAGCCGCACACGTGCGAGCACTGCGGCAAGACGTTCGCGCGCCTTGATGCGCTCAACCGACACCACAAAACGGACAATGGAGGGTGCTTCACCAAATTTTCGGACGGCAGCGATGACGATGAGGCATCGATGACCTCTACGTCGGACGCCCGGGGCGGCGGCGAACCTGGACAGCCCTGCCACGCTGATCACAACAGTGCTACAGCGGGGAGCTCCAAGGGCAAGGGGTTCGGCGGCCACGTCCTGTAGGCGAGCGCACGCTCGCTGTCACGGGCACCCACTGTGCCCTTGAGACAACATTGGCCGCTCGCGAGGCTACTTGCCACTAGTTTTCTTTGCCCTGGCTCTTTCCGAGGCATCTTGGCCCCCCGTTTTCCTTGTGAGCATACCTTTTACTATCGGACTACCACGTTGCTCCGTTACTCTATTCGATGCCACGCCCCTGCCGTCGCAGCAGCAGCAGTCGCAGCCGCAGCAGCTCGAGCCTCGGTGCTGGTCGTCCCTTTATTCGCCTTTGTAGATATATTGCGCCTCTTGCCTCCTCGGACGTCATGGGTCTGCCTCTTCTCCTCCACAGTTTCAGGGTCTCTGATTGTTGTACACCTAACCCCGGATGCGCCCTACCTCGTCACTTGTTGCGCGCAACCTGACCACCTCTTGCTCGTTGGGTGTGGTAGCTGCTTTGGAAACGCTGAGCAGTCTGTGGGTGGGTCCGCTCGACAGAATGGGGCGTCTGTGATGGTCGCGGGGCGTGGCGGTGGAGGAGCGGCCGCGCGCCCACCTGCGCCTCGGCTCCGCCAACAATAAAGGCAGGCGAGCACCAGCCTGACAGCAAAGGAGAGGGGAAAGAGTCCGGAGAAAGCTCTAAAAGCCGTGGCTCGCCTTGCCTTTCTTTGCTTCTCCCTGGTCAAGCACATCACAGCATACCACGCACACCTCAACATCTGCACCGCCCATACATACGACGACGACGACGCCGCCGACGTTCGCGAGGAACTCTCTCACAAAGATGACAGCACAAGACCATCCTCCAACCTCACCACGCTATCGAAATTCGCTCCAAGAGGCGGAAGCTCTCGATCTGGTCGATCCGTTACGCCACTTTCTCTCTACCTCGTCACCCCTTTCGTCGTCGGACGATCTCACCGCTACGCTCAAGGACGACGCGAGAGACGTCAAGAGTTCCACCGACTTTTACATCGTACCCGCGCAACGGGACAGTATCATCAATCAGAAAGTCACCATACGCTGCTTTACATCGCCGTCTCTCGGTTGCATCACGTTCCCATCTTCCTCTCCACCCCCTCCGTCTGTCGAGAGCGGAGAGGAGAGCGAGGCATGGTACGATGTCGTGCTGAAGCTGGATATGACCGAAGGCTGTGGTGGGAAGATTTGGCCTGCTGCGGAGGTGCTGGGAAGTTACATCGCATCGAAACGTCTAGATTGGCAAGGGAAGAAGGTGCTGGAGCTGGGAAGCGGGACCGGGTTGGTAGGCTTCCTTGTGGCGAAGATGGTGAAGGGGTGTCAGGTTTGGGTTACGGATCAGATGTAAGTTTCCCCCCTTCACCCCTTTCTTTGCCTCTTACCTGTCGGTGTAGTACGATACTGATGAGGTATCGATATCGATATCGACAATCGTACAATTTTCCAGACCAATGTTACCACTCATGTCGTACAACCTCGCACTCAACACTGACGAGATGCTCTCACCGTGTCACGTCGAAGAACTAAACTGGTACGGTTCATCCTTCTCCTTTTATCTTCCCCTCCCTTCTGACGCAAAGACCTCTTCCTTCTCTTCTCGCACCTAACATCAGGGGAACTCAACTACCAACGACAGTTCCACACGCACCTGACGTTCTCCTTTTGGCCGATTGCGTCTACCTTGAGGTAGCCTTCCAACCTTTGGTGGAAACCATGCTTGCTCTCAGCACAACTTCGACTGAGATTCTATTCTGTTATCAAAAACGTAGAAAGGTAACGTCTCCCCTCCTTTTTCCATCACACTTGCTTTCCCATTTCTTTCCGAGGAATGTCCTCCTTGACTGACCCAAAACCTCAACGCAACGACCACACAGGCGGATAAACGTTTCTTCTCCCTGTTGAAACGATATTTCGCCTTTAGCGATATAGATGATGATGATCTACATCGTACCAGGATGTATAGGAGACAGGGTACGCAATTGCTCAGAGTCATCAAGAAGGAGCAGAACAGGCGGTAGATCCTACTCTTCATACGCCATTTCTCTCGGCATTGCAGAGGTAAAACTCGAGTCCACGTACCTCAAGGTCCAACAAAACTGTAAAGGGAAGCAAGATGTTCATCATCATCATCATTAGCATCGTCGTCGTCATCATTGTCGTCGTCATCACTATGGCAGCGCATCTTGTGACGCAAATAAAGGGGGATCAGTGTTTGGCATTCTGACAAAGGGGCACAGCAGCGCGCAAACTAAGCAATGACACAGCATGTCGTCGTCCTATCGACGTATCCCTGTGCTCCCGCACTTGCAGCATCTCCCGTCGTTCCGTCGCCACCTGACGACAACGCCGCTCTGCCATCGTTGGCGTCCAGGGCGACGGTACCCACCGCCCGACCGCTGTTGTTTCTCGCTCTAGATCTCGCGTTGCGCGCCAGCGAGCCGCCCGAGCCGTCGTCGCTGCCGCCGACAGAGGCAAACTTGGAATGGATGTCCTTGGCTGCTTGTGTGAAGGCTTCTTGGACGTTCTGGACGCGCAAGGACGAGGTGGGCAAGGACAAGGAGGAGGATGAGGAGATCAGCTGCGATGCAAAGAGAGCGGGAAAGGGACGCGTGGACGGTGAGGCATTGCGGGAGACTCACGTAGCCAGTCTTTGCGCTCGTCTCGAGGAACAGCAACCTGTCGTGTCAACGGCCGGGGTTGAGACGTTTCGCAACGCTGGTGAGCATCATCCATAGTAGTGTAGTCAAGCTTACGCTGTAGCGGCGCGGTCTTAGCACTCACCCTTCGGACTCTGCGAACTCCCTCGCTTCCTGCGTTATGACCTCCCTCTTCTTGCCCTTGCTCCTCCTCCTCTCGCTCCTCGAGCGGATCATTGAGGGCGTCTCTGCCGCATCGCCAGGGGCGCCGCCGTCTTCGCCTGGCTGCGGTTCGGCTTCGACGAGATCGGCCATGTTTCCGACGAGGACGATGGTGACGCGCTCCTCTGCGTGCGAACGGACGTCATCGAGCCAGAATTTTGCGTTGAGGAAGGACTGGCGGTGTGTGATGTCGTATACAAGCAGTGCGCCTGCTGCGCCGCGGTAGTAGGATCTCGTAATCTGCGGTGCGTCGGGGAACGAGTCGAGAGTGAGTCTTTATCTGGACAGGCCTCGCGAGCGGTCGGGAGGAGAGGGGCGAAGCTGCGGGCTACCACTTACGCTCCTGAAGCTCTCGCTACCGGCGGTGTCCCATACCTGTACCTTTACCGTCTCGCCATTGTCGAGCTGGATAAGGTGGGAGCCGAACTCTACGCCGATGGTGGGGTCCGGGTCGGTGAGGAAGCGATCATCTGTAAGGCGAACGAGGAGCGACGATTTGCCGACGGACGAGTCGCCGATGACGATGCACTTGAGGATGTACTGCCATGCGGACGTGCCGTTGCCGCCCGTTGCGGCGGCAACGGCTGCGGTGGAGGAGGGGTTGTTGTAAGAGGCCGAGGGGATGCGGATGGGGGCCATGGTCTTGGTTGCGCGCGGCTAGGTGCAAGGGGCAGCGCAGATAAGGTGCGGATCGCGGAGAGCGTGGGCGAGGCGGCAGATGGATGGATGGTAGAGAGCTGTTTGACGGATGCGATGGTTGCGCAGGCAGTGACGAGTGGTGGAGGAGGTGGGGCGAGGCTAGGGGGCCGTGGGGTGCTCTAGGTGCGTGGTGATGGAGGCCACTTGGCACCTTGGCCAGGGTTACGGTTACGCTGCCTCTGAACCTGTGTGCCGCCCGCCGCCCGCCGCCCGCCGCTGACCGGCCGGGGCCTGCGCGCGCCTGAGCTCTCTTCCCTTTTCTCGAGCACGCGAGCGAGCGAGCGAGCAAAGCGCCCAGCGCAGCGCAGCTGAGCCCCACAGCGCCACGCACCCGCAACGAGCGCCTCCATATCAAAATCCAGCTCACACGGCCAGCTCGCACGGCCAGCGGCCCCTCCACCATCAACCACGACGACGGCGACGGCGACGGCGACGGCCACGACAACCACAACCACAAACACAACAATCACAACTACAACCAAAACAACTACAACCACAACCGTACAACAAGCAACAAACAGAAAAACTTTATTTCATCTCGCCACCGCGGCTGCTTCCCACGACGGCGGCAGACAACCATCTCCCCTTGACAGTCACTGCAGCTACACAATGTCGAGCACCCAAGCATCGCTCAGTCGCTCGTTTTCCTCGTTCAGACCCTCCCTGCACCACAATCCGCGTCCCCCTCTCCTCTCCGCCCTTGCCCGATCCAGAAGACAGCGCAAGCGCATCAAAGCCAAACCATCCTCGCGCTTCCGGCGCTCCACCCTCGGCCGCCAGCTCGCTGAAGCTGTACACGCCGCTCTTGGAGCGCAGCAGCACGTAGACGTCCGGTAGGAACTGCATTGCACATGCGAGACCCCAGAGATTATGTCAGTAATCTGGCCACTGCCTGAGTTCTGACAAGCGAAGCGACAACGTCAGTCGCCGCTACTCACCTTGCCCGCTCCGTCGTGGCCCAGCTCCTTAGGCGCCCCTTCGCCCTCACCCATGAACAACACCGCCAGCGCCTCCTTGTCCTCGCCGCCCGCTGTCACCCTTCGCGCTCCAGCGAGCTCGATGAAGCCGTGCACGCTCCTCTTGAGCGGCTCGCTGTCCTTGCCCTCGACCTTGGCATCGTAGCTCGTCCACTTGCCGCTCAAGAGGAGCGTGCACGTCCAGCGGTCCTCCCACCTTGTGTCCGCGGAATCCTCTCCACCTCGCCAGCAGCTTCCTCGTCGTCGCCTCTCCCTTTCCAGCAGCGGGCGCCGAGATGGTAGTGATGGCCGTGTCGCCCCTCGCCGGACCGGGCGCATCGGCCAGCTTGCTCCACTTCCTCGCCGCTACGTCCAGCACGTGCAGCGTGCCCAGACGACCCTGGGCCGGAAAGCCGGCGTGGACGTAGACCTTGTCGCTATTCTTGCCCTCGTGCACGCCCACGACGGTGCCGTAGCTCCTCATGGGCG
>UWYS01000011.1:600000-847348 GCA_900291925.1 Thecaphora thlaspeos | reverse complement strand
CCCTAACCCTAACCCTAACCCTAACCCTAACCCTAACCCTAACCCTAACCCTAACCCTAACCCTAACCCTAACCCTAACCCTAACCCTAACCCTAACCCTAACCCTAACCCTAACCCTAACCCTAACCCTAACCCTAACCCTAACCCTAACCCTAACCCTAACCCTAACCCTAACCCTAACCCTAACCCTAAGAGAAGAAGCGCGTTAAATAGGGAGGAATAAATTACATTTCTCGTCCTTTGGTTAGGGTCCCGATAGATCTATCGAGGTTCGGGTCCATACGACAGTCCATCCAACGACACATTGGCGCTCACTAGCTAGAGCCAGAACGTCCCTCCGCTCGGTATCGCTTCCCTTCTCGATCCGCCTGCGTCGACGTTGCTGTCGACCTCTGCATCGAACATCGTCAGGTCCGAAGACGTGGCTCTTTCCGTCTCGTTCGGTCGACCCGTCGCTGCCGTCGTCGTCGTCGACGCGACGCCTGCGTTGGCGCCTCGCGGTGCGTCCACGCCTCCTGCTTCCAACGTCGATCCTGAGCCTCTCCTGTTGGCGGATGTGATCGAGTGTCCCGATCCTCCTGCCGCTCCCGAGCCTCCTCCACTGATTGTCGTGGCTCTCCTCAGCGACTCCCCTCCCCCTCCTCCGCCGCCTTCCGCTAACCTCCCGACCCAGTTCGCCGTCGCCGCCGCCGCTACGGCCGAGGAAGAAGCAAACGGCTTGCTGCCCGATACGCTCCTCCGCTTCGCGTGGTGCTGCGGTGGCGGCAGCACTTTGGGCGGCGCCGTCTGGCCGTTAAGCAGGCGCGGCTGGTCCTCCTTGGCCGTGTGGTGGCGCGAGCTCGAGCTCTGCAGCACCGTAAACGTCTTGGGCGGCAGTGCCTGCTTGGCCTTGCGCACCTCGGAGCTCGCATTGAGGCCCGCCTGGATCAGCGGGCTGATGTGACGCGGCGGCAGCGGAGGTGGGTTGAGCAGCGTCACTGGCGGTCGAGGCGGGAGCGGCGGCGAGCCCATCAGCCTCTCGAGCCGCTGCTGATGCTGCTGATGCTGCTGATGCGAGCGAGACGAGCTGGCCTGCGATGAGGCGCCATCCTCTCCACCGGCGCCGCCCGGCGCCGCGTCCACGACCAGCCGAGGAGGAAAGATGCCGTGTTGGGCCGCGACCGGCGTCCCGTTGCTGTACGGATTCGAGGCGGGCGACGAGGCACGGACGGGCGTCGGCTTGAAGATACGTGGCTTGCTCTGCTTGAACGGATTGGGCGCAGGATCGAAACCCAGCAGCGCCTGGGCAGGCGTCGAGGCCGAGGCCGAGACGGAAGCAGGCCCAGGCGCGCCACCGGCGCCGACGGCCGACAGCGACGGGGCGTAGCCGGGAGCGGCGGCGCTGTCGCGGAAAGGGTTGGCGCTGGCCGAAGGGATCGGGGGCGCCGGCTGCTTGTGTCTCGCCGCGGCCGCCGCCGAAGACGGAGGCGGAGCGTCAAACTGGTGCAGAGAGGTCACGATGCTGCTGGTGCTGTGATGGTGGTGGTGGTGAGGCGTGGCGTGTTTGGCCTTGGGCGCGACGAGCACGGGCAGCGTCGGCTTGGCCGGGACAGCCGGAGGGACAGAGGGTATCGCGACGGACGTTGGGGCCGGAGTCGGGTACGGAGGCGCCTCTTCGCGCACAGGCGTGAGCATCGGCTTCGAGTCGGACTTGGGGGGCGGCGGTGGCTGGAGCGCTGGCTTGACCTGTGCCGGTGTCGGCGCTGGTTTTAACGGCGCAAGTTGGGCGGTAGTGGCAGGGGTCGGGGCGGTCGTCTGGCTCCTTAGTGTGGGGGAGAGCTGCGTGTAGGCGCTCTTGGCGCTGGTCGGTGTGATGTTAGTGTTTGTGGTGGTGGTGCCGCTACCATGCTGGATGCGCGCAGGCGATGTCTGCGTGAAGAGGAGCTCCTTTGAGGCCGTCTTGCCCTGCTGCGTCCACGAGACGAGGCGGAGCATGGCGAAGAAATGGCCTGATGCGAGGCCGCGCGGTGTCCGTTCGAACAGGGACAGGATCTGGGAACGAGGAGGGGGGAGGGGGTGGCCGAGCGAGAGAGGCGGTCAGAGGGGAGAAGATGGCGGCGAGTTTCGATTCTGGCGTCAGCTGGTCGTTCTGCCGGTCTGGCCGCCGTTGGATGCATGGAGCGAAGGCGCGGCGCACTCACCTCGAGCTCGTCCTCAAACTGGAGACCACATTCCTCCCTCAGGTACCTGATGCCATCCGCCTCGTCGACCAAGCCGGGCTGACCGCTGGCGGCGGGCCTGATGCTGGCGAAGCTGGCGGTGTATACGGCGAACTCGTGCGGGGACAAGGCGGACTCGTCGAGAAAGGCGCGTCGTGCGTAGGATGCTGCGGCGGTGGTGTTTGTGGATGCGGTCGAGATGCGGCCGCTGCCAGCGGACGCTGCGGCTGCGGCCGAGGGTGAGCTGCGTGTGGGTGTGGTCATGGAGCGCGAGAGGCCTTGGAAGAAGTGGCCGCTATGGAGCGAGGGGGAGCGGCCGTTGGCTGCCGATGCCATGGTGAACGGTGCGATCGGCAGCGAGTGGGGTGAGGAGGGAAGGTGGGGCGGGGTAGGATGGATCGGATCAGTGAAGCACACAAGAGGGAGAAGGTTGCGTGCGTGCGTGCGTGCGTCGTAGGGGGGTTGCGTTCGAGCGTCTGTCGGTGTGTGGGTACGAGGTTGGAGATGGGAAAGTGGGGAGCTTGACTGGCTGGTGGGTTGCTTGATTGGTAGGCTGACCTGCGCCGAGAGTTGCTCGCCGTGAGCGTTCCGAAGGTGTATGTATGCGGGTGGATTGGGGCCGGGAAGGGAGACGGGGCCGAGGATAGCGGATGGCGGATGGCGAATGGCGAATGGATGTTAGGACGGCGAGGTCGAGGCGATGGTGGGAGAGTACTCTGTAAGTGGGCGGCGGTGGTGGTGGTGGGCGATAAAGCGTCGCCTGCCGCCGATGTGGAGCGGAGCGCAGGAAGAAAAAAAAAAAAAAAAAGGGGCTGTGAAGCTGAGGCTGGGCGGAAGCTGTGAAGTTGTGAAGCTGAAGCTGGAACTAAGTAATAAAGCTGAAAGCGGCCGCGCTCGCCTCTGCGCCTGCTCTCGCACGCGCTGATGGAATGCAGGCAAGCTTAGGGTGCGCCTTGGCTGCTGCGCCGCCGTTTGTGGCGACACCACGTCAGCGTCATAGCAATCCACAGCGCTCAAAGGAGACAATTACAAAATAAAATAAAATAAATCAGAATGCGTCCAGAAAATATAACCAATACTAATTTCAAGATGCAGGCATGGCCAATTAGAATCATGTCGGGCTTGCTTTGGGAGGAAACTTTTTGTTGATGCGGATCAAGCAGGCAGGCGGGCGGACCCTGTACGCGTGCACACACGGCAAAGCGAAGCCGGCAAGAGGGCAGCTGGCGCTAGGCTTTTTTTCAAAGCTAGCCAAGCAGCGCTGCCCCGCCGCCTACCATGCCACGCGATTGGACGACGACCCTCGCACCACCTACTCCGCGGCGTCGCGGGACGTGAGTTGCCGGTCTGGTCGCTCCTCTCGACCCGTCGCTCTCTTCGACGGTTCTCGAATCCCGCGCTTGCCTTTCGGTTGGGTGGTCGTTGACCACTCGCTCGTTCGTGGACAGACCGACGCGTCGCACTGCTTGCTTCCCTGGGTACGCGCCCCCCCCTTCCTTCTCTCCACCGCCGACTTGCATTCTACGCGATCTCAAGCCACGACCAAGGCAGCGACAAGGGGGGTCGATCGCTCGCCCTCGCTATCCTCCGTCAATGGCGCACGTGCACCGCCCTCCATGGTGACCAGATAACATGACGTAGCGGCGGATCGATCGACAGACACTAGCATACATCCTGCCATCTTGCTGTCTCGACCCTTTTTCAGTAGCTGACCCGGCCTGATTCAAGGGGAAGGGCGAAAAATTGACCAGATAATACGACAAAATGATATTCGACCGACTTACACCAGCATACATGCTGCCATATGACCATCTTGATCCTTGTTCAGTTGCTGGCCCGGCCTGCTTGGATGACGAGGGCGAGATGGTGACTGATCAACATGACGAAAACGATCTTCGACCAATGTACACTAGCATAAATGCTGCCATACACTACGATTTCGTCCCTACTGGCTGACCCCGGCTTTGTTGGTGGCGTAGGACGAGACAAAGGACCGATTGTGGGGTCAAGGCGGCAGCGGGGTGGGCCGTGGTGGGCTGCGCCATGCACCGTCGATCTCCGCCGCAAATTGTATGTCGTGTCTCGTCGAGTGGGCTCCCTCTTCGGCCCTGGCTGCTGCCCCTTTACCCCACTTCTACCCCGCCACGCGACCGGAGCCATAGGGAGAGGCGAGATTGCCCGTCCCCACCTCCTATGCCTCCTCCTCCTTCTTTGCCTCCTCTTTCTCCTCCCCCTCCTTGGCCTCGCTCCCGCCGCTTGCCACTTCCGCCACCGGGGCCATCGAAAGGTCCATCGCCGTCGGCATCATGGGAGGCGTAATCTCGGCGCTCTCCATGCCCACCAACGACGGCCGCACCCCAGCACTAGAGCTCATCCCGCCGTGGCTCGCTCCTTGCATCTCGAATGCCTGCGACGCCGCCGAGAACGGCACGCTCCGCGCCTTGGGACCCGCCGCCTTGAGCTGCTCGACGTGCACATCGTCAGAGAGCGAGTGCGTCCGCGTGCGTCGCTGCGTCGCCGCTGTCGAGGCAGACGCCGTCGCAGTAGCCGTCGCCGTCGCGTCAGTCGAGTCCGTGGACGCATTGGTGCTCCGACGGCTGCGGCCGTCCATGAGCGTCGTGCGCTGGTCGGTCGGCGACATCGCACCGCCCTCGCGCATCAGCGCGCGCAGGTCCTGCTTGCTCCGGTTGCGCTTCTCGGCAAACGTCTCGACGTTGCCGCCGCCGTTAATGCTTCCGCTCCGCGAGCGCGACCGGGAGCGGCTGCGTCGGCCCTTTCCACCAGGCGTCGCCGGACTCTTCCCGCCGCTGCCGGAGAGGTGCTGCGGCGAAAGTAGCGAGAAGACTGCTTCGTAGTCGCCCTCGTCGCGTTCCGAGTCCGTATCGCCCTCGGTCGCGCTCGAGTAGTCGTCGCCCTCGTCGCCCTGCTCGTCCTCGGCCGGTGCCGACGCTCGGAGCTCCTCGATCGTGAGCGCTCGCCGGGTCGACGACCCCCTCCGTCTTCCCCAGCCAAATAGCCGTTCGTCGACCCACTGGAGCGGGTGAGCCAGCACGTCGGCCGACTTGCCGCTCTTGCGCTTCTGCCGCCACAGCAGTGCCTCGCGCGCCGTCGCCGGCGGCGCCTCGGACGCCGCCGTCAGCCGCGTCTCCTCAAAGTCCTCCCACACCTGCGGCGCCAGCTCGTCGATCAGCGCGTGCATGTCGGCCGAGATCTGGGCGCGGGTGCGCTGGAGGTCGAGGATCACCTTGTGGTTGCCCGGCAGCAGCGAGACAAAGAGCGGTGGGAGCGACTTGTAGATGTCGATTCCCACCTCGGCGAACTTGAGCGCCGAGTAGCTCATCGTCGGGAGCACCGTCAGCGCGTAGATGGGCATCAGCAGCTGGTGCTTGGGCGGCAGCTGGTAGCGGTGCGCCAGATAGGTGGCCAGCCCGGCGTAGAACGAGTAGAGCACGGGCGCGACGCCGAGCGAGACGAGCACCTTCCAGGTCGCCAGGACGTCGCGCCCGGCGATCTTGACCTGCGATGCGGCGAGCGCCTCCTTGGCCTTCTTGTGGCTGATGATCTTGGCGAGCATGATGATGGGCGAGTTGAGCACGGCACCCGGGAGCGCGAGGCCGCCCCAGAAGCCGAGCAGGCCAAGGCGGTAAAAGAGGAGGCCGAGGCTGCGCCAGCCGGCGCGCGTCGCCCGCTCCACCTGGTGGTCGCGCAGGCCGGCGTACTTGAGGCGCTTGTTGTAGCGGAGGATGTCCTCCTTGAGCTTCATGACGCGCGGCTCGTCCTTGAACTTGAGGTAGCCCATGATGAACTTGCGGTTGAGCTCAACCGTCTTGCCGAGGCTGAGCGTCTGGCCGGGCGCCTTGTACAGCCGCCGACCCGCCTGGACCACCATCAGCGTCTCGAAGTCCGGGGCGCGCAGCGTGACGGCCTTGAGGCCGTCGTAGACGATGTCCATCATCTCGCCGACGGCCTTTTTCTTGCCGTCGCCGCCCTCCTCGAAGCGTCCGACGAGCTCGCGCGGGACGTCGATGGGCGAGCCAAACTCTACGACGGCGCGGCTGCGGAACTTGTGCGGGTGGAAGTACGACATCCCGACGGGGACAATCCGGACGTTGAGGTTAGGGTTGGCCGACATCGCACCGAGCGCCATGATGACAACGCCCGCCTTTAGCGGGAGCAGGTCGGTGCGGTCATGGCTCCCGCCTTCGGGGAAGATGCCGAGGCAGCCGCCCTCGGCCAGCTTCTCGTAGACGCTCGAATACATCTGCGTCTGGTCAACAAAGGGCAGGCACTGATACTTGCAGCCGGAGCTGTCGGCGTCGGCGGCTGACCCGGCCTTGAGCGTGTCGAGGGCGCGTTGGTCCTTGAACTCCTTCTTGATGCGCAGCTCGGTGTCGCTGACGACCTCGACCACCTCGGCGCACGCGTGGCCCGTCGACTTGGGGAGCATGATCTGGCCCTTGGCGACGAGCTGCTGGGTGAAGGCGGTGCCATGGCCTTGGATCCGGAGCGGGTCACCTGACGGATGCGCCGAGATGGAACCCTTGCCCGGCTTGGCGCTATCGGCGGCGCGGGCGACGGGGATGGACTGCATGATGCGCGCCGCGACGCCGATGAAGCGGCGCTTAATGCTCTTCTCGGCGATCAGGAAGGCGACGCGCCTGCCCGAGGCCCGGCGCACCTCGGACGAGAGGAGGAGCGGGTCGAGGAATTGATTGTGGTGGGGCGCGGCCACAAAGATGACGGGCCCTTCCCGTGGGATCCGCCATGCTGAGCGAGGCTGCATTGGGGGCGCACGCGCGCAGGAGGGAGGGAGAGTGGAGCAGAAGCAGGTGCCGCGGTGCAAAGGGTCAGCTGTCTATCGCCTCGTCCTCCCCGGGCTGGTCTGTCTTCGTAAGTTCGCCTCTCTCTCGCCAGTGACTCACCCGGATCTCGCGGAAGAAGAGGTTGATGATGATCCTCCAAAAGAGGAGAGCAATGTCAAAGGCGATGTTGGAAGCCATCAGGTTCTGCGCTCGGAAAGCCCTGCAGATGACACACGCGAGGATGGTGGGGACGAAGCGGTGGATGGGGACGGGGAGCGAGCGGAGGAAGCGGTCAAAGTCGCGGAGGGTGGAGGCGAAGCGGGGCGAGTCGCCGGGTCGGGCAAAGGGCGAGGCGATAAGGCGGGTGGGCGCTTGTTGTCTCCTCTGTCGCAGTCCGAACGCTGGCTTCTTCTGCTGCTGCTGGGGCGGCAGTACTAACGAGTGAGCGTGGGCTGCTGCTGTTTTGGCCTCGTCGATGGCGGTCGAGACGGGACTCTGGGAGCCGGATGGGATGCTGTTAGCGTGGTGGTGATGATGATGATGAGGAGGAGGAGGAAGAGGAGGAGGAAGAAGGAATTGTGGTGAGGTCCCTTGAGGTGCCACGCGAGGCAAAGAGACTGGAGTGTTGGAGCTGGGGTCCGCTGCCGACTCTGACGGCATGAGCGGGAAGCGTGGCGGTCTGCGGCGGAGCGAGGTAGAGGGGGAAAAGAGGTAGGCCTCTGGTGCCGATCGAGAGTGGATCGTCCGGTCTGCGAGCGTGGCGTAGCGCTTTGCCGTGTTGCTGGGGTAGGGTCGGCGGCCGTTCTTGTCGGTTTCGTTGAAGGAGAGCTTCGGACCAACAAGGGATGACGGAAGGAGAAGGACGGGAACCAAGCTAGTACCGTGCCGTTGTGTTCGATGACGGCTACCTCTGATGCGAGAGAGAGAGAGAGAGAGAGAGAGAGAGAGAAAGCGACGGCGGACCAGATGAGGTGTGACTAGCGCAGCGCTGCGTGTGGTGCCACTGTGTGTTGGTCTTTTGCTGGGCCCCGCGGCGGATGAAAGGGGCACGTATGTAGAAGGGAGGCGGGAAAGCAGCTGCTGTGATTCGACGCCGCGGGCGATAAGGTGGTTGGGTGCGTTGCTTTCGATCGTGGTTGCGTGAGTTACGTCGGTCGTGCGTGGGTGTCGGAAAACAGGTGAAGGGAGGACGGCAAGGAAGAGGTGGGGAAGATGCGCGGGAGAAGGCGAGAGAGAGAGAGAGAGAGCAGAGTTCCATTTCATGGCAAGCCACCCAAAAGACGCACCCACGCAGGCGCGCCCGCCTCTTCTTGCCTGGCCGGGCCTGAGAGGGCGAAACGCTCGGACCAATTGGCACGCGTGGCCTCCCGGGCTGGGCGCGCTTGCGCGCCTGCTTGCCTCTGCGCGCGGGCCCTTGACTTGGCCCCAGCCGAGCGCAGCCCAGCGCCCCTCCGCGCCGCGCCACGTCCGTCTCGCCCCAGCAAAATTCGCACCGACCGGCCGGCCGGCTGGGCCCCTTTGCTGCATCGCCCTCCGCCGAGGAATCGCGACGTCGTCTTCCGTCGTCCGCCTCTGAGCGCATCGTTGGCCCGCTTCTCATGTAGCATCATACCAGAACCCTACCAAGGCGTCTCTCGCCGTGCTATGGACCAATCGACACAGTAGAGTAATCTAAGTGTCTCTGCCTTCCGCCTCCTCTTTGTCAACACAGAGGCAGAAGCTAGGCGCGCCAAGATTGCTCTCGATCCATACTCTCGCACCTCGTTGTCGACACACGTTTCGATGTCCTGTGGGCCATAAAGGTCTGCTAAGCGCATGCGACACGGTCGACATCGCCATGAATACAACACAGAGAGAGAAGCGGGGAGGCGATGGCTCGCAATGTGTCTCGATTCAACGCGTTTCAGCGCGATGCGATCCGACGCGACGCGATGAAAGGGGATTGGCCTGGGAGTCGGAGGCGAGCTCAGCAGGCTGGCAGGCTGTCTCGTTCGTTTGCGTCTGGGTCAGCTTGGGTAAGCAACAAAGGTGCGGCCTTCGAACGCCATTCTCATCGACGGAAAGCAAAGAGAAAAGGGAGAGAGAGCCCTGCGTTCGGCAACGCTGGTGGCCTCGAGCTCCTTTTCCGTTCACTGAAGGCGGCGACGTCGGCAAGTCGTTCACATAAACATGTCATCGTAGCCGTTCTGACGGTGTAGGAGGTTGTCATCCAAGGAGGGTTGGAGGGAAGAAGGGAAGAAAAGGACACGAAGGCAGGATGGGTCAGTTTGCCGTCCACTTCTCGTCTGCTGAACAGGGAGCACGCCGTTCACTCACATTGTTGCCAGGCGGCCTGACATCGTCCCAGTCCGGCTCGCCGTCCCTCCTCCTGGCACCGGGCTGCGGCAGGGGCCCTCCTACGTCCGGTCCCCTCTGTCCACCTCCCCCGGGCCTCGGCAAACCGCCCATGCCACCCGGTCCGATCGGATCGTACCTCGCACCGGGCGGCATCATCCCGCCGTATCCGCCACGCGCACCGCCCACACCGCCGCCCTGGAAGCGATCGCGGAACATGGGGTGGTTCGGACCGACATACATCCCACCGCCCGCGTCGGGCATCCCCATCCCGCCAGGTCCGCCCGGGAACGGTGGGACGCCGCCGAAACCACCACCGCTGCCGCCCTGTCGACCACCAAAGGGCGAGGGAAGCGACGGCGCTGCCCCGCCTAGGGGGTCGAGGTCTCGATCTCCCACGACGGGCGGGTTGCGGAACGGCAATGAGGGGAGCGACGGATCGTCGGGCTCAGAGAAAAAGGGCGGTCGAGGCTGGTTGCCGCCGCCCCCGCTTGGGTCCTGGCGAGGTCGATTCTGCTGGCTCGACGTAGAAGAGCCAGAGGCCCGCTGGCTATCGTCGCCCGCGTTGTTGCCGGAGGAGGAGGCCTCGAAGCCCTCCTTTTGCAGGCCAGGAATGAGCGAGACGACGATGCTGTTTTTGAACGCCATCACCAGGTCCTGGGCGCGCGAGGGAGAGGCGAACGCTCCCTTAAGCTGGCCCGCCGCATTGCCGACGTCGCCGAGGGAGAGCGTGGCAGGAAAGTACGACGAGGACAAGTAGTCGCTGAGCGGAACAGTCAGCGTCGACGTGCTGTTACCCTGTAATGCGAGACCGTTGACGGCTATCCTGTCTCCCATCTTTGTCAGCTTGACGAGGTAGTCGAGCGACGACTGGTCGTGGCGGTAGCGGAAGCCGTACGCCTCGGGTGCGCCACTGTTCCAGGTAGAAGGGAGGCGATTGGACGGAGCAGCGTCCTCCTCGGACGACGACGATGATGAGGCAGGGGCAGGAAGGCGGTCCGAATCGCTCAGCCCGACCAGACGAAAGTCGAGGCGAATCATGACGCTGTGCAGCAGCAGGGCCAGGGCGTCCGAGGGATGGCGCAGCGTGGCGGTAGTTGTGGGAGCAGTTCTGCTATCCTGGCTCGACTCCACCTCCGATGAGGCCGTAATAGCGTCATCAGGTGCACGAGGGAGCAAGCTAACCAGCAGTGCCAGCAGGGCGTCGGTGTCAAGCAGCGGCGGCGTCATGGCGGCCGGATGTGGAGGTGCGGCGATGCGGTGTTCGGCGGCGATGAGGAGCGATGTGGTGCGGCGTGAGGTTCTCAGCTTTGTGTAAAGAGAATGGAAGGAGAAGCCGAGCTGAGTTGGGAGCGGCGGCCGTGGAGGCGGCGTTGATGGTGGTGGTGGTGGAGAGGTAGGCCTGGGCAGGGAGTGCGGTGCATCGGGCGGGACGAGGTCCGCGGACCGTGGCTTAGCCGACGCGCATATATGCAGGGCTGCGCAAGCCCCTACACGGCCGCTAAAATAATGACGTCAAGGCAGATAATAGCCTAATACTATGTTAATTATATATGCTTTGTTTTCAAACTCTAGATGAGTCTCCTGGTTAGTACAATGGTCAGTATACGACACTCTCAATCAAATCTACTTCCTTGGGACGGTTTGATCTCTGTTGAGATCGGGGTTCGATTCCCCGGCTGGGAACTTTTGCTTTTTTTTGTGTTCTTTTTTTTTTTTCTTCAACTGGCCAGACACCGGGAGCAGCAAACCGTCGTGTGCAGACCATAATATGCCCGATTTTAGGGTTTCGGCCGACAGAAGCCATTTGATAGCTTAAGGAATCGGGCTTAAAGCGAAACACGCGCGACGCGAAGCGGGGAGCTGCAACAAACCGCCCGTAAAGTCTGGGTGCCACACTCCAGTTCTGCCCGATAGACAGATGATCCAATCTGGAAGCCCAAGGCGTCGCCCGTAAAGTCGGGGTACCGCAATTAGGCCCGATAGTAAGCTTCCCTATCGGGAGCCGCAACGCGTCGTGCCCAAAATCCGGGAAAAGTAAATACAAAATCGGCGCGCTAACCCAAAGATCGGGAGGATCAAATTAAAATCGGCAGATTAAAATCTGGAGCCGCAAAAACAAATTCAGCGCGTTGCTACTCGGACGAAAAGCGACGGGCGGCAGCTCGACGGGGCTCGATGTGGAGGTGGGTCGCGCGTTTACTCGGGCGAGACGCGTCATTTTCTTGGACGCGACTTGGAGTGGAGATGGAACGCGTGTTTACTCGGGCGAGACGCGCCGGGCGGCCGGTCGATGCGTCATAAAGCCGCGTCTATCTCGCGCGAAACGCGTGAGCGCTAGCACGGATGTCGCGTCCTAACGGCCGCGTGTGTACTCGCGCGAGAGTTATGATGCGGCCAGACCGTTGGGGCAAATACAAATATTCTGCGCGTTGCTCCTGAAAGAAATCGGTAGCCGCACCTTTGTTTATTTCGGAGCCGCAACTACAAAAGGGAGCTGCGCCTTCAATTTAATCGGAAGCCACAGCTTATCTTTTTCCGGGGTCGCAGCTACAAAATCGGGAGCCGAAATTAAGTGTTTATTATGGAGCCGCGACTAGAAAATCGGGAGCCGCACCCTTTTTTTCTACGGAGCCGCAGCTACAAAATGAGAGCCGCAGCAACTTTCTTACGGAGCCGCAACTACAAAATCGGGAGAAACAAACACGGGAAGCGCGCCTTCGATTCAATCGGGAGCCGCATCTACAAATCCGGAGCCGCATCTTTAACTTTCGGAGCCGCAACTACTTTTTGGAAGCCGCGACTACATTTCTAATCGGGAGCCGCTTGGTCCTGCCCGATATTTTCAAAGCCCCTATGCGACTCAATCGGGGGCTGCGACGCGTCGCTTCCAAAGTGTGGGAGCCGCGACGCGTCGCGCGCACTGTTTTAGAGCCGCAACGCGTCGCGTCAAAAATACGGAGCCGTTAAGCAACGCGCAAAGTCCCCGGAACCGCAGAGCGTCGCGTCAGAAGTTCGGAAGCCGTAAAGTCCGGGTCCTGCCTTTTACTCCTCCTTTACCCTCACCAACCTGTTGACTCGAACTGGCATTCGGCGGCAATTATTGCGCTATGGTACTTTGTGGCGATGAGCTTGGAATCGGCTGCACAGCGTACAGCGCAACGGCCAGCTCGGCTGGTACCAGGTCGTTCCCTTCGGCGGCGAGACGAACCGCCTGTATGCGCCCATATGCATACCAGCTAGACGTCGTTGATCCACGCTTTCCAGCCGTCATCCTCGTCACCGTCATCGCCCTCTTTGCCATCATCGCCGTCGTCTTCGATGCGTCCAGAACCGCTGGCCAGCTCCCACGTCTGCATCCCCACTTGACCGCTCAGGACATCTTCTGCTCTCGCTTCCTGAGCGCTGGTACGAGAGGAAGAGAGTGCAGCCCTCGCCATTGCAAAAGCTTGGTTCCTCTCCTGCTGCCCTATGCTGGTTTTCTGCTCGTCCCTTGGATATCCGACCGCGATCCCAAACCCTGGCATGCGCACGGTCGAATCCGCTCTACCTGGGCTGCCGAAGCTGGTGCTGGTGGTCGCATTGGTGGCGCTTCCGCCTCTGCTCCACGGTGGCAGGCCGATGCGTCCCAGGAAGCCTCTAGGCAATAGTGAGGCCGCCGGCGTCCTACGGAACGACGAGGGGAGGCGCGAAGTCGGTCGGGCGCTCAGCGCGCTCTCCGCCGCTTGCATCTTCTGCGGCTGCGAGGGTGGAGCCATCGCTTCGGCGGCCGTTTCACCTCCCTCCTTGCAACTGGGCGAATTCAAGATTGCCGCAGGCGGCAGGGCCGGGGTGGGTGAATGAGAGGATAGCACATCTACCGGATCGAGCGAAGGAGGTGAGTCGGACTGCTGGTGGGCGGAAGGGACGTCTTCGACCGCTTCCTCATGCCTCGACTGGTCTCCAGCGGCGGCAAGTGGTTGGCTGGAGGGCGGTGTTGTGCGAACAGCTTCGTCAACTGCAATAGCAGCTGCCTCCCTCCCATCCGCGCTCTCAGCATCCATCCCGACAATGGGATCGATCGCCTCCCGTTGGCGGCGGCGGAAAAAAGCTTCGAGGTGGAGCGGTAGGTCCCCGTCGTCCGAGCTCGACGCCAGCGCGGCCGCAATGCGCGCATCCTCGCCGTCACCATCCATCGCCCGTCTGCGCTTGGTCGGAACTTGTACCGCCATCGCCCCATCGTCGTCACTGTGAGCGCGACCGCTGTTCTGATACTGCTGGTTCTGTTGCTGCTCCAATCGATTGAGGCGATCGATCTTCTCCAGTAGGCCGATTGCTGCCTGTTCATCTTCGATTCGAGAGCGGCGGCCTCCCGTGCGTGGCGGCTCGGGCTGCATGGCCGGTGAAGACTCTGCCTGAGCGGGGGTCTTACGCTTCGAAGAGGGTGGAGCGGGAGCCGCAGGGACAACAGCTGCCTTGTTGGCGGAGGAAGTCCTTTTGGGCGGCTTCGGCATGCCTTCGCGGCAGCAGAGGTGGCGACACTGTCCTTTGCAAGAGTGTCGGCACCTGAGTGGGTTCCGAGGAAGGGAAAGGTCGGCGGGCGAGTTCAGTCAGCTCTCGGCTCGATGATATCGGATGCGAGAAGTGAGGTCACCATCTGAGCAACAGAAGTACAGTGCCGGTCAACTCACCTGTAGTTGCCGTTCGCCAATCGCTGTGGCGGCTCGTCAGGGGAATTGACCCGCTTGCTCCGTTTCATCGTACCCTTTGTCGCCAGCGGCAGCTCGTCTTCGCTACTGTCGTCACCGTCGAGCTCGTTGTGCCCGTCTATATCGTCAAAACGGAGGTCAGTCTCGGCGTCCAGACCCTGGAGCAGCTGCTCGTTCTGTGTGTGCATAGTTGTCGGAAGGAAGAGAGGAGATGGCATCAGCAAGGCGGGCGTCCGTGACCTGAATGGCGGCTCGGACACGCACTTGCCACTGCTGGTCGAGGTCGGTCCGGCCAAAACTCGACAAGCTGGGCCGCGGGAAGGCCGAGTCGGGGACGTCGGGTCTCAGCTCGGCCCTGACCGATGAGCCGGGGATCTCATCGCTGGCGGCAAGGACGACGACCTTCTGGCCCCGCCGGGTGAGCGAGCACGACACGGTGAAGCCCTTGGGCTCGCTCAGCTTGCTGATTGGGAGCCGACTAAAGTTGAGCAGATCCAGTTCGGATGAGAGCGTCAACACGCAGACGTAGATCGGAAGGCCCGAGGTGCGGCTCCTTTTGGCAACCTCGTCAAAGTCGCGCAGCCCGACCGTAATCTCAATCGTCACGGAGGCGTGGGCCGGTCTGCCGCTGCCGTTGTCTTCTAGCGTCACATCCGCCGTCGCCACGCGGAGCTCGGCCACAGTCAGCTCGAAGCGCGGCAGACTACGCACTGACTTGATCACCTTGGAGCCGAAGGGCGGGTTACGGTTGAGCAGCAGCTCGATCTCGTGCGGCCTCGCCTCGGCCACCTGGGCGAGCGTAGCGAACCCGCCGGCGGCTAGCGCCTTGATCGACTTTTCGCCGATCCCTTCGAGCTGGCGGAGCACCGCGGGCGAACCATCCCACGCCTTGCCGCTTAGCGATCGCAGCAGCTCAAAAGTCGCCTTAGCCATCGCACCGTCGTTGCGGTCCAAAGCGAGGTCGAGCATCGCCTTGCAGATGCGCGGCGCGTGGCGGAATACGGTGCCAATCTCGCCAAAGACGTTGAAGCTGGCGCTTCCGCTCGTGGCGGCGGCGTTATGCTGCTGTAGGTGCGACTGAATGTTGATGCCCGCCAGCGTGGCTTGGATTAGGATCGAGACTTTGTCGGGGACGCCATTGACGGCCTTTGGCGGGAACCGGATCTCGGGAAGCGTGCGGAGCGCCTTGAGGAATGCCTTCTCTCCCTGGCGGATGCGGAGGTCGGCAAACTCATCAGCCTGCGAGAGCGCTTCGAGGATCCTGGTCAGTCCCGGCTTGGGCTCGATCCGGAGCAGACGGAGCATCGTGTTGAAGGAGAGGAAGTAGCGCGACATGATTGTGCCCGCCTCGGTCGACTCGACGCCGGCGGAGGCTGGGCCGTGGCGCTGAATGAGGCGGTGCTCGTCGAGCCTGCCGACCGCCTCGGAGCAGACGCGCGAGACGAGGGCGTCGAGCTCTTCCCGCGAGCCAGCCTTTTTGCGCAGTCGGACCGCGTAAAAGGTGCTCCGCAGCCACCGCTCGACCTCGGAGACGTCGCGAATGCTGCCGAGGCCGATCTCGGCGTTGATGTGCTCGATCAGCTCGTCGCCTAGCGTTGATTCAATGTCGCGCCCGCCGCCAACGAGATCCTCGAACCGCTGCCGCTGCTGTTGCTCGCACATGATTACGGCGACCCCGTCGCGATCAAATTGCGGCCGCCCCGCCCGCCCCATCATCTGGATCACGTCGAGGTCGCCGAGTTCGGCCCATTGGTTGCCCGAGTACTGCTTGGTCCCCCGAATCACGACGCAGTAGGCCGGCAGATTTATGCCCACCGCGAGCGTCGAGGTGCTGCAGAGCACGCGTATCTCTTCGGCGAGGAAGCGCCGTTCCACCTCCTTGCGATCCTCGTAGGAAAGGCCGGCGTGGTGGAACGCGATCCCTAGCGACGCGAGATGGTCGAGCGCAGCATCGGCGAATCCGCTGCCGCTGCTGTTGCTGCCACCGCCGCCGCCCCGGACTCCCGGCTTCGGCCACGGCGCCAGACCCCTTTCCTCTTCCACCTTGCGGTACCGCTCGGCGATGACTTCAGCTGCTTGCGCGGTCGCCTTTCGCGTCGAGACAAAGACGAGCGACGGTCGACCCTTGCCGTGCTGCAGGATGAGGTCGAACAGCCTGGCGCATCCGACCCGGGGCCGTCAGTCAAGTGAGCCGTCGTCAGTCGAGCGCTCTCGTCATCACGCTTTGCCGGACCCTTCTTGCCGCCGCTCGTATGTAGCACCACTGGCGGAACAGCACACTCACTTGTGGTTGAGCATGCTCTGGAAGCTGAACTCGTCTCTGCCCTGCGGGTAGCTGTAGACAAACTGAGAATAAGGGCGAACGAATCCAGCGCATCGACGGAGCGAATTAGGCGAGGGAGGTGCGAAGATGAACAAGCTTAGCGCGATGAGTTGTTCGGTGTGACCTGTGTCGAGGCTAAGGTCGGACCTCACTTTTTCTAGCGGACAGGGTCGGAAGGTGTCGTCGAAGCGGAACACCCTAGCTGGGGCGTCAACGATATTGGTGACGGTATTACGGGAGCTAACGATGTCGATGCCCGGTCGTCCTCCAATCCAGACCGCAACGTCGTCGAGGTTCGGTATGCTGAACGTTGAGTGGAGTCACGGACATGGCTCGTCGGGTACTATGAGCTTGACTTCTAGAAGACTGCCAGCTTCACGTCGCTTGGCGACAAAAGTAGGGCAGGGACTCACGTTGCAGAGACGGCGACGAAGCGGACCAGCGGGGCGTAAGTCTTCGTGCGTGATACAATCACCTCGACCCGCGCGCCTGCAGCGACGACCGGGCATAGGACAAGGGCCAAGACGTAAGTGGCGGAATCCTGCGGAACCAATGCAGGGTGACACGCTACTGACCCCTGCCTGGCTCGTTGAGGATGTGGACCTCGTCGAGCAGCATCAGCTGAACTGTCGATAGGATTTGACTATGGTCGTGCCATCGGCGGGTGAGGCTGTCCCACTTTTCCGGCGTCGAGACGATCAAGCGGCACTTGCGAGCCGCCGACAATCCGGCGAACGTGTCGCCCTGGTCAAAGGGGTAATGAACTACGTTCAGCACCAAAATTTGGCCTGTTACCGCGGCGAAAGTGGCTGGAAGCATGACAAGAGTCACCGCCTCACCGTGAGCTCGACCACCGCGCAGCCCTGATGCTGGAAGCGTTGGCTCCAATTCTGCATCTTCTCACCGACGAGCGCCTTTGTTGGGGCGAGGTACACGGCCTTGATGCGAGGCCCGATAAGAGAATGGGCTGTCAGTTACACTGATCGCCATATACCCTGTTCCCCTGCCTTCAACAGCAATCTCGACCGCGTAATGCCGCTGACCAACCTTGGCGTCTTGCGAACCGCTCTGCAGCATCCTGACGATGGCGAGCTCGAAAAGAACGGTCTTGCCCGATCCGGTTGGGGCTGAGACGACGACGTCCTCATCACCGTAGAGGATCTGCGCTCAGTGGACAAAGAAGAGACGAAGACGGACGTTCTGAGTATCGCGCAGCATGCTTACGCCCGTCCAGCTCCCCGGCTCCCCCTCCGACTTACGGTAGGAAGACAGGTGGACTGCATGGCGTTGAATACAGGGAACCCGAAGAGGGAACGCACGCCGTCTGCTACTCGTGGCTCCAGTGCGGGATAAAAAGTCAGGAGAGGGAGCGGATGAGTGTGAGGGCAGATCACCCTCGTTCTCACGCTTCAACCGCCCTACTCTCCGTCTCACTCACGCAGCGCCAAGACGTGGTAAAGCTGGACGCCGTTGATCGTGGGCGTTGTCGGCGGGGCTACACCGCGGGCCGGTCTTGTAGCGATGGTTGTAGTGGTCTGCGTACTGCTGAGCTGTGCGAGTGCATTTGTTGAGCTTGAAGCCATCGACGGAGCTGCAGCACGACCCAGCGCCTCAGTCGTAGCTTCAGTCTCAGCGGTACGCTTCCACACGGCATCGAGACGTGCGACGACTCTCGTCCGCTGCTGCTGACCTCACCTTTCGCATCACCTCGGGATCGCTGTCGTTGCTGCGTCAAGTCAGACGGCTGCAAGTTGAACCTCCAGCTGCTGACGGGACCTTGCAGCTGAGAGATTGTCGTGGATGTCGCTGCCGGCTCGTTGGATCGACCCCGCACCTCGGGCTCCCGTTCCATCATAGCGAAGGAGGTTGACAGCCGTCGTGGTCGTGGTTGAGGCGAGACCGTCATCTGACCACCGTCTGCATCGATGTCGTCGTCGACGAGACCGCACTCGCGCGCCAGAGCATCAAAGTCGAGCAGCTGGGCGTCTTCTTCGGGTGGCGTGACGTCGTACTGGTCGCCGAGGGTGTGGCGGTCGGCCCTTATCACATCGTGGTCGCCTAGATCGTAGCCTTCTCCACTCCCTCCTCTTCGGCGTTCTCCTCCTCGCTCGAATGTCCAGGCGGACAAGAACGACATCGCTTGCTATTGGGGGCTCGCTGGGAAGGAAGGCAACCAGGTGGGATGGGGATTGCAATTCGTCAAGTGGGAGTGCAAACGGGATGGGGACGGAGATGGGAACGAAATGCAGCTGTTGGACAGTGGCTCGTACAGGGCGAGAGGAAAGGAGAGGAGCCACCACAAAAGCTGAGCTCTTCGACTGGCGAGCTCCTCCCTCCCCTCCATCCTAACTCACTCGTCCTTTTTCTCTGTCCTGCGCAGTCGACCGCGCGAGTCGGTGTGTCGCGATTTAGCCAGCCGGCAGGCAGAGGATGAGAGCCGGACATCCCGGACTCTCTTGCTTCATAACCTCCAGCCTTCAGTGGCTAGCCCCGGCTCACCCGCTATCACAACCAACTCGGGCTGAGCTTAGCTCTGGAGACCGAAAGAGCCATCCGGCCGATGACGGCGGGCACAACGGCTCGTCTCGGAAGCCTTCCGAGCCAAGCGGGCGCTGCTGAGCTGGCTATATGCATGTCGGAACGATCCGAAGCGACGTGTCGTGTCTTCGTTTCCTCGCACATCGCTTCCTCGCCTCAAGCAGGGCAAACGGGCTGGGAAGATGCCAACGGCGACGATGACGAAGACGCTAAAAAGCCAGAAATGTAAAATTGTACGTCTGCCGATGCTATACATGCCAAGAAGGTCTCAAAGTCAGATGCTATTCCGTCCGTACCCCACTCTCTATCACGTCCTTACTTGCCCTTCTCCTCCTTCCTCCCTGCTCCCGGCCCCGCGCCAGCGTTGCCACCGGGCGGAACGCCGCCGCTCCTAATGCCCAACCTCCTGTTGTACCTATCAATCTCCCACTGCGCCAGACCGTCCGGTCCACTCCAGTTGGCGCTGCTCGACCTCGGCCTCCGGATGCGCACCTGGCTCGTTGCGCTCGGTAGCATCTCTTCCAGCTTGACGGGTCCACTCGGTATCCCGAAGATCTCGTCCGCGTCGATGGTGGCTTGCGCAAGAAGGGCATGCTGCAGTGGCGAACCCTGCGTCCAGGCCGGATGGGTGGCGCGCCGTGCGACGGTCTCTTCGTTGTCGCTGTCTGAGTATCTGCAGGGTCGCGGCGAGGGAATAGTGAAGTGGGAGTGGATCAGTAGACGATCACTTGACAGGAAGCAAGGGGACAGGTTAGGGCCGAGGGAGGCCGATGCGCATACTCACTCGGAATTGACGTCGGGCAGCTCTTCCTCCTTTTCCTTCTCCCTTGCCCTCTCCCTGTCGCGCTCCTCGGCCGCGTATGCCTCCTTGTACTGCGCCGCGGCCATCGCGGCGCGTGCATTGGCGGCCTCCTGCGCTTGAAGCTGGCGTTGCTTTTGCAACTGCTGCTGCTGCGCCTGTTGCTGCTTGAGGATCTGCTGCTGCTGGAACGGATTCTGGGCGGAAAAGTTCGACGTGCGCTTCTGCTGCGCGGCGGCAGATGCCGATGCCGACGCGGCCGCGGCCGCAGCTGCCTTGGCAGTGGAAGAGGAAGAGGGGGTGGCGCTGCCGAAGCGGATGGGCTGGCCGGCAGCGTGGAGTCCAGGCCGTGCGACGCCGTTGCTGCTGTTGACGGTGCTGCCAGCCATGGAAGGCGCCGCGTTCGTCGACGACTTGAAGTTGGTCGTGCCGACGGCCGGCTGCGACGGCGCGCCACCCGGACCGCCGCGGATGGAGGTCTGGCTGACGGTGTGCGTCAGCTTGGGTGCACCCTGCGTTCCCACCGAACCTGCACGCTGGCGCTGTCCCTGCCCCTGCTGGCCCTGCTGCTGGTCCTGCTGCGGCTTGGAGAGCAGGACGGACGGAATCGCCGCCGCCGCCATCGCCGGAGCGGCAGCCGGGACGTTGCCGTCGCGGTCCGTCGTCAGGCGCCTCTTCTTGCCGTTGTCCGAGACCGCCGCGTTGCCGCTGCCGATCGCCGTCGAGGTCGGGGCAGCGTTGGTGGATCCGGCCAGGTAGCGGCTCTTGACCGATGCAGCGTTGAATGCCGTCGACCCCCTGCCAGCGTGCGGCGCGCCGCCAGCGGCCGCGACGGGCGGAAGGGCCTCGGAGACGTCGGCGAGCCTCTTGGCGCGGTCGTTGTCCTCGCGGGCACGCTTGCGCTTCTCCTTTTCCTGCTCCTCCTCCTGCGCCGCCTTGGCGCGCTTCTCCTTGGCTGCCAGCACCATGCGCTTGCGCTCGTCGCGCTCCTTGGCCTTGCGCTCGGCCTCTTCCGCCTCCTTGCGGCGGAGCATCTCGGCGCGCGCCAGGCTGGCGGGCTTGCCGACGATCGCCGCCGCCGAAGACGCCGTCGATGTCGACGTCTGCGACGCGTTGAGGCGGCTGCTCTCCTGCGACTGCGAGCCCTGCTGATGTTGCTGCTGTGATGCTGCGGCGGTTGCAGCTGCGCTGATCGAGTTGCCGAGACCGTTATTGTTCTGCGAGATGCTCATCGTGCGAGGACGAGGCATGAAGCCAGACGAGGCGGAGGACGAGCCGCCAGAGCTGGGAGCCGCGGTGCCACCGGCGGCGGCGCCCGATGTGGAGCTCTGCAGGCCAAAGAGGCCCTTGAGCCGGGCGCCAAAGCCCCAGCCGCTGCTGTTGGTACCGCCGGCCTGACCGTTCGAGGCGGGATCCGACCCCGAGCCCGTGGCTGACGACGACGATGAGGGCTGGCTGGACGTGGGCAGCTTGCTCGATGCGAACTTGCCGTTGACGCTCGAGTTGAGCGGGCCGCCATCAGCCTGCTTCTGCGCCATCGCTCGACCGTTGGGCGCAGAGGGCGGAGCGGCGCCGCGGATCGAGCCATTCAGGCGGCCCTGCTGCGCCTGCGTCGACGAAGCGAGAGCCGGATTGGTCGCCTTGCGCGGCGAAGGAATGACGACAGCAATGGCAGGGGCCCCAGCTTCCTTGCGAGAAGAAGACGCCGTGGGCTGATGCTGCCCCTGCTTGGTCTGCTGCGGTTGCTGCTTCGAGCGCTGCGCGGACGCATCCTCCCTCTCCTTGTGTTGCTGCGGCTGCGGCTGTAACTGCGGTTGCCCCTTGATCTTGCCTTTGGAGAGCTCCTCGAGGGTAAGCTCGCCCTCCGAGTCGCTCGACTCTTCGTCGGCAGCGGCAACAGAGGCCATAGCGACGTCGTCGTTGTCGATCTCCGTTGTCTTCTCGTTGGAAGCGTCCGCCTTTTGCGACAGGGCGTCAAAGAATTGCGTGGCCGGCTGCGTCCGGCTCTGCGTCGCCTGAGACAGAACGGCCTGCGAATCAGACGGGTCGGACGCCGCCGCCGCCGCCGCCTGCTGCTGCAGCTGCTCGGCCTCTTTCGCCTTGGCCGCGGACTGCCTCGTCTGCCTCCGCTCCCCGCCGTCCGACGACGCTGACTGGGAAGCCGAGGACCTGCTGGTGTGGCGCGCCTTGACCGGGACGCCTACCATCGCTTCGGAAGCTTTAGGCTTGTCAATCCCAGCTGTCTCTTCTGAATGCACCGGCGGCGGCGGCGGCATGGCCTTGGACGCGGCGCGGAGCACCTTTGGTACGGGCGACGACATCGGCGTCGTCGAGCCGGCGGGGACAGCGCCGGTAGCAGACACAGGGAGCCGCTGAGGCAATCGGCTGCCGGCACCGCTGTAAGTCGCCGTGCCAAAGAGCGAGGCCAACGTGCGGCTACCGGCGGTAGCGCCCGTGGGTGAGGTGGGCTCGGACCCTTTCGATGCACCCCCTCCGTTCCGCAGCGACCTGTAGGGCGAGCCGAAGCGGCTGCGCTCCGGGCTCTTGTTCGGCGAGTTGCGGATGCTGGCGTTCCGCGGCGAGAGGCGGACCGGCGAGGTGGAGGCGGCAGTAGCCGCGTCCGTCGCGGTCGGGATGGCCTTACCCAGCAGCGACGGCGACTTTGGAGACAGCGGCGAGGAGATCGATTCGACGGCAGCACCTTTGGCGACGGCGGCGGCAAGTTTGGCTTGTTGCTGTTGCTGCTGGAGGCGTGTGGGTGAGACGGCCGCCTCGGGGAGGCTCGGGTAGAGCTTCGACAAAGGCGCATCGGAGGAGGAAGTGGCGGTGGCAGCGTCGCGCGAGGTGATAGGGTCCGACGTGGGTACCAGCGCCGCCGCGATAGGAATCGGAGGCAGGGCCTTGGAAGGGCTCGAGGCCGAGACGTGGTGCGCAAAGGCGCTGCTGCTGGCGAGCGGTACGCCGCCGCGTGCTCCACCGGCACCTGCGCCGCCGCCGCCGTTGCGCGTGACGGTGGCGAGGTTGTTTCGGAACATCTCGAGCTTCGAGGCGGGGCCCGAGGCTGCCGGCCTGGCTTTGGCGGCGGTCGCTGGGGTGGGCGCGTCGGACGTCGAGGTGGCTGTGTGACCGGGCGTCTTGCTGGATCCGAGGCGCGAGACGGCAGCGGCGGCTTTGGCGATCTTGGCGGAGGGCGGCGAGTTGCGGTCGGCAGGGTCGGCGGCATCGGGAGTGTGGCTCTCGTTGCTCTTGCGCTTGGTCCCCGTCGCTGAGCGAGAGGCCGCCGCTGCTGGGGCGGGGGTGTCATGCGTCGCATTGGTGCGCGTGTTGGACTTGGTCATCGAGGCCATGGCCAGCTGGACTTTGCTCATGCCCTTGCCCGCCTTGGCCTCGGTCGCGGCGGCCGTCGCCTTAGCTGCCCCTGCTGATGCCGATGCTGCTGTCGTCACCGCTCCTTCGACGTCCGATGCTCCGTCGCGGTCCTCGTCGTCGTCGTCTTCTTCTTCGTCGTCGTCGTTGAGAACCTTGTCGCGCGTCTGTGAGTCTTCGACGCGCTTGCGGAGGCTCTTGTTTAGGAAGCTGCTGCGGAAGCTGGGACCAGCGGGCGTCGACGCGGGAAGGGCGGGAAGGTTGGCGTTCGCCACCGCTGCTGCATTAAGGGCCGCAGCGGCGTTGGTCGAGAGGCTCTTCTTGGCGCTGAAGGACGATAGGGTGCGCTTGGCAGGCTTTTCGGTGTTGGCGTGAGCGCCGGCATCCTGCTGCTGCTGCTGCTGCTGCTGAAGCTTCGAGGCCAGCAGGGCGGCGGCGCTCTTGCGTGCGGCGTCCGCCTTGGACACCTTGCTGCTGGCTTCGGCGGCGGCCGGCTCGTCCTCGGCAATCACCGAGAGGTCCTGCTCCGCTGTAACGGCGGTCCGCTCTGCCGAGCTGGCCTCCTCATCCTCGTCAGCTTCGTCGGCCGCGCCTTCGCTGTCTTCGGCGGAAGCCGGTGCCCTCTGCCCGGTCTCTGAGACGGTCGCCTTGTCCTGCGCGCGCTCCACCACCTCAACGGCCTCCTCGTTCTCTTCCTCCTCCATCTCCTCGCTCACCGCGTCTATCACATCCTCCGTGTCTATCGCCTTTTCTACTGTCGGCTGCAAGTGCACCTCCCCGGCGTCTACCTCGACGTGTGAGCGACGGCGCTCTTCCTCGCTGGCGCTGACTGCCAACTCGCTAGTGTCTGAAGTCGATGCGTCTCCGATGGGCTGGAGGTCGTCGATTGAGACTGTCGCCGTGATTCCGCGCGTCGCTGGCTTCTGGGGCGAGGTCGAGGGCGGTGGCGGGGTCGAGGCCCTCGGCATGGTCCGGTCCACGAGGGATGACGATGCGCCACCGACCATGGTCTGGTCGATTTCCATGCTGTTGTCGATGACGACGACGACGACGTCCTCGGGCTGCGTTGGTGCTGTCACCGCAGCGGCTTTTGGTAAGCGTTTCGCCGACGCCTCGGTGCTGGCTTTCGCTGTTGCTGTAGCTTCGTTCTGTTTGGTTGAGGATGACGAGGAGCTGGGAAGAGGAGGCAGCGCGGTCTCACCGTTGCCGGCCTTCGCAGACGAGTATGACGAAGACGATGAGGGGAGCGGTTGCGCCCTGGCGGCCGTCGAAGAGGACACCGACCTGCCCTTGGCGGTCAAGACTCGATCAGGGCCTTCGGAGGAGGGGCCCTGCCCTGCTCGCGAGTTGACGATCGAGACGCTGATCTCGCCGAGAGCGCGTCGCGCGGGCAGTTTTGGCGTCGGCTGACCAGCGTCGCTGACGTCGTCGTCGTCGAGGTCGTCGCCGTTGTCGCAGCTGATGGCTGCCGAGCGCTTCTTGATGTTGCCGTTGCTGCCGTTGATCTCGCCGAGCGGCGTGACGGCCACGATGGCTTTGGCCTTGCCCTTGGCGCTCCTCTCCTTGGCCTCGAGCAGCTTCTGCTGGAGTGGATTGGTGAGCTGGAGCGCGTCGTCGCCCAGCCGGCCGCTGGCGGGCAGGTTTTCCTTGTCGGAGCGGTCTTTGCCCCTCCGATCTGCAACGACGGGCGACTTTTCGTAGGCCTTGAGGCGGAGCGCTGCGACGTTTGCGGCGGCCCTACGCGTCCGAGGGGCGTCCTTGCGGCGCGAGGGCGTCTTGAGCATCTCGCCGGCCATCTTGGTGGGCGAGTCGTGGATCTTGGACGCGGAGCTGATGGGGCGGGGAAAGATGAGGAGAGAGGCTGCGTCAGTCTCCATCATGCCTGCGATGTTTGTAGGCGGGGCCGGGGGCAGAAGCGCGTGCACTCACGCGTAGCTGGCAAAGATGTCATTTGCGTGCTGTATGCTGTCGGCGATGAAGTCGTCGCCCTGCATGTGTACGTGCTGGTAGAACTTGGCCATGTCGCAGCACTTGCGCATGCCGTTCACGTATCCGAGGAGGTTTGAGTAGGCCGACTGAAGGCCTGTTGAGAGTTGGGGCGGGATGACGTCGGGATCCTCTGTCGTGGTCGCCATTGCTGCTGTTGTGAGGGCCGAGGCCGAAGTGGATGCGGCGGGTGCCCTGCGGCCCGATGCGGAGCGAGCGGTGGGCATCGTGGCGAGAGACGGTGACTGGTGGCTGGTAGACCGCGCTGCTCTTGTTTTGTATCACGCAATCGGCCCAGGTCGGTGGATGCCCTGTCCCGAAGCTAAAGGCTCGGAGGGGGAGAGGCCGGGGTGGATGTCGAGACGGGAGGCGGCGAAGTGGAACAGGGGACAGGGTCTAATGGAGAGGGCGAGTCTAGCTGGCGGACATCTGGTGCGTGTAGAGCACTGAATGTGGACGAGAGGGGCGACCCGGGTGCTGTGGAAAAGGGACGAAATGCTGGCGAGATGCTGCGAGACAAGGGCGATGGTGGTGGACGGTGTTGTCGTGTGCTGATGGGAAGGGGGTGAAAGGCGGAGGGGTAGTCTGGGATACGAAGGGTCAGGGATTTTTGCGCGGTGTGATCTTGAGGGACGACGATGCTGATGGGCGGGTCGCTGGCGGATGGCGGTGATGGGTTGGTGATAGGTGGTTGGTTGGTGGTGGATAGAGATGGTGGCGGCGGCAGAGAGAGGGAGGGCAGACAGGGGTTGCTGCTGCTGCTGCTGCTGCTGAGCGAGTGCCAGAGCGGTCCGAGTGGCAGCCCATTCGGGTCCGCCGCCTCGCCGACGCGTTCACCGGCGCCGCTCTGGCGTTCAGGCGCTTGTTGGTCACGTGAAAATCAAACAGCGTGGCCCAATACTGTCTCGCGCGAGACAAAAAAATGAGCCTCCGTGATCTCGAATCGGGGCGCCGGGGCGCAGGGGCGCCGGGGGGCGGGCCAGCGCGGCGACGGTGCTGCCTTGGTCCTTGCGCACGAAGCAGCGCGGGAAAGGTGCACGCCCGCCCTTCGGCACGCCCGCTGGTTCCGTTGGCACCTTCTCGCCTGGCGATTCACCTTCTCCCCTCTCCTCTCCTCGCCATCATCGTCCCACCTGCCATCCCCGCCACCCCCGTCATCCTTCTCCTCACGCACCTGACGACCACCTGCATCGACGCTCTACTCGCTGCGTGCGTCAGAACGACACAGCCTCCCGACTACCACCTCGCCCTCCTTGGCTTCGGACAGCAGCAGCAGACGGGCCATCCCACAGACAGATCACCGCCCCAGCTGCTCTCCTCGACCTCTCCCGTCGTTCGGCCCAACTCTTCTCTACGAGCACCTTCCTTCAACCAGCCTCGTCACACGGCCCCGCCTGCTCGCCCACAATGTCCTCGTCGGACGCAGTCGCCTACGCCGTCATCGCGCCTGACATCGGCAGCGATGGCATCGAGCTCTCCACTCAGGATCTCCGCCTCAACCTCCAGAAGGGCTCCGACGAGGTCAAGCTCGAGACACTCAGGCGCATCATCGTGTCCACTGTCAACGGCAGTCCGCAGCCCACCCTCCTGATGCCCGTGATCCAGTACGTCATGCCGAGCCGCAACAAGCAGCTCAAGAAGATGCTCCACTTCTACTGGGAGGTCTGCCCCAAGCTCGACGAAAAGGGCAACCTCAAGCAGGAGATGATTCTCGTCTGCAACGCCATCCGCAATGACCTTCAGCACCCCAACGAGTATATCCGCGGCTCCACGCTCCGCTTCCTCCAGAAGGTCAAGGAGCCCGAGCTGCTCGAGCCCCTCATCCCCACCATCCGCCAGTGCCTCGAGCACCGCCACAGCTACGTCCGCAAGAACGCCGTATTCTGCGTCTACACAATCTTTCAGCAGAACGAGAGCCTCATCGTCGATGCCCCGGAGCTCATCGAGACGTTTCTCGCCGCCGAAAACGACTCGACCTGCAAGCGCAATGCCTTTGTCCTGCTCTGCAACGTCGCAAAGGAGCGCGCCGTCGACTACTTCCTCGCTCTCGGCGACCAGGTCGCGGTCCAGGACGAGCTGATGCAGCTCGCCATCATCGAGCTGATCCGCAAGGACTGCCGCGGCGACAACCCGCACCGCTCGCGCTACATCCGCGCTGTCTCGGAGCTCCTCGGCGCCGCGAGCCACTCGGTCAAGTACGAGGCAGCCATCACCCTCACCACCCTCACTCAGAACGCCGCCGCGGTCAAGGCCACCGCGAGCGCCCTCATCGAGCTCATCGTAAAGGAGAGCGACAACAACGTCAAGCTCATCGTCCTCGACCGACTCGACGTCCTCCGCTCGCGCCATGAGCACGTCATCGATCCGCTCGTCATGGACCTCCTCCGCGTTCTCTCGAGCCCGGACATGGACGTCCGCCGCAAGGCGCTCCGCATCGCCCTCGAGATGGTCTCGAACCGCAACATCGAAGAGGTCGTCCTGCTCCTCAAAAAGGAGCTCATGAAGACGGTCGAGAGCCAGTCGCAGGAAAAGAACCAAGAGTACCGCCAGCTCCTGGTCCAGAGCATCCACGCGTGCGCCATCAAGTTCTCCGAGGTCGCCAGCAACGTCGTCCACGTGCTCATGGAGTTCCTCGGCGACTCGAGCAACCCGAGCGCCGTCGACGTCATCGCATTCGTCCGCGAGGTCGTCGAAAAGTTCCCCGACCTCCGCTCCAGCATCGTCGAGAAGCTGCTCCGCACCTTTGGCGACATCAAGAGCGGCAAGGTTTTCCGCGGCGCGCTCTGGATTGTCGGCGAGTACTGCGACAGCATCGACGACATCAATGAGGCCATGCAACAGATCCGCAAGGTCGTCGGCGAGGTCCCCATCCTTGCGGCCGAGGAACGGCTCCTCGCCGAGCAGTCTGACGGCGGTAACGGCAACGGCGACGATGCGGCGGTGGCCTCGACGTCCGCACCGAGCAAGACGACGACGAGGGTCCGGGCCGACGGGACCTACGCGACCGAAACGGCCTTCTCGTCGACGACCGAGGCGCGGCTCGAGGCGGTCAAGAACGCGTCCAAGCCGCCTCTGCGGAGCCTACTGCTACTGGGCGACTTTTACACGGGGACCGTACTCGCCTCGACGCTGGTGAAGCTAGTGCTGCGCTTCGGCGAGCTGTCGTCGTCGTTGACGTCCGGTGAGGATGCGGGTCGGTGCAACGCGCTGCGGGCCGAGGCGATGCTGATCATGACGTCGATCGTGCGCGTCGGCGGGTCCAAGTTTGCCGCTGCGCCGATCGACGAAGACTCGCAGGAGCGCATCATGAGCTGCGTCCAGACGCTCGCCGAGGCCAAGCGCGAGGCGACGGATATCTTCCTCCATGACACCAAGCAGGCGTACGCCAAGATGGTCGAGCACGCCCAGAAGAAGGCCGATGAGAAGAAGGCGCGCGAGACAAAGGTGGTCAAGGTGCAGCCCGACGACCTGCTGAGCTTCCGGCAGTTTAGCAGCAACGCCGACGGCGGGGCGGCGGCGGCGGCGGTCGAGTTTGAGCGCGACCTCACCCAGGCGACGGGCGCGACCGAGGCGGCACGCGACGACTTCATCAGCAAGCTGCAACACGTCGTCCAGCTGACGGGCTTCTCGGATCCGGTCTACGCCGAGGCGTACGTCAACGTCCACCAGTTCGACATCCTGCTCGACGTGCTCGTCGTCAACCAGACGGCCGAGACGCTGCAGAACCTGTCGATCGAGTTTGCGACCCTGGGCGACCTCAAGCTAGTCGAGCGGCCGACGACGCACACGCTCGCGCCGTACAGCTTCCAGTCGATCAAGGCGACGATCAAGGTCTCGTCGACCGAGACGGGCGTCATCTTTGGCAACATCATCTACGAGGGCGCGGCGGGGACGGGGACCGCCTCGGCCGGCGACAGCAAGTGCGTCGTCCTCAACGACATCCACATCGACATTATGGACTACATCTCGCCCGCCTACTGCAACGAGGCGCAGTTCCGCAGCATGTGGACCGAATTCGAGTGGGAGAACAAGGTCAATGTCAACACCAACATCAAGTGAGTGTGTGGCGCGCATCCCCATCCTTCCCTCGCTCAGTCGCCCAGCGGCGCGATGGCTCGTCTCTTGCTGACCGTTTCTCCCCCACTCTCGTTTCCCTGTCCGTGCTGACCTTGCTTGGTTTCGCCTTGCGTGGTCGTCGCTCGCCCGCGCAGGTCGTTGAAGGCGTACCTGTCGCACATCATCAAGTCGACCAACATGTCGTGCCTGACGCCGGACGCGTCTCTGGCGGGCGACTGCGGCTTCCTGAGCGCCAACATGTATGCGCTCTCTCTGTTTGGCGAAGATGCGCTGGCGAACCTGAGCATCGAGCAGCTCGACGACGGGACGATCCAGGGTCACGTCCGCATCCGCAGCAAGACGCAAGGCATCGCGCTCAGTCTCGGAGACAAGATTACGCTCGGTAGGTTCGAGGTGACGCGCGGATGACCCGGGTCGTCGTGCGGGAAGGAGAGGGGACGTTTAGCTGACGACGACGAAATTTGTCGGTCTGGTCTTTTTTTTTTTTTTTTTTTTTTTTTTTTTTTTTTTTTTTTTGGTCTGCTCGTCGTTTCAACAGCGCAAAAGGTGGTCGAAGAGTAGCAGCTTTCGTGTCGTGAGATCTACAGAAACTCGAGTATGAGGGATTTTCGAAAGGTCGAGATACCAAAGAGACACATAGCGCGGTCTAGTGTGTGGTCAGTCAGCCTGCCTTGATCGGCGAGAGATGCGCTTGGAGCGAGTCTTAGTCGAAGTGAGGTCGGCGTCTATCCTGCGCAGAGCCTGTGGACGATGAGATCGGCTTTGCGATGGGATACAGACGAGAGGGGACACGCGAACAGGAGAAAAGGCAAGCTTCGGGATCGATAAGCTGTGCTCGAGAGAGGTGGTGAAAGGGAGGAGGGCCCAGGGCGCGCTACTTAGGGGTCCACGGGGTCCATGGTGCGGTGCGATGCAGAGGCGCGCCTACACGGGGATGCGACGACCAAAGTGGGCGCAGCGTGCGCTCTGTCTGACTTCACGACTTCTCTCTTGACGCTAGCACGCCAGAGAGAGGCCGAATAAGATTTGGATACTGTATTTTGTTATTCCTTATTTTTGGCTTCCTTATCTGGCCTGGCTCGAGGCGTTGAGAGGTGCGGTCGTGTCGCTGCTTTGCCTACCTCGGGGGCGGGCCGATGGAGTGGCCAAAAAAAGGTTTAGCTGTTCGGTGCAGCCGCCGTGTCTTGGCTAAGCAACCGCCACGACGAGCGAGCGCGGAGGACCGAGGGGGAGGGGGGGGATGCTTTACGCGGCTGCTCGCCCCGCCTCACATCGCAAAGCAACGCAACGCCGCCAGCGCCAGCAACAGGCAGCCGGATAAAAGTGAACGTGCTGAAGCAATCAGCTGTCTGCTATGAGAGGTTATCTCGACCACGACGTATGTATGTTGGTAGTGTTATTACTTCAGCTCGTCCTGGGACGAGGTATGGGGCGGGATCGAGTCAAGATGCGGAACCAAGGCCGGCGTGGAGCGGCATCATCCGCTCCGTCGAGCGTTGAGCCAAATAAAAATAAAATAAAATCCAAGATGGGGCTGGGGAGTGAGAGCAAACAAGGCGGGAGCGCGGGCTGCACGTTGTCTCCGAGAGGCGCGACAGAGGACCCGCGCGGCCACGCCCACCCGGAGCGTCGGTCGACTCGAGCTGAGCTCGACATCCACCGCACCGACGGACTCGACGCGACCCGAGCCTCGACACGCCATCCGTTGCGGCCACCACCCCCACCCCCACCTTCCAGCGACACAGCGACACAGCGACACAGCGCCAGCAACACCTCTTGGCGTCAGCAGCGCCCTAGGCACGCCCATCGCCTCCTCCTACTCATTATTGAACCCTCGGTCGGACCCAACCCGCGGCGCCACAGTCTAGAGACAAGTCAGCTAGCACCCGCCCCACCCACATCTCCGCAACCAGACGGAAACCACACTACGCTGCGCCTCTGGGCCTCCCTCGAGCTACAATCAGACAGAGCAGAGACAAAGTCGCCGCGCCAAGCTTTCTCTCACCCTCTCCCCACTACCACACTACCACACACATCACTGTTACTCTCTCTCTCTCTCTCTCTCTATCCCTCTCTCACTCACTCGCTCTCTCCCATCTGTACGAGCAGCGACACATCCAGCGACCAACCAAGCATCCAGTCCAGCCAACTCTGCGGAGTACAACGATGCCGAGCGTGTCGTCACCATCCACCACCAGACAACGCATAGCGCCAACGAGCGTCATAGTATACCGCACCGCAGCACCTCAAAAATAGCTATCCGCCTCTCTTTTCTACCGCCTCGTGCTCGACCTCGACTACCGCGCGCCCTCAGCATCCTGCCGCTGTCATAGCCCCAATCCACGCCTCAGGCTATCATACCGGGCTACGGCATACATCTTGCCGCCCCGGACCGGCCAGCCGAAATACGATTCACCTCCACGCCGTCCATGACGGCCAACGTCGGCATCCCCATCTCCTACGTTCCCCATAGCGCGCTCGCGATCCCGGCTCCGGCTCCCCATTCCTCCTCAGCCTTGCAGTCGCAGCTGGACCCCTTTCTCGAGCCGTGCTCCTCGCGCCTGCCTCACGGCGGCATCACGCCAAGGTCTGCATCCGCCATGTTCGTCACGTCCATCGGCAGCGGCATCGTCGGCGGCGGCCAACAGGGACTTTCGGCGCCCTCGCAGCACTTCCAGTCCACCCCAGCGACAAGCATCACCAGCACACCCAACGTCAGCGCCATGGCCGTCGACGATAGCGATGGTGGCAGCAGCATCAGCACGTCCGCCACGAGCCTTGTTCGCCGTCCCACCGTTTCCAAAATCGACACCGACCACTTACCGACGGAGACGCCCTCGCGCAACTCGCTCTTCTTCTCGTCGACCATCACGCCGCAGCCGGTCAGGTCGCCGAGCCGCCACGTCCGCAATGCCTCTGGCTCGTCGCAGACGTTTGGCGCCTCGGGCAGCAGCCTCTCGCTCGCCTCGCTCGACAGCGTGGGCGGCAGCTCGTTCATCAACGACGACAGCTCCTCCTCCTCCTTCACCAGCTCCGGTGTTGCGCGCTGGACCACGACATTATCCAGCGAGCAGAGCCTCGGGACGCCGACCTGCCAGCTCAACTCGGCCAGCTCGATCCGCAGCCGGAGGAACTGGGACGAGTTCGAGGGCAAGCCCGTCTCGCCGCTCCCCAGCCCGGGCGTAGCTATGGAGGACGGATCGACCACGTCGATGTTTGACCGGCTGCTCACCACCGGCGGCGGCGGCAGCAGCGGCAGCGTCAACGGCAGTAGCACCGGTCGGGCCGGGCCACAGGATCAGCATCAGCAGGGCCACAATCAGATTACCAGAAACGGCGGCAGCAGCAGCAGCGAGCCATATACGCCCAGCAAGACGTCGGCCTTCTTTGGCGCCTCTTGGGCCGCGTATCCTCGCGCTCCGAGCACGTTGCTGCCCCCGCCTCCACATCGACGCGATCGCATCGCCAACTCTTCCGACGCTGTAATCGAGGCCGATACAAGCGGCGGCGGTTGGTCCACCTTAACCGCGTCCTCGCGGGCGGTGTCGGCGGACCAGCTGGGTCGAGCGGAAGAGCCGGCCGCGACACCCGCCTCTGCCAGCGCCACGCCATTGGCTTCCGAGGTGCTCCCCGGTCGATCCGACTACGGAGAGCGCTCGGATCGATCCAACGGGCCGGGCTACACGCTGGTTGATCCGGGGCCCGTTCCAGGGACGATGGCATCGTTGTCATCAACGGCAGCAGCATCGGCAGCGTTCTCTTCCGCTGCTTCAGCGACGGGACCTGCACGGTACGATGGGTTGCCGTCCTTCGCCTACACCTCGGTGCGCGACCGCTTCGAGGAGCCACGGATAGAGCAGCGGCCGCTAGGGACAGAGTCGACGAGGTCAGCGCAACGGACGTGGAGGGACCTGGACGACAACAGCAGCGCCAGCGGCAGCAGCGACGGCCGGGTCAGCTCGATCGGTGCGCTGGCGGACGAGCTCTCGCCCCTCACGCCGCCCGCGTCGCGGCGCAACGGCCGCTTCACGCGCCACGCCCACGGCCCCTCTGAGAACGCGTCGGGAAGCAGCTTGGTGCCGGTCGTCGATGATGACTGCGACAACGCGGCCACGCGCGCGACCTCGACGCCAGCGAAGTCGCCACAGCCCAGGCCGACAAGGATGGCCGCCGCGACAGCGGCCAACGCGAGGGACCACAGATACACGGAAGACGTGGCGATAGAAGACGAGGACGGCGACATCATCGGGCCGTACCGACGCGAGGCGGTGCTCGGCTTCGGGGCGTTTAGCCAGGTGGCGCTCGGTCGCGCGGTGCGGCCGACGTCGACGTCGACGTCGCAGTCGAAGTCAGGAGGGGGCGGGACGACGCCGCCGGACGACGACGTGGTGGCGCTCAAGATGCTGGACCGCGAGCCATGCAGCCAAAACGAACGGCTCAACGTCAGCTGGGTGCGCGAGGTCGAGGTGTTGAAGCACATCTCGCACCCTAACCTGGTGCGCTTCGTCACGGCTTTCAGCACGCCGCTCCACCACACGTTGGTGCTCGAGCACGTGGCGGGGGGCGAGCTGTTTGAGCTGCTGGCACAGCACCACGATGCGATGGCGCAGCGCGAGTGGCTCGTCCGCCGCATCTTTGCCGAGCTGGCCAATGCGGTGGGATGGATGCACCACGTCAACCTCGTCCACCGAGACGTCAAGCTGGAAAGTGGGTATAGCCGTGGCGCCTCGTCGCACGGTCCTTTTTAGTCGTGGAAGAGACGTAGCACTGACGGAGCTTCCCGTGTTTCTCTCTCTCCTCTCTCCCTCGTTCCCGCGTGCCCTCTCGCCGCAGACATCCTCCTAACGACGTCGTTCTTTCAAGTGGACGAGGGGCCGTTGACGCCTTCGCGGCTGCCCAAGGGCCCGCTGGTCAAGCTGACCGACTTCGGGCTGTCGCGCTTCATTAACCCGCAGGAACCGTCGCTCGAGACGCGGTGCGGCTCGGAAGAGTACGCGGCGCCCGAGCTGATCATCGGGAAGCGGTACGACGGGCGTAAGACGGACGCCTGGGCGCTCGGAGTGGTGCTGTACGCGATGCTAACGGGCAGCCTGCCTTTCCTGGACGACGATGCGGGCGGCGGCTTCTCGGCTGCGCGCGAGAGCCACAACGTCGAGCGCGACGCCAAGCAGCGCAAGGCGCACTTGCTGCGGATCGCCAAGGGCGATCTGCGGTGGCCCGAGCAGAGCAATGATCCGGCCGCCGACCGGCCGTCAGGCGACGTGTGTCCGGGCAACCTGCGCCTCGTCACGCCCGAGGCCAAGGTGATGACGGCGCGGCTGCTGCGGCGCGATGCGACCAAGCGCGCCGGCGTGTGGGAAGCATGGGACGCCGAGTGGCTGACCAAGGGCAGCTTTGGCGTCGGCGGCGAGTGGAGCGCGGCAGGCGAGAGGGTTGACGTTGTGCCAGACCCTCGCGGCGAGGCGGGCCGGCGCTGGCTGGCGGAGCGGGCGCGAGTGAGGGGCGGCCAGGTGAACCAGGTCGCCTGCGACGACTGAGCGCGACGCGCCGGGCCGGGCCGGGCCGGGCCGGAGCGCTTAGAGAAAAGGAAGAGTGCAGACCTTGTCGTCGCCGTCGTCGCCGTCACGCCGCCAGCACTCGGCTCCACTCGCTACATACATCGTGCCCCCGCTCGTCGCTCGCCCCTCGCGCCTCTGCATCTACATATCTAGACTCGGGCGCGACTCTTGTCCTCGGACACCTTGCCCCTCTTGCTCGCACCTTCGCACCCTCGCACCCACGCACGTTGCACTACCTCCCCTGTTGCCCAGTATCTCTGCTCGCTCTGTACCTTTTGCATATTCGCATCCATCCTCTGTCTGACGCTCGACCGCATCCCATTATCAAGCTCCACTAGTGCTCGTTGGGCAATCTCTTGTTGCCCGGCTAAAGATCTGGTCGACAAGACCGGACCGGCGTCGAACGTCGGTAGAGCGGGGGATGCACGTCATTCGACTGGCGCCTACCCTTTCTTCCGTCCATCTGGGCTGGTTGGGGGGAGGATGTGACGTCGATAGGCAAGGCCGTGCGCACGTTACAGTACGGTATTGCTTCAAGAGCTATAGGGAAGTCGGGGGGGGGGGGGGGGATATACGTGGCTGTGCAAGGTGAGTCTGATGTAGAACGAGGCGGTACGTAGCCCCTGTCCTAGCTATCCCGGCGGTGCGGCAGTGATATTATTTTACTTGAGCAAGAATCATCTTATTCAGCCTCTGGCGTGCTAGCGTCAAGATAAAAGTCGTGAAGTCAGACAGAGCGCACGCTGCGCCCACTTTGGTCGTCGCATCCCCGTGTAGGCGCGCCTCTGCATCGCACCGCACCATGGACCCCGTGGACCCCTAAGTAGCGCGCCCTGGGCAAGTTACCTTCTACAACTTTCACATCATCGACTTACTCGAAAAGACCAGGGGTCCCGCTCCGAGCGGCTACGATACCTACTCCTACCCCTTTGCCACAAGCAGTAGCGGATACAGGTACACGCAGGTTGGATATCCAAGTGATCAGGGGGCTTACTTCAAGTTGGCTTACGACCCTACCGCCAAGAGTCAGGGAGCGGCTTATGACCTCGCTTTCAATCAAGGTTGGAAGGATAGGAAGATTGGCAACTAGCGCGCGAGAGAGAGAGAGAGAGAAAAAAGAGGGAGGGGGCTACGGTACAGACGCGAGGAAGATTAGAGCTTGACAATGACCAGACGATCAGGAGAGAAAGAAGTGTAGTGTAGCTAGCCAGGCGGACACTCTCGTCGGCAACCGTATCGATACAAGGACAAATTCACGAATCGAACGATTCCATGACGCTCGACCTTCCTAACTGCCCATGCAGACCCTCCGTCCCATCCATCCTGGCTTCGGCACGACCGCTCAGAAGCCCTTGGAAAGGACCTCGCTGAAACACAGCGTCGTCCCGTCTCTGCTCTCGCCCACCTGCCACTCTGACTCGTCTTCCGTCGTAGACAGACCAGTAGCGTGGAACGGCAGTACGGCAATCTGCAGCGTTCGTCGGAAGAGATGGTCGATCGTCTCGCTCAGTCTCGATCCCGTCTGGGCAAAGTCGGGTTGCTGTGTGGATGAGGTCGTTGGCAAGAAAGGGAGGGAGCGGGGATATAGGGTGAATCAAGAGGTCAGCAGCGAGAAGATGACGAGGGGGAGAGGAACACGATAGGGTGACGACGATGGACGAGCGACGTACAGCATTGACCTCCAACACTTTCACATCCCAACCCTGCTGACCGCGCTCGACATGGCTGACCATGAGATCTACGCCAAAGATCTCGAAAGCGTTGGGCCACATCTGCCAGTGTACGCTACCGGCCTTTGCACAAGCCTTAAACGTCGTTCCCAACACCTCTACCACCTCTCTTTTGACATCTTCGACATCCACTTTGGTCAATCTCTTCCCTTCCCCTTGCGTTGCCCCTGGCGATGCCGAGGAGATGGAGGATCCAACAAGGTCGCTCCACAACCACACGTTTTCCTCCTTGGGTCGTGACGATGCCGCGTCGTCGACGACGCCTACGACTATGCTTCCGTCCGGTTGGAGACAGGTGTTGGTGAGGTGCGGTCGTAGGTCCGTCATGCTCGACGGGGTGGGCGCGACGTAGGGGAGAGGCGCAAAGAGGGCCAGCATGGAATCGTGTAGGTAGACGGAGAGAGAGCCGACGCAGAGCACGTAGGCGCGTAGGTGAAACTTCCGGCCGGCCTCGCGACGCAACGTGCGGTCGACGGAGGGCGAGAGGGTGAGGCCCGAGAGCGTTCCGGCCAGGAGAGAGGATTGCGGGTTGAGGAGGAGGGGCGAGGAGAGGTATTCCTGCGGTGAGGGGCGGGCGAGAGGCGGGGAGGTGGCAAGGACAAAGAGCGGTCGTCAGCCAGCCCGCCAGCCAGTCATCGACGAGATAGAGGGGCGAATCAATGTGAAGCTCAAAGACCACTCACCTGAATGACAAAGTGCCGCAGCTGGCTGGCCATGATAGAGGTGTCCTTACCGGCGTACTGTGTCCCTCCTTCTTGATCGTCGTGGTCTTCGTCCAGCTCTTCCTCTTCATCGTCGCTGTCGGGTTCAAACTCTTGGAAGATGGCCTGCAGCTGTTCGACGGTCGAGAAGAGCCTAATCCCGTTCCCCCTATCTGCCATTCCGGGCTTCAGGATGAACCACTTTACGTCGGTTTCATTGTGCTTTTCTTCGTTTTGCAGCAGCACCTCGTTGAGGTAGTATAGGTCATCGACGAGCAATTCGTCCAGCTCGTCTGCGAACTGGATTTCGAAAGCCCATGTCTTTGGTGTAAGATGTTTTAAATTTTGCCCAGTCGTCCTGGCTGCATCGCGCTGTTTGACGGCATAGGTGTGTAGTGAGGAGGCGAGGTAGTGTTTGCGTATGAGTGCCTTTCGGATGACGTAGCTGGAACATTGAGCTGCGCTCGTCGTCGAGGAGGAGGCGGAGGCGAAAGAAGAGGGGAGAAGGTGTTGGAAAGGTAGGATATCGTAGTCTGCCAGGTAGAGGGACGGTTGCAGTGGTGGATCGGTGGAGGAAGAGAGGGATGCGTCGATGATGGACCAGCCGTGCGGGGAGAGGATGCGACGGGCGGCCGACAGGGCGGCGTGGTGGGTGTAGGATGCGCCTGGGAAGGAGATGTATGCGCTCCGAGGGGGCAGTGGAGACGCAGAGGAGTCGAGCATGGTGGTAGAGAGAGGCGGTGGGGAGCCAGCAGCGACGGGGATGGAGGGATGGAGGGGGGGAAAGAAGGGTCCAAGGCCAAAGGGGCCGCCAGAAGAAAGGCTTCTTGGGAACGCCAACCTTTGACCTTTTCCCCGCGCTGCCTCTTCCGAGTTCCGTGCTCGATACCCTCCCCCCATCCCGACCGATGACTTGTCGACGCACACAGTCCCTGCCGACGCCACCCGCTTGTCGTGTTGCTACTCGACAACGCACTCAGCGTCCGACATCGAGCGATCTCACACCTCTCCTCGTCCACTCTTGCCCCGTCGCTCCGTGAGCGCACTCAATAGGACCGGCTCAAGGGCGACGAACGTCGAGCGGCGCGGCGCTCGAGACTCGAATATGAAAGATGACCGCAACGATGATGTTGACGGTGATGATGGAGCTGATGATACAACCATGATCCGCCTCCCCTCCTCCACCAACGCAGCCTTTCACCCTTCAAAGACGACCAACCTACCATCACCGCCCGCACTACCACGTCGGATCCAGCGCTCCGCCAGCTTCCTTCCGGCCTCTGTCGGTTGACTGAACGCCACCGTGCCCGCCCTTCCGCCGTACATCTTTTCCAGTTTGGCCAGGTTGAGGCCGTACACGCTATGATCCGCCGCGGCGTCCAACAACCTCTGCGCCAGCCCGCACCGTCTGAAACGAGGGATGACGTGGATCCGGTGCACCCCCACCGGTGGCGTGGCCGAGGCCGAGAGAGGACTAGAGACAAAGATGGCTTCGTCGCCGTCTTGTAGAAGCTCTGCCTTCTCTCCTTCCTCGACGGTGGCGGTGGCGGTGGCGGTGGCGGTGACGGTGGAGGTGTTGCGGTTCTCCTTGTCCTTCTCGCCGTCGACGTCGGCGGACCGTACGGCGACGACCCTCCTGGCCGAACCAAGAGCCACCCTGCCCACCAGACACGCCCCGATCCCACGTCCCGCCTTGACGGCCACCAGGAGCTTGCATCCCTTCACCGTCGAGTCCGGCAGCGCAGAGGCGCCCAACGCCTCGTCGACCGACGCCATCAGCTCCGTCAGTCGACGCACCACCACCGCCTCCTTGACGTTGGCCAGATCGTAGCAGAGAATCTTCACCTCGCTCTCCCCCGCCGTGGTGGCAGCGCCGTTGCTGTTGGTCGTCCTCAACGCCACCGCCTTGGCATCGAGACGATACACGCCCACCTCCCTGCCCGCCGCGACGAGTGCCTTGCTGCTCCAATCGACGCCCTTGGTCGTCCGATCGTGGTACTTCGTGTGCAGCGTGCAGTCTTCAGGCGAAGAGGTATCGTACGCCATCGCGCACTCCTTGCACACCACCCGGATCCGCTGCCCGAGATCGAGGATCAGCTGCTCCGACCGCTTCACAGCCGCAGCGGCTGTAGAAGTCTGCTGCCGCTTCGATCGACCGGCAAACAACAGCGAAGACGTGCGGTGCGATGCGACAGGGCTGCTGAGCGAGCGGTCCGCCACCAGCTCCTCGTCTTCGTCGTCGTAGGCTGCCTTCTCGCCGAGCGTCGTCAGGCGGACACGCTTGCTGCTCGGCGTACAGGGAAGCGACGCCGTCGAGCCTACGTCGCCGCACAGGTCTAGCGTCTCGCTCCGCATGCGCCGCGGTCGGCCGGCGTACGTCGTTTTGCTCGGCCGTTGCCGCACCACGGGCGTCTTGACGCCGGGCTCGCCCTCGGATGCCGAAGCGGCGGCCTCCATCGGCGCATCCTGCGGTTGCGCTGTAGCAGACGAACGGACAGAGCCAGGTGAGACGCAGGCCAGAGAAGGAAAGGGGAAAGGCATGTCAAAAATCATGTCGCTATTGCAAGCAGCTGGCGATCGCTCGTGTATGCGTTTGTACAGGTGTAAGAAGACGAGGAGAGCGGGGAAAGCCACGATCAGCAGCGAGACTACGTACATGCGACGTCAGAGCGAGGGACCGGGGCCTCCGCCAGCGCTTGCTGCTGCTGATGCTTTTCCTCCTCCTGCCGGCCCGCCGACGCCGTCAGGCTCTTGACCTGGGCACGGATCACGTCAAGCCGCGATGCCAGCATCGCCATCTTGGCCTGGCCGTCCGTGGCCATCGAGCTGCCGGCTGCAGCTCCAGCCCCGCCTCCAGCTCCCTCTTCGGCGACCTTGACGAGATGAACAAAGTCACTCAGCGTCGCCAGCGGGATGCGGCTCTGCTCCTTGCGCGCGAGGTGCTCCTTGGTTGACTCGAGGAACTGCCTCGAGACCGCAGCGGCGCGGTCGCAGATCTCGTGCGGGACGCCGGCCAGCGCCGCTACCTGCGTGCCGTACGACGACTCGGCGATCCCCTCGACCAGGCGGTAGCTGCGGGTGCGGATGATCAGGAGGGCACAAAAGAGGGCAGAGAAGGGACGTCAGTATCTTTCCTGCGGCGGCGGACCTATTTCGTCGACTAACGCAGCCAACTGCTGGTCCTCCGATGGCAACTCACGTAAAGACGACCTCGCGCCTGTCGTCATCGACGAGCACCTGGAGGTGCTTGTTGCTGACGCGCGGGTAGCCCTGGAAGTCGTAAGCGAGACTGGTGTAGTGGGTGAGGAAGAAGCTGAGGCAGCGCGTCCGGCTGACGAGGTGGTGGAGCACGGCGAAGGCGATCGCCTGGCCATCGAACGTCGAGGTCCCGCGGCCCAGCTCGTCCATCACGACGAGCGAGCGCGGCGTGCACTCGCGGACGATGCGCGAAGCTTCGAGCATCTCGACCATAAACGTGCTGTTGTTGCGGAAGATTTGATCATTGGCGCCCATCCGTGAGGCGATCCGGTCGACGGGCGAGAGGCGGGCCCGCTGCGCCGGGATACGGCAGCCGAGCTGCGCGATGACGACGGCCGTCGCCGTGGTCCGCGCCGTGGTGCTCTTGCCCGCCATGTTGCCGCCGGTCAGGATAACAACCTCGTCGCTCTCGCCGCCGAGGCGGATGTCGTTGGGGATGAAGTCGACGCCGTCGGCGATGCACGGGTGACGCAGCTCGTCGAACTCGACCAGCGCCGTCTCGTGCTCGACGAGCTCGGGGCGGCAGCTCGGCTCACCGATCGCGTACGACGCCTTGGCCAGGCTGAGGAGGCAGTCGACCTCAGCCACAGCCTTGATCGCGGCGACGTAGCGCGTGCTCTGCTCGACGAACTCAGCGAATAGACTCCCGTGGAACTGCTTGAGCGCCGCGAGCCGCGTCTCGCGCGCCTCTTTGAGCTCCTGGACCAGGTCGCGCACCGCGGGCGAGTAGAAGCGGTGGCGGTCCTTGGTCGCGCTCAGCTTGACCCAGCTCGTGGGGACCTTCGTCGCGGCGGGGACCTCGATCTGGTAGATGTCTTTGGTTCCGAGATGCTTCCAGCCGCACTTGGCCGCATTCAGCTTGAGCTGCCGGCGGTAGAGCGTGAGCTCGTCCTCGAGCTGACCCTCGATCGCGACAAGCGCCGCCTCGGCCTCGTCGAAAGGCTCAAAGACACCGCGCTTCGGCGTGAACGAGCCATCATCGGCAAGCTGGAACTTGCGCCGCAACTCGTCCGCCAGCGCTGTTACGTCCGGGATCGAGCGAAGCAGCGCGACGACGATGCCGCCATCGAACGCCTCGGCCAGCGCCTCGAGCCGCTCGACCGCGTCGCGGAAGAGGCCAAAGGCGGCGAGCACCTTGGTAAAGTCCTTCGGCCGGCACTTGCCCGCGTAGATGCGTGGGATGATACGCTCGACGTCCGGAAGCTGTCGCGCGAACGCATCAAACGCCTCGCCGAACGCCGGGCAGCCAAGGAGCTCGTCGACCGCGTCCTGACGCGCACGGATCGCCTCGATCTCGGCGAGCGGCGCGACCATCCAGATCTTGAAGAGGCGCTTGCCGAACGGCGTGGCGCACCGGTTGAGAAGGCGGTGGAGCGTCCCCTGGTCCGTTCCCTGGTCGTTTTGGAGCACGTTGAGGTGGACGAGCGACTGAGCGTCGAGCACCATGCACTTGTCCTGGCGCAGCGGGTCAAAGATGTTGAAGTTGCAGCTCAAGCACAGGTCGCGCTCGAGGTTGAGCGTCGCGAGGTAAGAGAGCATCGCGCCGAGCGCCGACATGGCCGCATCGCGGTCGAGCATCGAAGCGATTCCTGATGGAAGGCGGCTCTGTTGGTCCTCCCCTTCGGTCTCACCGTCGCCACCATCACCGCCGCCAAACAGATCGTCGAGCCTCTGGCGGGTCGCCTCGGCATCGAGGAACTCGGTCCCGGCCTTGAGCATCGTCGTCTGGCAGCTTGCGGGGACGACGTTGCGCAGGACGCGCGCCGTCGCGGGCGAGAGGCCGCCCTTTTCGTGGAGCACCTCCTTGAGGCGGAGCGAGCGGAGCAGCGTCTCGAGGCGCGTGCGCGACTCGTCGTCCTCAAAGTCGGCCAGGTTGAACTCGGCCGTCGAGGCGTCGAGCGTGCAGACGCCAAAGCGCACCGCGGAACCGCCGCTCGCCGCCCGCTCTTCCTTGATCGAGACGCAGTAGCTGTTGAGGTCGTCTGGGAGTGCCGAGGCGTCGACGATGGTCCCGCTGGTGAGGACGTGGCGCAGCTCGCGGTTGACAATCTCTGAGCCGCCACCGCGCGACTTTTCGCCGACGCGCATTCCTTTTGCGACGGCCGTCTCGGTCTGGTCAACGCGGCCGACTTTGTAGCCGAGTGCGAGGAACTTGGCCGCAAAGATGTCGAACGAGGACTCGGGGACCCCGACCATCTTCATCTTGATGCGGTCCGTCAGCTTGAGGTCAAATTCGCGGTGGCCGATCAGCGCGTCCTCCTCGTACAGCTCGTAGAACTTGCCCTTCTGGAAGAAGAGGACCGTGTCGTAGTGATTCTGCTTGATCTTCCAGAATTGGACCTCGAACGGCGTGAAATCGTGCCACGCCGACGCAGGGATGTAGACGGTGCGCGGGTCGTAATCGGGCTCGCCGGGCCGCTTTCCGTCCTTGTCGCGCAGATCGACGAGGAAGCTATAGGCCTGCTCGTTGGCCGCCCGCTTGCGCTTCTCTTCGACCACCCGGCGCTCGGCCTTGGTGAGGTGCGACAGCGAAGGGCCGGCTGTGATCGGCCTGGTGGCGTTCATGGTGGACGACGCCGTCGGCGGCGAATTTCGCTTCGACGGTGTGGCGTCGCCGACGCTAGCGCTGCCCATGCGGAAGGCGCCGAGGCTCGAGGGACGCGAGGGCGTCTCGTTCTTCGCCGCAGTGCTGCCGGCCCGGGGATTGGCTGGTGTAGATCTGCTGGATTTGTGGCTCGAGCGCACGGGCGCCTCATCTTCGTTGTCGTCTTCGTCGATCGCGGCGTCTGTCGGAGAGAATCGCGAAAGGATGAAAGGTAAATGTGGATGATAAGCACCTGGTCGTCGTTTTGTGAATCAGAGTGAGGGACACGCAGACTATCTACCCGAAGTATGGCCGTCCGAGAGCTCCTCGTCGTCGTCGTTGTCGCTGACAATGAAGTTGTCTTCGTCGCGGGCGGTGCGCGAGCGCTTGGCGCCTCGAGCGTTGTTGCCTTTGATGCTGTTGGACGAGCGTCGCTTGCTTTTGCTGGCCGAGGGGGAGAAGGAGCCTCCAACGCCCTCCTCGCTATCCGACTCGGCGCCGAACTCGTCCTCGGACTCGGCGTATGAGATGGTGCGCTTGGCGGCGCTCCTCTGCGGGCGGGAAGGAAAGCACGAAGGTGGGAAAGAGGAGAGAGCGGAGGCGTGTCAGACGGTCGTCCCGACAGGCTCATCGCCCGCAGCCGTGAGACGGTCTCGCCTCTTGTTACTCACTCTTCGTACCGGCATCATGTCGTCCTCGTCTTCCTCGTCGTCGATGTCCATAGCACCGATGGGATCGCTGCTCGCCGGCGGCGTCAGGCGGGTCTCGATATGTGCGGCGCCGGACTTGAGGGTGGCGGGCGGCTTGCTCTTGCCGTTGCCCATGCTGCTGCCTGCGGCTCGAATGGCTGTAGGGGAAGACGGCGGGTGGGAGGGGGAGGGGGAGGAGGACGCCGTATCGTCGCCGAGTTTGTCAGCCCTCCTGCGCTTCGTGGTCCGGTGCTCGGTGGGGGGCGGGGTGTCGAGGCAGAGCGAGGGGTTAGGCTCACTGCTGCTGCTCGTTGCCGTCGTCGTCGGTCTTGTGGATTTTCCGGCGTTGGCGGCGGCGACGGGGCTGCCGCGTCCTGACAAGCTGCTGAGGCTGCTGTGGCTGTTGCTGTTGCCGCTGCCACTGCTGCTGGCGGCACTGCCGAGTGTCGGACGGGCCGAGGCGGGACGAGGCGGTGCTTGCGTCGCCGTTTTAAGAGTCGCGCTGGCAGAAGCTCCGGCGGGCGCGCCGGACTTGGCCGGAGTCCCCTCGGCGGCGGCCGCGTTGGCCTTGCCGAAGAAGCCCAGCAGGGTCGACTGCTTCCCGCCGCCGCTGCCGCTGGTTTTGACCGATGTCGATGGTGCCATCGTGCTGGAGGCGCGTTGGGCCCGTCCTTGTCGAGGCGCTGGGTGCGGTTGGGATACGGCGAGATCGCGGTCTGGCTTCCGTGTCTTAGGTCGGTCGGACGAGCCAATACACTGGGCGCTACGTGGTTATCGACGCTGCGCCTGGCGTCACGGTGCTGCTAAGTGACGGGATTTTGCGGGTGGCGATGGGCGAAGCGCAAAGGGGTAAGAGGGTCGTGTATGCTGCAATGGTCGGGGATGTGCGAGGTCGGACGGTGACGAGACGAAACGCAGACGAGGTGGGACTGGCTGGCTATGCTATAGGTCGGGAATGAGGAAAGATCTACGGAAAAGGCCGGTTCGAAGAGAGCTAGAGGATGGAGGTAAGAAGGATGTAATGCGTCGGGTGGTGGTGATGGTGGGGAGGTGAACACGGGCGACGAGGCTGCTGAAGGCGCGGTGGGGCTCAGCCCCGGCCACAGGTCCAGAAGGTGGGCGCGGGCCACTTTTCGCGACGCGCGACGCGGGGGACGCCCAGGTGCGCTTTTCGCGTTGGAACGACGCGGCCAGCTCGCTCGGTCAAATCTTAATCTTAGAATTCATACGATATCGGGGTTAAGGCTGCGGCTCCCGGACTTGTATCTATTTGGGCAGCCCGATTTGAAGTCCCGGCTCCTTTCGTGCTCGCCGCTTATTTTTGGCCGATTTGTTGGAACCCCCCGATTTGTAGTCGCGACTCTTTTACACGCGCCGGTTTTCTTCGGCCGATTTGTTCAAACATTCCGATTTGGATTCGCGGCTCTTTCATGTGCGCCGATTCTGTTTCGGCCAATTTGATTGGGCACCCCGATTCGTACTCGCGGTCTGCTTTAGTAATGTCCTTTGCCCCGATAGGGCGGGGTCAGGGAATCGGGCAGGGAAATAAGGAACCGCCCCATATCTCCATACCAGCATTTTCTTGCCCGATACGTACTAATGCCCGATATTTTTGGGCCTCGCGATTTTTCTCCCTTAAGTCCGGGAGCGGCAGTTTGTCGCCCGATAGAATAGGGAGCCGCAATCAGACCTGGACATATCGAACCACAGAACTGCCGCGGCTCCCGATTAAACTGCATTTATTTTTTCTAATACTAAGATAAATATATAGTGTTTTATATATATAAATAACTTTATTTTTGTATCTGCTTCCTGGTTAGTACAATGGTCAGTATACGACACTCTCAGCTTGACTCCTCTGGAAGAGGCATCAGTACTGTTGAGATCGGGGTTCGATTCCCCGGCCGGGAACATTTTGTTTCCTTTCGCCCACTTCTAATTCTCCACTTTTGCTGGACCGCAGAGACGATGATGTGCGCCTTACATTCAGTCTGGACCTTTTTTACCTCTTCCTCTTCCAGGCCGCTATTCCCAAATCCGACCGCCCAACCAAACCCCCCTTACCTTCCTGAACCGCCTCCTCAGCCATGCGCGCATACAATAAGTCAGTCTGGACGTCCCTCTTCCTCTTCCTCTTCCAGGCCGGTAGCTACTAGCTCTCAATCTTGAGCACGACCGCCCCGATCACCCTATTCGAAGAGAGCGTACAGAGTCGTCTGGCCGTCTCTCCCTCGCAATGTTCGTCCATCATCACAACATTTTTTGTTGGCCTTAGGATCGGAGGAGTATGCTCGCTACGAAAATGCTTTACGGCGCGCACAACCAAGCCAAGCCAAGCCGAGCGGACGAACAGGACAGGACAGGACAAGGACTCGAGATATTTCTTTTGTTGCTGCTCGCTGCCAAGCAACTACTTCGACACGACGAAACAACGACGACAACGACACACAATCACTGGAGGACCTTGGGCGCGGCCTCGCCCTGCGTGAAGCCGTCGATGCCGGCGTAGACGGCATCGGGCTCCTGCTCCTCGATCCTCAGCAGCTGGTTGTCTGCCAGTGGTAAACAGCAAAGGAACACAATGTCAAGGTGTCAGTGGAAGAACAACGACGGGGCAATCCGACGTGCGTGGCAAGCTCAACTCACACTTGGCCGTGCGCTCCGACCTGCAGGCGGCGCCGGTCTTGATGATGCCCGTGCGCAGTCCGACGACGAGGTCGGCGATCGACGTGTCCTCCGTCTCGCCGGAGCGGTGCGAGACCATGACGGCCCAGTTGTCCGACTGCGAGAGCTGCGCAGCCTGGATCGACTCGGAGATGGTGCCGATCTGGTTGATCTTGAGCAGGAGACCGTTGCACGCCTTCTTCTCGATGGCCGTCTTGATGCGCAGCGGGTTCGTGACGGTGAGGTCGTCGCCGATGATAGTGACGCCGGCGTTGGCGCGGAGGTGCGACCAGGCCTCCCAGTCGTCCTGGTCGAAGGGGTCCTCGATCGAGGCGATGGGGTACTTCTTGATGAAGCCGAGGTAGACGTCGGCCAGCTCCTTGCCGCTGAGCCACTTGGACGAGTCCGAGTTGGGTTTCTTGAAGTCGAGGTCGTACTTTCCGTCCTTGTAGAACTCGGACGAGGCAACGTCGAGCGAGATGTGCACCTTGCCCTCGTAGCCGGCCTTCTTGATGGCCTCGCTGAGGATCTCGAGCGCCTCGTCGGCCGAGCCGACGTTGGGCGCAAATCCGCCCTCGTCACCGACGTTGGTGGCTGGGAGCGGGGCGAAGGATTGGGGGGGGGGGGGAGAGAGAGGGGCAACGGGTCAGCACCAGTTCGTTCGTCGTGCGGGAGAACGGGCGATTGCCGTGCGACCGGCGGGCGGGCGGGCGTGTGCAAATCTATCCGTAGCGGAGCCATTCTCTCTCGGCGCACGCTCGTCGCACCTGCGACTGGCTCTCTAGCACCTCGTCGCCTCGCCTTACCTCGCCTCGACTGTGACCGCCTCTGCTCGGCCGAGGCCGCGCGCACTCACCGTCGATGCCGTACTTGGCCTGGATGACCTTCTTGAGGGTGTGGTAGACCTCGGTGCCGACCTTCATGGCATCGGTGAACGACTTTGCGCCGGTGGGGACGATCATGAACTCCTGGAAGGCGAGGGCGTTGCCGGCGTGGGAGCCGCCGTTGATGACGTTCATGGCAGGGGCGGGGAGGACGTAGGGCTTCTTGGTGCCGGCGAGCTCGGCGAGGTAGGCGTAGAGGGAGACGCCCTTCTCGCCGGCGCCAGCCTTGGCGATGGCGGTGGAGACGCCGAGGATGGCGTTGGCGCCGAGCTTGCCCTTGTTGGGGGTGCCGTCGAGCTTGATGAGGAAGTCGTCGACCTCCTTCTGGCTGGTGACGGCGATCTGGGCCTTGATGAGCTCAGGGCCGATGAGGTTGTTGACGTTGTCGATGGCCTTCTGAACGCCCTTGCCGACCCAGTTGGCCTTGTCACCGTCGCGGAGCTCGACGGCCTCGTGGATGCCCGTCGAGGCGCCCGAGGGGACGGCGGCGCGGAAGAGACCCTTGGCGGTGGTGACGTCGACCTCGACGGTGGGGTTGCCACGCGAGTCAATGATCATGCGAGCGTGAACCTTCTGGACGGTAGACATGCTGGGCGAGTTTTGTGGGGGGGGGGAAGGGGGAAGATTGGATGCGATGGGATGGTGGTGGTGAAGCGGTGGGATGGCGGACGTTGCGGCTGGCTGTTGATATATACAAAGCCTCTCGCTCGGCCCTCCCTTTTTTTCCCCTTGGCCTGGCCTTGGCCGCCTGCGTGTGGCCTGTGTTACGGGCGGGCGAGGTTGCTTTCGCCGCCGTGGTTGGGCCCTGCCTGCTACCTACTGCCTGCTGCCTGCTGCACGATACGTGCATCCGTGCGTAGTCAAATGTGCGTCCATGGCGCTGGCGCTGCGTGCGCCTCTGGCTCTCCTGCCTGACGCGACCGAGTCACGGCGGGCGGCGCCTCGCTACATATCGGCGTCAGGATCTCCCCAACCCTTGGCTTTGCTTTTCTCTCGACTTTTCCTGTCCCTTTTTTTTTTTTTTTTTTTGCCTCCCCTCCGTCCAAGAAACGAATTTCACCGATGTTGCCCCGCCGGTAGGAGCGTGATCACAGGTACGGCCGAGACCGCGCCCCATCGATTGCGAATGACGGCGAAGGTCAGCAGTGCGAGAGGCGGCGGGAGTGATCGAGCGGGGGAGGCAAGGCAGGGACGAAACTAACGCAACTGTCGTCACACCGGCCGAGAGGCAGGGCAATACGCGGCGGGGGGAAGCAACACCACCAAACGCTCGTACACACCACCACGTTCGCACCTCCAATGTCATCGGCGTCGTCTTTACGAGCTGCTGTACCCCCTGTATGCGGTCTGCGCACACCAAGCGATACTGGACAAGGGTCAGGCGGATCACCACACTAGCATACAGGCTACTTCTGACAGACATAGGACCGACCGTCACACGGCGTAAAGCCGGCTCATGCGGCCAGAGGTGCCCGGCCGTTCCGGTTCTTTCCACCCTCGGGAGAGGTAGGGAAAAGCGGCGCGCTGCCATCGCCAAAAGGCTTTGACGCCTCTCCTTTACCCAGCCGCACGCCATCCCTCTGTCCACACCCGGTCATCTACACTCGCACACCCTCGAGATCGGCTTAGAAGGGGTGTACAAATAAATGTGCCGTCGAAAGAGCAAGCCGAGAGGTAGGGACGAGAAAGTGTCAATCATCCGGCGGCTCGGCGACGACGACTTCGTTCGGATCTTTCCGTCTATCTCCTGTCGCTGTAAGGTCTTCCGCCCACTCTCACCCGTCCCGAATCTCTCCTCACCCTGACGAGAGCGATATCGTGACACGTCGACATGTGACTCTACGCGTAGAAGACGAAGGGAGTGAAGGGACGTCCTTCGTCGCGCCTCCTCAATCTCTGCCACGTCACGGGGTCGACGCGAGCCCGAAAACTTCGAGTCAGGACGCATCACCTAGGACCCCGTCCCACCTTAGTCAGTCAGCAATCGACTCGTGCGATGAGGTGGTATTGTCTGAAAGCCTCATGGGTGTCTATTTGTCTACAGAGTTTATAGCAAGTATCGAGCAGCAGCAGCAGCAGCAGCAATGAAAGGGCAAGCAAGGGATGTCTTGCGGTTGGGTCTAGTCTAGTAATATAACAGCGTCGGCGGACCGGCATGGCTTCCGCCCCTCGTACCTTCGGTATGTCGGGAATGGAGCAAGCAGGGGAAAGCAATGCGAGGTGAGGGGAAGGCGGTCCGGTCCATAACAAAAGAGGCGTTTCGGCGTCGGCAGTGACAGCGCCCGAGGGAATATGAGGGGTGAAAAAGAGAAGGTAGATCGCGCAAGTCCCTAGAAGGCTCGCCACGGTGCATCGTCCTGGCTATCGTTGGCGCCGCGGTAGAGGCCAGTGCCGCCGTAGGTCTGGACGGGGCTGCGGTATCACCCGGGGGGCGGGCTGAGCGACGACGGCGGCACCGTGACCGGCTCAAAGGCGAGATCGTCGTGCACAAAGTTGCTCCAGGCCGTCGTGTGCGGGTAGGGGCTCTTGGGCGTCTGCGGGATCCAGGGGCTCGTCGATGCCAGCTCAGCACTACGTCCCCGCTGGTGACGGTAATGGGGCAGACCTTCCTCCTCCTCCTCCTGCTATGACGAGTCCGGATCGAGACCGTAGCCTCCGCGGCTCAAGCCCAAGGCGGCAGGACGTCCCTCTGTCACCGCCATCGGTGCTGCTGCTGGTGCACCAGCAGCAGAGGAAGAGATGGTGCTGCTCGGCTGGCGTCGCATCTCCATCGCCTCGGGATCGGCGAGGTCGCTCGAGTAGCGGATAGAGCCGTCGTCGCGCCAGCCGTCGTCGTCGCCGATCGCTTCGTCCCTCCGCGAGACGGTGCCGATGGTGACGAGCACGCCGTTGTTGCCGCCGTCGCTCGATGGGTGGAGGCGCGCCTCGTCGACGGCGCTCGAGGGCGTCCAGTCGCTCGGCGCATCTGTGCCCCACGTCACACGGTTGGCATGCTTTTCCGAGATGGTGCTTGTCCCCGCCGCAGAGAGCTCACGCTGGACAACGCCGACGCCGACGCCACCGCCGTGCGGTTGCTGGTGCTGCTGGCCGTGCTTGCCGATACCGTAGCGGTCGACGACCGAGTTGACAATGACGCCGCGTCCGCCAACGCTTGACGACGTGTGATCCTCCTCGAGAATGGTGGAGCCGCGACGTCGTTCGGAGCGGCTGATCGTCTGGCCGCTGACGCCGATGCTGCCGGCGCCGGGCCCGTTCTGCGACGTGTTGTTGGTGGAAGAGTTGATGGTCTCGTGGACCTGGTGGTGCTTATGCGTCACAGTCGAGGCCTTCTTGCCCATCTCGCGGAACGCCGCGCCGGCGCTGATGGGCGGGATGGAGAGCAAGAGGGCCGTTCCGAGCACCTGGTACGAGACCTGCGTGGTGGAAAAGAAGATGGTGATAAAGACGACCTCGGTGGCCGTCTGAAGGGCGTAGAAGACGAGGCCCTGGCGCAGGAGGAAGGCCGAGAGATTCGAGTGCGAGATGTTGTTGATGCCACGCGTGGCGCGCGAGCTGAAGAGGGACTCGATGCCGCCGTCGACGAGGCGGTGCATGGTGAGGAGGAGCAGGGTCAGGTCGAGGATGAGGGACGAGGACTTGTAGACGATGCTGGGGATGAGGTAGCGCAACTCGTCGCGCCGCGTGTCGTAGGCGCAGTACTTGCAGTTGGGGATGCGACGACCGATGCCGATCTGCGGGAGCGAGACGGTGCTGAGGGCAAAGACGATGCAGTAGACGACGGTGAGGGGGAGGACGACGTAGCGCTTTCACGAGTAGAGCGCCATGGTGCGCTGGAGAAAGATGAGGGAGACGGCGTCGATGCTGACCATGGCGAGGATGTTGAAGGTGAGCGGGACGACGCGGCAGTTGTTGAACTTGGTGGTGAGGAAGACCAGCACGAGCGAGAGAAAGACGGGCGGCACGGTGCGCACCAGGAGGTAGGCGGTGCGCGAGACAAACTTGGCAGGGTCCGACCAGCCGCGCTTGCGCAGCAGCTGGTAGTCGAAGCTGAGGTGCGAGAAGAACTCGAGCACCACCATGCCCAGGCAAATCGAGTAGGCCACGATCAGCAGCAGGAACGAGTGCGCGTCCGAGATGGGCACCGCGTCAAAGATGATATCGGCCGATCCACAGCCGTGCAGGCCCGACGACTGCTGCGCCATCGAGATGGCGCTCAGGGCGGCCGAAGACGTGTCCATGGTCGGGTGCGGCGCCGCGACAAGGACGGACAGGAGGTGGGGCTTGGGAGACTCGGCGGCGGTCGCTGCGTGCCGGGCGCGTTGTATGCGCGCGAGTAGCAGGGCTAGCAGGGGCGCAATGGCACTTGCTCAAGACACCAGCGCTCGCTCTACGGGGACGCGTGGTCGATCAAGCAAAGGAAACAGGGAACGTGATGGTCGACTGGGGCGGTCGAGCGGGACTGTGCAAGGTATTAGAGAGACGGAGAGCGAGGATGAACCACGGGCGGACGCGCGGACGGGTGGACGGGGAGACCTGGTAGAGAGCGATTGGGTCGGGCGCGTTGGAGAAAGGCCAAGGTGATGGTCGAGCGGGGGGGGGGGGGGGCGGTGCAAAGAAAAGGGCCGGAGATGGGGAGGGAAACAGGAGATGCTGGCGGACCTGGCCCTTGCCAAGCTCTTAGATACGACGGGGGTCAAGGAGCAAGGCGATGCTGGGAGCATTCACTGTACGCTTTACAGTACAGTATAGCACTACAGAGACGGTCGTTGCGCTGCAAAGGTAAGGCCGTGGTGGCCGTCACACGGCCTTGGCCCTCGCTCCCCTTTCCACGGCACCACACCCAGCTACTGTACGCCGCTTCCTGCGCTGCCTGCGCTGCCTGCCCCACTCGCCTGTCCAACGTCTTCTGTGCTCAGAGCTGCAGCAAGCAAGCAAGCAAGCAGGCCAACGCGCCTTCCCCCGTCGTGTGTACAGTACGTAGTTACTCGTGCGGGTCGCCAAAGCCGTTTCTCTCCGCTCTTCCTTGGCCTCCAGCCTTGCCTTGTATTCAAGGAAATCAAGGCAGAATTAACCAACGCCATCCACAAACAGCGCAAGACCATCAGCGGTCGCCTACAGGTGCTTACTGTACTTAGCCCTGAGCAAATGTGGAGCCGGTCTCGTCGTTGGTACACCCCCTTGAGGCTCCTGTCGCGACCGTGCTGACCTGCTCTCCGCGATACCCGCTTCGCCAACCGAGCAAGGATGTCAACAATGTATCCGTACATAGTCCCAGGCTACTTAGCAAGGGTCACCTAAGTACATAACTACTGTACTGTACATACTTACAGTACTGTCACGACGAGCGAAGCGGCGGCTTTGAGACAAAAGGTCAACCAGATGGGGACGACGAGGGGCCACGGTACCGAAACGATTCATGCCGAATCCACCGTTGCATCCCCATTCGCTCTTCTCCGACCCATCGGCCCTCTGGTCGGCTTGCTCGTCTGCTCGCTCGCTCTGTTTGGAAACCCTGAGGGTCTTGGCCGCTGCGTTTGCTAGATACAGATAGTGCAGCGTGCGTACAACTGGACGTACTGTACAGTACAGAACACACACCTGGACGCACTTCCAGTGCATACGGCGAGTCGCCATGCGACGTGGTCTTGCGAATGCAGAAAGCAGGCAGCCTCGCCAACCAGAGAGCGAGCGGGCCAAGCGACGAGATGGTGGCAGGATAGGCCCCTCGGCAGTCGGTGCATCGTGAAAAATCCCTTGTATCGCGGGCGGAGGACATTTGGGCAGACGTCTGGACGAGGGACCCAGTCCAACCGGTAGAATAAGCTGTTTGTACTTACAGAGTACTGTACTGTTTGTAAGGATTCGAGATCGAAGGGATCCGCGGCCAGCACGGCGGCCGCTCAAGGAGGATCAACTCTGCCCATGGTTGCCGAATGAAAGAGGCGCAAGTGAAACCGACGTCGCCCGCCGTCGCCAAGGCGCTGCTGTTGCAGCGCCTTCCGGAATATCGAGGGTACACTATATCGAGAGAGGGGAGAAGAGGGGCTCATCGGGTTGTGAGGAGGTACAACACCCAGAACCGGCAAGAGAAAATACTGTAGTTCCCGTCACGAAATCGCGGGGCAGGGCGGTCAGGCGAGGATGCAGAGCACAGACGGCGCCGCGACGGGTACAGTACATATATGTCTGCCTCACCTTGACAGCTGAGGAGAGGAAAGGCACAGCAACGCACTTCGGGCGGGAGAGTGGGAGAAGAAGAGGAGAGATAAGTAACTACAGTATATGTATGTGTGTGTCGTTGTTAATTAGATCCAGCTGACAGCCAGTCAACCTGCGCCTGTCGGCCTGCCATCGCTTGGATGAAAAACGTTGCTGACACCACGCTGGGGTGGTCTCGGTCCATTATTATTATTGTACTTTCGATCCGACAAGGAAGCCAACCTCGCCTCGGATAGTCTCCGTCGAAATTGCGGTTTGGCCACGATGTCGTTCGCCGTCATGTCACCAACCTCCCACCGTCGGTGAGCCGGCTGGATTGACAGGCCCCTTCATCACCAACGCGACTGAGTACGATCCGATGCTGACCTGAACAGGGACCACAAAGGGAAGAAAGCCTGTCTGACCTCGCCCGACGCTCGCCTTGGCCTGGGACCCTTCGGCGAGCGACGTCGTCGGATCCTTGCCGCCAACGCGGCGGCATGGAGCCGATCTACTGTAGTTTGTTGCTCCGCGTCTTACATATTGTAGCCTTCATCAACGTTGCCATCTCGATGGCGGCCAACGTCGAATAATTTACTGTAACTTGTCCAGCTACAGTACTGTACAGTACATTGTATATCCTTCCGGGGCCCAGCTCTCATGCTACCGTACCTACGGCTGTGCCAGGAGAGGGGGAAGCTATCGATCGTTCTTTTTGCATCCTGCGCCCGCTTACTGTACCAGCCAGCCAACCAACCAACTGCTGATTCACCGATGCTGTACTCACCTGTACAAGAAATGGGGTGTGCCTTCGGCGTTGTCCGACCTCGAGGTTGGGCGTTGGCGCCGCCCTCTTTGTGGGCGTAAGTAGCGCTCGGCGACACCCGGATCGCGCCAAATCCCATTCGCTGGGCGGCAACTGGCCATGTATCGCCAACGAGCGAGGGCACCTTGAAAAGTTTCTTTTGGACGACGATTTCTCGCCTCGACAGGTGGGGCATGTGCTGCTGTTTTGCCCTCCGCCCGGCTCGTTGCCGGCTGGCCTGCCTCGCTTTGCACGGGGATTTGCGTCGTCGATGACCCCGTTCTTCCCTCCTTTACTTTGACTCCCTCCTCCCTTTGGAGCCATCGGCCGCCTTCTCTCCCACATCGCCATCCCTCTCATCGACGTTGTTCATGTCGGTGAATGGCCAGCCCCGCGAGCATATCGATCGTTTGCCTCGGCCTGCTGCGAGGCAGCGACGACGTTGCGCTCACTGCCGCCATCGATTCAGCTGCGAGCTTCCCTCGGCCCAGGTCTACTCCCGCTGCTGGCCATCGCACTCCTTTACATACACACTGTACATACCATACATATCCTGCCTGCCGACGTTTTGTTCTTGTTTGTAAGTATGTGTGACGGGAACAGGGCCGCTCGCTGCTCGATGCTCAGTTGCGTAGTAAGCGGCTTTTGCGGTTCCCGCTGGATGCGCGTCCTTCCAACCGCACATCGACCCAGGCTGGTTCCTACGATGAGGCGTCACATACATATACTATGTACGTACTTTACTGTACTGTACTGTAAGTAAGTATATACATGCGGCTTCTTTTGTCGCACGCCTTCTGGGCAATTTCTGCTGGCATCAGCAGCTCGTGTGAGAAGCGAGCTGCGCCGAAAAGGTGCTCGGCCCATCCGTTGCCCATGGCGAGTGTCGCTTGAATTCCTGGCAGATATATGTAGTTATCTGTAGGTACTCTCTTCTTGGCCGGAAGACGTGCCTTTGTCGTTCCCGTTGTTGTCGTCGTTGTCGTCGGACAGCGCGAAACAACGGCAAATCCATGTACGTATGTACGTACCCTTGCAACCGGTCAAGAACCCATGCCATGTGGGTGTTGCTCCGAGTGCTCTGTGTCGACGGCGCTGGTGCAAAGGCTCGGTGGGGAAGGAAAGGCAAGAAAGTGCTGACACTGCTGACTCTTTTCTTCCCATCGATATCGTGGCACGTCGTCCTGGCCAGACGTCTCCCTATCCTATTCTTTTGTAAAAGTAGTTAACTAAGCACATCTTCTTGCCAATCCCGGGAGATCCATTGTGAATTCAACAATATCAGGGATGGTAACGTCCTTTTTGCGCCGCCGTCTTCTCAAAATTGAGCCAATCCTCTCTGGGCGAGATGGCGGCTGCGGCTGCGGCTGAGCTGTATGTACTATATGATCCATCTTCTTTTCTCACCTCTAACCGCAAAGACGTACTCACCTGCCCGCCCGATCACTGCGCAATACTCCTCCAGCTCACGTAGTGTCACATTGTGGGTACGGTGTTCTCCGCATTTTGCTCGACCAGGCTGCGGCGATCTACACCTTGTAACAGCTGCAATTGTGATGCTGTCTTCGGCCTCCATCCCGACCTGATCTCTTGCATTGTGCCCAATGAAATAACACGCCCGGGCCCCTGGGGGCACAGTCCCAACTGAGGCACCTCTCTCTCGCCCACTCTCTCGCACCTCTTTCCATAACTAGTGGCGCCGCTTGTGGCTTGTTTGCTTGGTAACGTGGCGATGCAAACAAAAGAGGATCGGCCGGCGCACGGTCATCCGAATACCACCCTGCTAGCATGGCAAGGAGCGTTCCTATTCAGGTTGTTGGTACCCGCGTTGTTTGCCGCACGCAGGTAAGCACCATGTGTGCAAGAAGTGGCGCCCTCGTCTGGCCACTCAACTCCGTCCCCCCGAAGAGCGCATCTTGATGGCAAACTCAGCGTTCCTGCAAGTTAATTTTGCTCTCGCTCTTTCACACTTTCCCTCTGTGCTCAATGCTCGTTGACTCCAGGTCAGTCGGAGTGAGGGCGAGCAGAACTTGCCAAGCAGGAGCAGAGATGACATCCAATTGCAACGGTCTAGGCACGCCTCATTTGACTTGATGGTCTTGATCTTTGGCAGCAAAGGCCGATGGGGGCAGGATCGCTTCAGACTACCCCTCACAACGAAAGAGGGTCGTCGTACTTACGTTGCTCTTGTCTCGTTCTCTTGACCCCGTTCCATGGTGTTGTCGCTAACGGTTGACATCTTCAACTTGGTCTAAGCTCGACCTTGCGCGCTTCGGGCTCTAATATTGGGCCAGTTTCATTATACTCGATCGGAGAAATCCCAATTTCTGCGCGCCAAATCGGAAAACAAAAAAGAAAACATTGGCGGTGCCCAGCTTTTTTGCCCGATTTTGCTGACAAAAATGGGACGTGTCAAATCGGGTGGGCAGGCGCGTCCTGCCCCTGCGCCCGATGCTATCCCTGTTGTCTAGGAAAAACGCGGTGAATTCCATTCTGCCCGATCCATCATTTCCATCGGAGCCGTTCACGCGCCGCCCGTGGCTTAGCCATTGACCACCGGACAACGCAAGTTGCTGCATGCGCATATACTCGACCGAAAGACACGCATCTGAACAAGCAAGTGGATATATGCGTGCTAACTCTAGAGAAAAGGCGGATGTTTACTGAAGGACAAAGCGACATCGAGCCGAAGTGTTTACTCACGCGAAAAATGGAGGCACGGCCCTGTGTGCTCATCAACGCAAAAGAGGCCGGCGCCGGGGAAGTTGACGTGACTTGCTCGTCATGAACTTACTCGCGCGAAATGCATCCCTCCCCCCTAGGTGCAGGCGTCACAGGACCGTGCTTACTTGCGCGAAATGCATTGTCCGTTTGCCGCGCCGGAAAATGCGTGATTACTTACACGAAGCGCGTCCGTCCTGGAAGGGTTGATGCTTCAGGCGCTAATCTACTCACGCGAGACGCGTCCTCGACGCGGCTGATGCAGGTGGGCCGCATATATTTCTTCGCACGAGACGCGCCGGCCTGGACGATGCGCTTTGATGGGGAGCCCCCCGGCGAAATTCTCGCGCAAAGCGCGACGGCACCTCAGACGCGTTTTCATGGAGAAATGGACCGCACATCTACTCGCGCGAGGCGAGTTATGATGTGTCCCTTCCCGCGCGAGACACGCTTGCACGCTCTCTGAGACGTGATGTGGCGATAAAAGGCGCGATTACCCACGCGATAAGCGTCGACCTTCGTCAGGTTGACGCGACTTGATCCCGTGTTTACCCACGCGGGACGCGTCGATCCGTCGGACGCGACATGATGTGGAGGCGGGCCGCTTGTTTACACTTGCGCGTGACGCGTGGGTGCCTGCATGGTCGGCGAGGTCTGTTGATTCGCGCGAGATGCCATTTATTACTGCAAAGTCGACAGGACTTGGTTTGGATGTTGGCAGGGTTCGACTCGCGCGAGATGTTTACGCGCCCACCTTGCCCGAGCACGCTTCGCCGTAGGCAAACCGTATCAGCCGGATCCTGTAGACCGAATCGGTTTACGCCCGCTTTCTCTTTGGCCTGGCTGTTTTAAGTGCAAGAAGAGCCGGGAAGCGTCTAGAAATGATGCCTCCACACGCGCGGTGCGGCATCGGTGGTGGCCCGCGCCCTTCTCTTTTTGCCAGACGCCCTCCTTCCCTCCTCACAGCCACCACCAAATCGTCTCCTTGAGCGTCCACCTTCACCGCGTCCGCCATCATCCAACCTCATCACATCCACACGCTACCAGCCAGAGGATCCGGACTCCAGACCTCTCTCATCAGCGACACCGGACACCACCACCCCTTCCCCCGCCGGAGATTCGTCCTCCTAAGCCCACCGACGGCAGCAGCCAGCCATGGCGCTTAGATTCCAGACGATCGAGATCGAGGAGATCCCCTCGTCCGATCAGCATCTCCATCCAGCGTCCATCCTTCCCTCGTCCATCTTCGAGCGCGACGACCCGCGCACCATCATCTACATCATCCAGGACGAGCAGCCCGGTCAGGATGTCGATATAGACCTCGCAGCCGCCATCGCCGAGCACCGACAGCAGCAGCAGCAGCAGGCCGAGACGGCGGCGCTACGACGGCTCGAGAGCGTCATGGACGAAGAATTAATCCTCGACGCAATCGGACGCAGGATTCTCGCCGCCAACGGCCACGACGTCCCCGACCTCTGGCACCCGTACCACCCGTACCATCATCTCCACCCCAGCCTCGCCTCTTGCCATTACCACCACCAGCCCTACGGAGCTGCATGGAATCACCACCTCTACCGATTCCATCCTTACAGCAGCTCGGCCATACAGCTACGCAACACGGCCGGCGGACACGACTTCATCCACTCTCGCCACGCTTCCGCCTCGGACTCCGCCAGCCTCTTTGCCGGTGCTGGACGCGGACAGGGTCGCGACGCCTCTGCTGCATTCAACCCCTTCATCCATGCTGCTCCGCTGATCTTCAACGCGGACCGCACCGCCAGCCCGGAAGCTCGAGGCAGCCACGACAACCAGCCGAGGACGCAGGGGCGTGGCGGCGGCGCCGGGATCGCCATCCACCCCATCACGGGCCTCCCAGTCCTCTTCAGCCGGGACCCGGACTTTTACGGTGACGGCGACAACATCCTGAACGAGCCGAAGCAGTCGCAACAGCGGCAGCAGGGCGAGACGGGACACTGGGACGACGATAGCGACATCGACTGGCTCGGCCGCGAGCTGCTGCTGCGAGAGCGTGGCGCTCCGGTCTGGATCCTCGACGCCGACCTCGACAAGCGAGGAGCTGCTGCCGCCGCCGCCGCTACCGAAGACGACGGCAGTGGCGGCCAGACGACGATGGGCAGCTCTCGTCAGCCAGGCACACCGATGCGGAGCTTCCAGGTGACGGAATGTAAGTGGCGCGCGCAGAGACTAAGAGGAGGGATAAGCACCAAGCTCTTAGCTGGATGGGGCCGATGCGGGAGCTACCAGTCGACTGACCGGGTCAATGTGTTGCTTTCATGACCGTACTACATTCTATCAACGTGCAGATGATGAGGACGAGGACGACGATGGCGATGCGGCCAGCAGCCTCGGCCGACTCCTTGGCCGGCGCGATATCCACGCTTTAGCCTCTGCGCTGGCGGAAGCCTCGCGCGCCTCGCCGCAGCCGCAGCCGCAGGAGGAGAAAGGACAGCGAACACCGGCAGAGGCAACAGCTGCATCGGCAGCCGCCGTAGCTTCGACCGACGGTACACCCGAAGCAGGGTCCTCTGTCGGTCGTGCTTCGACTCCGCCTCGCGCTGCTGCTGCTCGTTCGCGGTCGCGCGCTGCGACGGTGATGAGCGAGAGTGAAGAAGAGGAACTCGAGACGGTAGGAAAGGTCGAAGTGGACGAAGCGGGCGCGGGCGGTGGAGAGGGAAGGCCGAGCAAGGCGGTCAAGGTGGTCGATACGAGGACGGGAGGCGGAGCTGCCTGAGCGCCGGCGCAGGCCACGCCACGCCACACCTCGCCGCGAGTGCGCTGCAGATCAGAAGGCAGGAACTCGACAGCGGCGTGGCAGATGTACAGCATACATGGCCGTCCTTTTTCACACGAAATCAGGCGGTCAGTTCGCTTGTCGCTGCACTAGATCTTGAATGTCTATTTGCTCGTCGAGCGTCTGTGTATGCGCGTACTACTCGTCATCGGAGGGTGTTCCGTCGCTTCCCTCTGTACAGTCGTAGAGGGATCGGGAGAAGAGGGAGGAACGGATCGACGCATGAGCAGGCGTCGTTGATTGTCACTTTTTCGATGGATCTGAGCACTGCTCACCGTCATCATCGTCGTCGTCGTTTGCAATATCGCTGTGATCAACGGCGACCTCTGCCTCCGCCCTCTTTAGCCTTTCGTAGAGCTGTTTGCCTAGGGCGGTGTTTGCCTTTGTTCCATATGCTAGGAGGTCGACTGGTTTGTCGCCTTCCTTGTTCGGAATGCGTGGATCTGCGCCTGATTCGAGCAGTTCATTGACTGTGTTGTTTGCAGTCCGTGCGAAAGGTGCGTCAGTCTGCGTCGGTCGCGAGGGAGGGTGGAGTGCATGACGATTCGAGGTGTTGTACATACCTATCCAATTCCTGGCTTCCTCCCTAGCCTCAGCATCGGGACCTTGGATGTCAATCTTTACAGCCTCGTGTAAAGGAGTATTGGCGTCCATCCTGTTTTGCGCATCTACGTCGATTTCAAGGTTGAGAATCTCGCCCAATACAATGACGGATTGGTGAGCGGCAGCGTAGTGAAGTGCATTGTTTCCCAGTCCGTCGATGTGGTTCTGGTCGAATGTAGGCGTGGGTTCCAAGAGGGATTGCAGTAGGGCTAGATCGTCGGTTCGTGAGGCGTGGAGGTATTGTTTGTCTGTCGAAAAAGGTGGGGAGGAGGAGGAGGAGGAGGGACGGTGAGATCAAGCATAGAGGGGAGAAGGAGACGGCAAGGCGGTAGGAAGAAAAGAAGGGACGTACTTTGTAGATCAATGTCTGCTGATTCTGCCATGTTGTTGGCTGTGTGTGGGTGGCGGGCAGATGGAAAGGTGGTCGAGTGGAGAAGAGGTCGGGGTGAAGGGAGTGATGGGTGCGTGGTGGTGGCGAGGGTGAGTGCGAGGGAGAGGACGAAGCGCGAGGCGGTCCATGCGCGGCGACGGCGCAATTAAATCGCTGGGCGCCGGGGCTGGCCACTGCGCGCTTTGGACTCCTCCACTTTGACGGTAATCGGGCAGGGTCAAGGTGCGCCCCGATGCGGCTCGCTGATTTTTTCAGAAGAAAAAAGTGAGCGCGCCAGTTAGTGCGGGCGGCCTCCCACGAAAACTTCGAGGCGCTGACGCTTCCCCTCCTCATCCTCTCTGACCCTCCCCCCGCTCTCTCCACCACACCCACCACCCGCTCACAACCGCCGCCCTCACCGCTGCCCACCATGCCCGGTGTAAAGCGCAAGTCCACTTCCTCCACAACCGCTTGTGTCTCGCCAAACAAGCCGTCGCCCTCGAAGCCCACATCATCGTCCTCTTCAAAGTCAAGCTCGCCGTCAAAGAGGCCGGCGCAGTACAGCGACCATGACGACGTTCGCGACGACGACGAGCTTATCGATGACGACAAGTCAGACGCGGCAGAACAAGATCGCCTCGAGCTCATGTCCGACGAGGACATGGACGCCGGCTTCGAGGACCTCGAGGGCAGCCAAGACGACGAGCATCTCGACGACGCCGCTGACGACGACGACGCACAGGTGGGGCCTTCGCAGAAGAGGTCAAAGCCCTCGGCTCTCTACGCCCTTCCCACTACAGAAGAGGTGCAGGGTCTCAAAGAGACCGGTGAGCTCTACAAGAGCAATGTTTTCAAGCTCAAGGTCAGTGGCAGAGTGAGGCAACATGCAGCCAAGCGAGCTACACACCGCTCACCCCAGGCACCGACTCACTGGCAACCCTCTCCTCCGCTTTTCCTCTCCCCTCGTCACTACTTCCACACCCGCAGATCGACGAGATGCTCCCCGAGGTCCGCCCGGCGTTTTCAAAGGCCGGTGCGCTCGAGCTCGTCCTACGCCGCCTGCACACCCTCTTCGAGTCGCTCGAAGCCATCGAGCCGCTCCCCGTCGCCCAGGCGCTCAAGAAGATCGACAAGCGCTCAAAGGGCGCCGTCAAGGTGGCCTTCCCCGATCCAGCTCCCAAGCGCGATGCGCCGTACAAGCTCGCCTTCAAGAAGCCGTCGGCCATGCACCTCGTCGGCAGCTGGCCGCTCCAGGCGACCGCCAAGAAGCCCGACGGGATCGACGTCGATGTTGCCGTCGTCATGCCGTCGTCCCTCTTTCAGGATAAGGACCACCTCAACTTTCGCTATTTCTACAAGCGCGCCTTCTATCTTGCAGTTCTGGCCGACGCCATCCGCGCCAGCGCCGATACGCTCGGCGTAAAGGCCGCCTATCAGCTCATCGAGGCCGACCCACGCCGCTCGGTGCTCCTCCTCCGCCCCAAGCACGACAAGTCCGACACCGACTTTACCAAGCTCAGGGCATCGATCCGCATCCACCTCGCCCACGAGCCGGACCTCTTCAAGGTCGACCGCCTCTCGCCAACGAGGAACAGCGTCCGCGTCGGCAGCGGCAGCAGCGCAGGCGGCAACAACGACAACGCAGGAGACGCCGGCAACGCCAACGGCAAGGAGCTCGCGCCCACGCCGCGCTACAACGCCGCCATCCTGGTTGACGAGCTGCAACTGGCCCACCTCGTCTACCTCCACACCACCGCCAAAGGCTGCCCCGCCTTTGCCGACGCCTGCCTGCTGCTCAAGACGTGGGCCTTCCAGCGCGGCTTTGGCGCGGGAGAGCGTAGGCGGCGCAGGCAGGTGGCCGGCACCGGCTCGATCCGCTTCGTCCTCACCATGATCCTGGCGCACCTGCTCCACGGCGAGGAGAAGGCGGCGGCGAAGGGCAGGGGCGCGAACAACAGTGGCCGTGCCAAGCTCGCGACGGGCTTCAGCGGCTACCAGCTCTTTCGCGGCGTCGTCGACTGGCTGGCGAGTCACGACTTCGCGTCGAAGCCCGTCTTCATGAAGGCGATGCCATCGGCCGGTCTCGTCTCGCGCAGCGACAAGGTCCCGCGCGCCGATTTTAGCGCCGTGTTCGACCGCGTCATGGTGGATCCGTCGGGCATGCTCAATCTCTTCTCATTCCTGCCGACCGGCTCGCTCGACCTGCTACAGTTCGAGGCCAGGCGGACGCTCGCGATGCTCGACGACTCGACCTCGGACCACTTTGACGCCCTCTTCCTCCAGGACCGCACCGCGCCTGCCTTTACCTACGACGAGGTGGCAACGCTCCACCTACCCTCGCCGTCGTCGTCGAGGGGTAGCGCCGGCAGCAATGACGCGGGCACTGCCGAGGAGATCGCCTTGAAGCGGGCCGACTTCGGAACGGCGTACCAGGCCAGCATGATCAAGGTCAACGCGACAGCTTCGCGAGCGCTGCGTGGGCGGGCGCGGTTCGTCGCCCTCTCGCACGCCACGTCGGGCGGTCTTATGGACACGTGGGGGCTCGACGCGCCGCGCCCCGCGTCGCTCGCCGAGGCCGAGGTAGGCGTGGTGCTCGATCCGGAACAGGCGTGGCGGATGGTCGAGCACGGTCCGCGCAGCGAGGACAAGGAGGCGGCCGAAGAGTTCCGCCGCTTCTGGGGCGAGCGCGCCGAGCTGCGGCGTTTCAAGGACGGCCGGATCCTGGAGAGCGTCGTCTGGCCGACGCCGTCGATCGCATCGCGCTGGGCTATCCCACGGCGGATCCTCGCATACGCGCTGCAGCGCCACCACGCCATCGACGAGGACGACGTCTCGTTCCTCGCCGACAAGTTCGCCGGGCTGGTCGACGTCGACGCGTCGCTCGCGAGGCGCGCCCATGTCGTCTCGATCGATGACAAGGGATTTCAGCTGGCGCAATCGGCGTTCGAGGGGCTGGTCAAGGACCTGCGTGCCATCGAAGACCTTCCGCTCTCGCTCAACTCGATTGTCGCCTGTAGCGCCGGTCTGCGCGGGACGAGCACGTTTGTGCCTGGCCCGCTCAACCTCGAAGGTCTGGGCGGTGGTCGGGTTCCGGACGTCGTCTCGTACCTCGCGGTGCAGGACGTTGTCGTGACGTTCGAGGGCAGCGGACGGTGGCCGGACGAGCTGGAGGCGTTTCAGGCGATGAAGGCGGCCTTTTTCGAAAAGATCGGCGATGCCCTCTCGGCCAAGGCGGAAGGCGGAGCGCAATGCCGTGTCGTCTTTGATGCTCGGGCTGGTGCGCTCAACCCTCTGCAGGACCAGAGCGCGCTCGAGGTGATCCTGGCCTCTGGGTATGCTTTCCACATTCGAATTTCGCACGAGCGCGAGCAAGCCATCGTCGAGCGAATCCTCAGCGATCGCTTCGAATCGGCGTCGGCGAAGAAACGCGCCAAGGCCGCGTCGATGGTGTGGCATCGTCGCTTCACGGTGGCGCCGCGTCACCATCGACTGATCGCTGCGGTGGGACACAAGTTCGTCTCGTTTGGCGGTGCGACGCGTCTGGCGAAACGGTGGATCTCAGCTCAGATGCTAGGATCGCACATCGTACCGGAGGAGATGATCGAACTGATCGCAGCTGCCGCCTACCTATCTCCCGAGGAGGGGGCACCTTCCAGTGCTGTTGGCGGGTTCCTTCGAATCCTGCGTCTTTTTGCAAGCTGGCGCTGGAAAGAGGAACCTCTCCTCGTAGCCTTGGAGACGGCGGCGAGTGCACCCGAGGGAGTGACGACCTTTTCCTTCCCCACCGAGCTAAAGACGCAGGTGGAGGAGAACTTCAAAAACGCTCGGGCAGCCGATCCTGCTATATCGCAACGATCTTGGTTCATCGCTACGGAGGTGGATTTGGAGGGACTTGATTTCGGTCGACAAGCCCCTTTTGCCGGTGCGGCTGAAGGTCTTCGAAAACTCGCGAAATCCGCCGTTTCGCTGCTTCACCACGCAACGTCGAGCGAGCAGGTCAAGGCGCTCTTCACACCTTCGTTGGAGCATTATGACTTTTTGATTCGACTCAAACCAGAGGTCCTCTCCAAGTACGCAAGAAACGTAGCGGCGGACAGGAAGGTGTGGAGTGTAGGAGGAGAAAGAGGCGGGAAGGGAAAGTATGCCAATTTCGTAGATGGTCTGGTCAACGACGAGGCAAAGAGCGTACTAGGATCGACTCCTAGACCCGGTTTCGATGCCGGTGTAGCGTTCCTGGATCTTCTGATGGTGAGTTGCCTACCGCTTTTTCCTCCATTCCCCATGATGTCAACTGACCTTCTTCTTCTGACACCCACCTCCCTCCCTATCAACTACCACCATCTTCATCACCGCAATCCCCCACGACGAACAGACACATTACGCAGATACGTTCCGACTCTTCTACGACACCGAAGGCGGTACAGTGATCGGAGGACTATGGAATCCATCTTTGGATAGGCAGAGGAGTTTCAAAGTAGCACTTGGTTTCTCATCTCTTCCCGTCGTCCCTGCTGCTTCTTCTTCGAGATCAGAAAAGGTGGATGTCATCTTGAATCGACATGTCATCTTGGCTGAGATCGAGAGGGTAGGTGAGGGTGTGGTATCTTCCATCCAGATCAACAAGAGTACTTAGAAACGTCGTGGGTTTCATCGAATCATTATTCTTCCTTCGTCGTGCCTTTTAGATCGTACATGTTTGTTCTACCTATCGCAGCAAAGGAAAAGAGATTCCGCCTTCGACGGTCGAGTTTGACGTCGACAAAGATCTTCGACTACCTCTGCTGTTCGGCGATCGGGAAACAACGCGGGAAGACATCCAAGATCTTCTCGCGCTGCGAGCAACTCTGAGGTCAACCCAGTGCGGCGCAAGAGTAGGGGAACTTTCCTCTCAGCGGCTAATCAGACCGACGAGGGAGAGGGAGTATAAAGTTCAAACTGGGACGTCTCTCCGACGTTCTTTTCGTTCTTTTGGGCATTGTAAAAGAAGAGTGTAGTGATGTGTTGGTGTGCCATCGGAAGAGATGCGAGGGGAAAGGGGGGTCAAGACATCGGGTACATGAGAAAGGTAAAGGGACACAATAAAGAACAGAAGGAGAAGGGAAATAGGGGGGAAAGAAAGGTGTACATGATGGCGTGCTAGCTATGCCAAAGCCGAGGACTGCCCCCGATGCGGCGAGGCGTCCTAGAAAAGAGGTGGGGAAGTGCGATCCCCCGACGTGTGTGTGCGCTCCCGGAGAGACAAGATTTCAAGAGCCGACTCTATCTAATCCTCGAGGAAGAAGTAGTTGCCCTCTGCCTTCTGTTCCTTGTCCTTGATCGAGTTGAGCTTGTTGACGCGCGGGCGGTAGTTTGTGGGGTCGCGGCGCATCGAGACTTCGAGCGTCGCGAGGAACGAGTTCATGCCGGTCAGCAGCGACTCGGGCCGCTTGGCCGTCGCGCAGACCGAGGGCTGACCCTCGTAGACGATGACCTTGTCGGCGAGGTAGGTGGCCATGATGATGTCGTGCTCGATGATCATGGCCGTCTTCTTGGAGTGGAGGATGAAGCGCTTGATGACGCGCGACGCAATGATACGCTGCTCCGAGTCGAGGTAGGCCGACGGCTCGTCGATCAGGTAGATGTCGGCCGGCTTGCCGAGCGCGAGGACGAGGGCAACGCGCTGCAGCTCTCCACCCGAGAGCGTCTGGACCTCCTGGTCGATGATGTTGTCGAGGCTCATCGGTTTGACGACATCGGTCTGGAACTGCGGGTGCATGAAGGCCGCCTTGATCTGCTTGAGCAGCAGCATCCGGACCGTTCCGGTGAACTTGGGCGCGATCGTCTGCGGCTTGAGCGAGACGTTGAGCTGCGGCGGCTTCTCGGCGCCCGCGTCGGGCTCGAGCTTGCCGGCGAGCATCTTGACGAACGTCGTCTTGCCCGTGCCGTTCTCGCCGAGGAAGACGACAATCTCCGAGTCGCTGAACTCGCCGCCCTCGATGGTGAGGCTGAAGTTGCCGAGCGTCTTCTTCATCGGCGGGCAGGAAAACTTGGCCGTGCGCTCCTTTATCTCCTCCTCGGCTGTCTCGCTGATCTTGAACGTAAGTGATTCCTGGCGGAATCGCATGTTTTCAGCGGGGATGAAGCCGTCGAGAAAGATGTTGATGCCGTCGCGAACGGGCGAGGGGACTGTAACGACGCCGTAGACCGAGGGGACGCCGTAGAGGCAGCAGATGAAGTCGGAGAGGTAGTCGAGCACTGACAAGTCGTGCTCGACACAGATGACGTATGTGTCCGGGTCGAGAAGCGAGCGGATGATCTTGGCCGCGTTGAGACGCTGCTTGACGTCGAGGTAGGACGAGGGCTCGTCGAACATGTAGACGTTGGCCTTCTGGATGCACGACATGCCAATGGCGAAGCGCTGTAGCTCTCCACCCGAGAGGTTCTGAACGTCGCGATCGAGGACCTCCTTGAGGTCGAGAGTGTCGATGATCTCTTGCTTGTTGGTCCGCTCCAGCTTGCCCTCGAGCAGCTGGTTGACGGTCGCCTTGCCCTTGATGGCGCGCGGAATGTGGTCGACGTACTGCGGCTTGATGAGCGCCTTGATGTTGTCCTCGAGCACCTTGGTGAAGAAGTTCTGGAGCTCATTGCCGCGGAAGTGCTTGAGGATCTCCTGCCAGTCGGGAGAATTGTCGTAGCGTCCGAGGTTGGGCTTCTGCTTACCCGCGAGGATCTTGAGCGCCGTCGACTTGCCGATACCATTCGTTCCGACCAGGCCGAGCACCTGGCCGGCGCGCGGCACGGGAAGGCGGTGGAGCTTAAAGCTGTTGGCGCTGTATCGGTGGGTGGTCTCGTTCTCGAGGTTGGTGGGCAGCTTGATGATGTTGATGGCCTCGAAGGGGCACTTTTTCGGGCAGATACCGCAGCCGATGCAAAGGGACTCTGAGATGAAGGCAATCTTGCTAGTCGGCGTCACCTCAATACAGAGCCGGCCCATACGGACGACGGGGCACGACTTCTTGCACTCCTGCCGGCACTTTTTCGGCTTGCACTTGTCGGAATTGACTGCGAGGGGCGGCGGAAGGGAGGAGAGGGGAGGAGAGGGCGAAGACAGGATAGAGAAGGGGTTGTCAGCTGCGATCCGAGTGCATTGGCCACGCTGGCGTCGGACGGCTAACGGCAACCTGATCTGGGGCGCGCCCAATTACGCACCAATGGCAATACGAGTCTCCTTCTGCTGTGCTGATGGCGCCATGGTGGGATCGTGTGTGAGGCGAGCGGGGTCGGTCGAGGCTGCGCAGGCTATGTGGTGATACGATGCGCAAGAGAAGGGGCTCCTTGCCCTATCTGCGTGTGGGATGGACTCTGTTGGGCGGACGGCCGGGCGAGCGAAGCGTGGGCGGGTGGTTTCGACTTGATGGATGCCGCCTGGCGCGATCGAAGGGCGGCAGGTGGTTGGGCGTGCGGGCGAGCGGGCGAGAGGGTGGGCGCGAGCGGAATGAACTCGGTCGTTCGGCCAGTGGCGGTGCGCTGTGGGTGAGGGGACGATAGGGCGGCGGTGGTGGTGGTGGCGTGGAGAGGGCGACGAGCAGCCGGCCAGCGCCATAGGAACCCTGAGAGCTAAGGCTGAGCGCTCCAGCTTCAACCAGCGAGCGAGCAAGCAGGCATCGACTAATTCAACCCGTCGCGCCAGCCCAGCTCAGGAAGAAAATCGACGACGAAAAAAGTTCAAATCCCCAACTTGCCAGTCACTAATCCCACCCAATCGGCCACCCGATGTGGTGCAACATCACCCGCCAAATTCCAACGTGCCCACGCTGCTTTAAAATCGAGGCGCGCTCGACGCTCAGCCGTCGCTTGACCCGAGCCCGCACCATGCGAACAGATATATATATATATCGGTTGGATTTATATATTATTGCACGTGTTCCACCTGCATCCGTGGATACTTTTGCCGAGTTGGTCAAGGCGTATCCCTGCTATCATGAAAGTATCCCGTAGGATACGCTCGCAAGAGCGCGAGAGTTCGAATCTCTTAGGTGTCGAAAGCACGCTGCAATGCAGCGTAAGTCTTTGTTCTCGCCACCGAAGCCTCGCCATGTGCTGTTACCACGACACCATGCCTGTACGCAATTCACAGAGCAGTCAACTCCCACGGTCACCTCGACTGCCTTTTGTGGATCACCGATGTGTCGGGGCTTTGTCATTTTTGCTCTGGGTGTATGAAGGGGGGAAGATGCGATGTCATCACGGCGCCCGAACCGGTTGCAGCATGGGGGAAAAAAGGAGACAAGTAGTGTGTGCGTAGGTGTGTGTGTGTGTGTGTGTGTGTGTGTGTGGTCATAGTACAAGAGTGAGGGAATCAAAGGGAAGGAGATGAAATAGATTGCCCTCCTTTTTTACGCGACGAGCTTGACGACACCACCGGCCCTCTTGATCTTCTGCTCGGCGCGCTCCGAAACCCAACGGGCCTTGACGATGCAGGGGAGAGCGGGAAGGCGGCCCTTGCCGAGAACCTTGGCGTAGCCGGCGGCGAGCGTGTCGATGACGGGGACTTCGGTGCTCTCGGCGGTCAGGCCCTTGCGCTGCTCAGCGGGAACGAGCGTCCAGAGCTTGTCCAGGTTGAGGACCGGCTTCCAGCCCATGTTGCGGGTCAGGTGGAAGCGGCGCATACCAACCTTACCGAAGTAACCTGTAGGGCGGAGAAGGATCAAGAAAGACGTCATAACGGATGTTGTGAGGAGACAGGAAGTGGTCCCTCATATTCCTCCGAAATGCTTTGCCAAGCGCCCGCTGCGTTCTCCCAAGGCTCCATCGTCAAAGACGCCAATCTTCCGACTCCAACCTCCTTCCGCCCAGCCAACCGACTTGGACGGGGTCCGCTCTTCCGTCATCGCCCAACGGTCCGACAGATCTAGCCAAACGCCCTTGCATCCGCCCAGAGACCAGGACAGTCCCTTCCATCCGAGGAGACCAGACCCCTGTCGTGTTGCTCCTTGTCCGCCTCCACCATCCCATGCTGTTCAGATCTTCCACCGATTCAGAGCGAGCGATACTAACCAGGGTGGTATTTGTCCATGTTGGTACGGTGGTGGTGCTGACCACCGGCGAGACCACGACCTCCGGGATGCTTGCGGTGCTTTCCGACACGACCGTGACCGGCCGAAACGTGTCCACGGTGCTTCCTGGTCTTGCTGAGGTGAGTCGGCATCTGAGAGAGTCAGATGGAGGGTCGGTGCAGGAGTTGGTGGAAGGTGGATCGAGGGGTCGAAGGAAAATGTGAAAGTCGGAAGGACGAGTCGAAGGTTCGTTCAACGGGAGCAGGCCAAGAAGCGGGAGGAAAGTCAGCAAACTTTCATTCATCCACCAGATCCACCTGTACGCCGGAAGGCCTCTCTCTGCAAGCAGCGCAAATGCGACCACAAACGTCCTCCCGTCTCTGGTTCTCTGTCGGCGTGTCTCTCTGAATCCCTCAGCTGGGTCGATTCGAGTTCGCAAGGTGACGTGGTTGTTGTTTCGAGGGTAGAACAGGGGCGAATGTATGGATATAGTCGCACCTTCGATCGGTGGACCTTTAGCTGGCTGGCTGACTGGCTGAACCTTTGGCGTTTAAGTCGAGTCGGAGGGGAGGTAGAGGTACATGTAGAGAACACGCTAAAGGAAGGTGCGGCGAGGGCGATTCCAATGTCGACCGCTGGGCTGGATAGGCGGCGTCCTTTGGCGGTAGTGCTTCCAAAAAAGAACCCAGAGAGACGACAGAGACACGAGATCGGCGGACGGTAGCGGTTGCGATTGCGATGAGAGCAGCCGGCGATTCCGTGGCGACGGACCGTACGGCGAGCAACTAACCTTGAGGGATTGATGATGATGGGTGAAGGTACCTTGGGTGAGGAGAGGAGAACGGAGGGAGTTGCCGAGCGGTGGGTGGCCCACCGACCGACTCGCCCGCCATGGCGTGCGCCCTGCCCTGCCAACGCTCGCTCGCCCGCCGCGAAACAGCGAGACAGGCCCTTGGCTGGGCTCCGGGCCGAGCTGGGTGGGCTGGACTAGCTTGGCTGCGCTACCCCTCTCGTTCGAGCCGATGTCAAATATTTCGACTTTACTAGAAAAAAGGAAATTCGGCGAGAGGGAGGGCGCTGAGAGGTTTTAGCAGCTGCATCACGTGAAGCTTCGGCCGGGGCTAGAGCCCTTTGTTTTTCACCCTGCCGCGCAGCCTTCATTTTAAAAACCAAAATTGAGAAATTGAAACGAGGTGCTTCGGACTTAAGAAAATGGCTTAGTCGCGGAAGGCAGAGGCAGCAGAGGCCGGCAGCCAGCCCCAGCCCCAGCCCCAGCCCCAGCCCAGCGCCGTGGAGGGAGCGAGCGACGCTCTAGGCTCGCCGTTTGCCCCGGCCCTCACCCGCTCTACCCTCCTACCATCCAACATCAACCCTCAAGAAGGTGAGTGTATGCTATGCTATGCGATGCCGTCTCGCTCGACGATGACGGCGACTGAGCCTCCATTACCGTCCGGATATATCGACGCCTATAAATCCAAGCGACGATCCCGCTTCCCTGGACCTCTGTGCTGACCGTCCTTCCGATTGCTCATCTTATCCTCTCTGGACCTCACCGAACCTCGAATCCGATCCGACACCTTTGTTCCGACCTCGACCTTCGACTCACTCCCCTTCCCCGACCTGCTCGCCTCTTTGCAACTTCCTATCACTACTCCGATCAGCACCACCTTCATCGCCTCGCCAGTTATTCAAAATGGGACGACGACCGGCTCGCTGCTACCGCTACTGCAAGAACAAGCCCTTCCCCAAGTCGAGGTACAACCGTGGTGTCCCCGACCCCAAGGTGCGTTGAGACGAACGGCTTGGCTTACCCCACTGATTATGTGGGACTCGTCATGATCGACCGACATTGCTAGAGGAAGGCCGTGGTATGCGTGGCAGGACACCTTGATGGATCGTAGGGCCGGGCTCTAGTGGTGGCAATAGGGACGTCCAAGGAAGAGGGTGGCGCTGAGGCCGGTCAGAGGAGTTGCCCCCACAAGCGGCAAGGTGACAGAGGCCAGCGAAGCATCGCCTCCAACGTCGGCCTCCGGATCCATCGACAAGTCTTAACTCCGGCGAGGCGTACCTACATCGAGGACCAGGCACTTGCATCTAAGGCGTGTCCGTTGAAGTCAAGACCTTCCGGATTGAGAGCCGGCAGGGAGGAATAGGACAGCACAGCGATCGAGAGGTGGAGATATCATGGTCTCGGCCGCACTCGGTTCGCCGGCTTCGTGAGGAATCGCCATCAGTCTAGCCAAGGGGCGGCGTTCAGCTGACACACGTTTCACCGTGCCCCCTCCTTCGTCCTGATCGCCTACCTGCCCGGTCCAACTCGATTGCCACTGTCTCCCGCATCTCGATCCACACCGCATCGCCCGCCAATCACGACGACCTCCACCTGCTCCTGTCGCTGTCGCCCTGTTTTCCCTGACACGACGCCGCCGGACAACAGATCCGCATCTTTGATCTTGGACGCAAGAAGGCCTCGGTCGACGACTTCCCCTTCTGCGCTCACCTGATCTGCGATGAGCACCAGCAGATTACCTCGGAGGCGCTAGAGGCGGCCCGTATCTGCGCCAACAAGTACGTCACCAAGACGGCCGGCAAGGACTCGTTCCACCTCCGCGTCCGTGTCCACCCGCACCACGTTGTCCGCATCAACAAGATGCTTTCGTGCGCCGGAGCTGATAGGCTCCAGACCGGTATGCGTGGAGCCTACGGAAAGCCCTACGACACCGTTGCCCGTGTCGACATTGGCCAGATCCTGCTGTCGATCCGCACGCGTGACAGCAACAAGGCCGTCGTCCTCGAGGCTCTCCGCCGCTCGCGCTACAAGTTCGCCGGCCGCCAAAAGATCATCATCTCGAAGAAGTGGGGCTTCACCAACATGAACCGCGAACAGTACCAGACCGCCAAGGAGCAGAACCGCATCCTCAAGGACGGCTGCTACCTACAGTACATTTCGCCCAAGGGACCCCTTGAGCAGAACCTCCGCCTCCAGGCCCGTATCGCTGCGCAGAAGTAGACGGAGCTGTCGAGCTTCCTGTTCTGTTCTCTGCATGCTTTCCCCGAGTTTCTTGCTTCCGCCCACACCATACCGCCCCAACTCCCCATTTTTTTTCTCTGTAGCATCATCAAATCAACAACGGGCAGATGTGCTTCTCACCGCAAAAACACAACCTTGGGGCCTTGATACGCCAAGGGAAAAGCAAACTCGCCTGCTCGTCCGTCGACCGTGCGCCCGGTGCTTTGGGGGATCCGGCTCTGCGTCGTGCTTGCTCGTGTGATGGAGCTGAGGGGCCTTACACCGGCCTTCGGCTGAGGCGAAGATGGCTGCCCGTGCTGTGCCATACCGAAGGACGGGACGGGGTTTGCTCGAGATGTCGTCGGTTTGTGCCTCGTTGTGTCTGACGCTCATTCGAGCTCTCGGACGGAGTAAGGGTTAGGGACAGGGATATTAGCAGAAAAGGCTTCAATATTGCATCGCAGAAGGTACTGCGTATCGAATAGACACTTTGGCCGAGTGGTCAAGGCGTATCCCTGCTATTATGGAAGTATCCCGTAGGATATGCTCGCAAGAGCGCGAGAGTTCGAATCTCTCAGGTGTCGAAGGCACACTGTATTGCAGTGAAGGTAAATTTTTCCTATCTGCTCGAAGTTAAAAGATGAGCCGATAGCTCCCGGGCCCAACGTCGGTCAATCTGCTATCGAGGTGTGTTGCGGCATTACACCAGATCGACCAAGAAATCCTACGTGGATGCATCGTCATCGTCGTCGTCATTGTCATCATCATCGTTGTTCTAAGCTTAGCCCCTGCCTTTGTCCTTTGACCCCTCCTCCCGAGGCGTAGGAACTCTGTGATCCAGCCACAGGATGGTGCCTGTCTCCTTCCTCTCTTTGTACTCGACAACAACATCATGCACACTAAAATTATGCTGCCATCCCTTTACGCCCTTGCGCTTGACGAGCGGGACTTGATGAGCCGTCGCGAGGTGGTGGATGGCCGTCCAGAACATCGCAGACCAACTCGGCCAAAGTGTCGGTACTCGGCACGTCTCGACGATGTAGGCAAGCATGAGTGCCAAAATCATCGAGTCGCGGTACGTGGCTGCCTGTCACCGTGTTGGCTAGAGGGTCGTCTTGCCGCCCGAGAGGTTCTTGTCTGCGGCCGGTAGATAGCCCCGAAGAGGGGGTGGGGTTCACCTCCACACGGAATGTGCACCGACCCTCTCTTCACGCACCAACCATCATTCACCATCTCGCTCGGCACGATCATCTTCTTTCAACTACATCCCGCGAACGTTCCATACGGTGATCCTACTCGAGCGCAACCCGTCGGACTTGCCCAACTCTGGTCGAAGAAACGCGGTCAGACTTCAGAAGGGCAGACGGTAGACGCGAGTCATGAAGGCTATCAGGGGTATGTTCTCCTTTCCCAGGTACGGTCGTACATCGTACCAACTCACTGTCCTTCTCTTTCTCTTCCTCCTCCTCTTTCTCTTCTCAACGGACGTCAACAGGTATTCTCTTGACGTGGTACGTCTCATCCCCTCCCCTCCCCTCTCCCTCTCTGTCTCTGCGCACAACCAATCTCTCTCTTCTAACCATCCCCCTCTCGATCCCCCGTCAATCGGAAACAACACCAGCGACGCAGCAGCAAAACAACTCCTTTTGACATTAGACGACCGCATGCGATTCATCATTATGGATCTGGATGAGACGCATCTTCTCGTCTCTCCCGACAAGGTGGAATGGATGAGGGTTGAATTGGAGTCCGAGGTACGTCAAACCCCTACCGTCCCTCCGCCTACTTTCGCTATCGGTTACAAGGATTGACTGACTAATACATGCTTCCAAGCTGATTTCTCATCCACATTCATAGCTCGAGAAGAACACTTATACCCTTGAAGCATGAACGTACCTCGCACCGTACATCCGTCGATTCTGCGACTTCTCATCTCTTCTCCTGCTCCCGTCGTAGTCGCAAAGCACAATCACGCAGCACAGTCTTCCCTTTGGATCTCAAGAGCATCAGAGAACAGAGAGAGCGTATGCGTGTGGTGTGTGAGCGTCCCGCCGTTGTCTGTCGTTCCCGCGCTGCGGCAAAGGAACCAGCGGATAACCACGACGACAGTGACGGGCCGATCCAGTGACGTTCTCTCTCTCTCTCTCTCTCTCTCTCTCTTCCTGCCTTTCCTCTGATTGGACGCCGTCGGCCGCGCTACTACAGAAGGCGGCATCGCGCTGGCTAGCTAGCTGAAGATGCGGAGAGCGAAGGGCCAAAGACGGGAGGGAAAAAAAACAAAAAAAAAAAAAACAACAACAAAAAGAGTAGGCGAGGAGGCGTGCTGCTAGAGATCTGGCATAGGGTGTAAGGGAATGAGTGGGGAGAGGAGGGGCTAGAGAGGAAGTGAAAGTGGCGGGAAAGGCCGCGAGGGAGTGCGGCTAGGAGTCAGGCGTGCGGATGGGACGATGGCAGAAGGGATGGAGGGGAGGATGAAAAGAAATGCAGGGGCGCCGGGAGAGGGCGACAAAGGGGGACGGTGGCGTCGATGACGACGGGTGGTTGAGAGCACCGGATAGCGATGATGACGGGTAGAGCGTCGGGTGAAGCGGATTCAGAGGGCCTTGAAAGACGTTGGGGAAACGTCGGATCCAGGCCACCAATGTTCGCTTCGAAAGAAGGGGTGGTGAGAGTGCTGAGACGCCGATGCGGAGCGACGCAGGACTCGTGGCCGAAGTGTGTTTTGGTGTAGCGCAGATGACAAGCTAGAGGGGGAGCTTGAGGTCGTCGTCGAGAGCTGACATCATCTAGGCAATCCACCGAGGGAAAGGGAGAGACGGGGGACAAGCAGCCAGCAGCGAGGCCCTTGCTGAGAATGAGGCCCGGGTCGGCCGAGGCTGGCTTGCTGCTGCTGCGAGCGGCAGCGGCGGCGAGACGCGCATGAGGGAGCGGAGTGGCCGTGGTACGAGGCGATACGGAATCGCACATTGCCGCACATCCCTCCGCGATCCTCGCAGCGCCGCCGCAGCCGCTTCCCTCTTGTCTCTGCTGCGGCCCCGCTACGCCGCCTGAACGTTGCCGCCTCCGCCTCCGCCTCCACCCCCGTGATGGTTACCGCGATGTCGGTGGGGCACCGTCTGGGTGAAGTCCTGGCTCTGAGGGATCGAAGCGGCGTGCATCGCCGCCTGGCCGGGCGGGATCACCGGTCGGCCCTCTTGCCTGCCGCCGTTAGGGTTGCTGCCGTTGGCGCCGTTGCTACCGCCCTGCTGCCTGGCGTGCTCCTCGGCCTCCTGGATCAACGACGGCGCGACGTAGAGGCGCTTGTCGATGTTGCTAGGGATGGGCTGGATCTCGGTGCCGAGCTCCTGCTCGATCCGGTAGAGGTTGAAGCGGTCCTCGTAGGTGATGAGGTTGATGGCGAGACCGAGGTGTCCGAATCGGCCCGAGCGGCCAATGCGATGGAGGTAGGTCTCGGCGTTCTTGGGGAAGTCAAAGTTGATGACGACGTTGACCGCCTGGATGTCGATACCGCGCGTCAGGAGGTCGGAGCAGACGAGGTTGCGGCAGGCGCCGTTCCGGAAGTCGTGGAAGACGCGGTTGCGGTGCGACTGGAGCATCTTGGCGTGCGAGTAGAAGCACGAGTAGCCGAGCTCGGTGATCTTCTTGGCGAGCAGCTCGACACGGTTGGTCGAGTTGCAAAAAATGATCGACTGATTGATCTGGAGCTTGCTGAAGAGAGTGTTGAGGCAGTGGACCTTTTGCCGCTCCTCGACAAAGGCGTAGTACTGGGTGACACCGCGGAGCGTGAGCTCGTCCATGAGGTTGATCTCGTACGGCTTGACCATGTTCTTGTCCTTGAAGTCCTTGACGATCATGGGGAACGTTGCGGAAAAGAGCATCACCTGGCGCTCCTTGGAAAGGAAGCTGAGCAGCTGCTCCATGACGGGCGTAAATTCGGGCGAGAGAAGCTTGTCGGCCTCGTCCATGACGAACGTCGTGCACTGGCTCAGGTCGGCGACGCCCTTGCCGGCGAGGTCGAGAATGCGTCCGGGCGTGCCCACGAGCAGGTGGACCGTCTGGCCGAGCCGAAGGATGTCGTCGCGCAGCGTGGTGCCGCCGGTCGTCACCATGACCTCAACGCCGAGGTGCTTGCCCAGTGTCTTGGCCACCTGGCTAGTCTGGAGCGCCAGCTCGCGCGTCGGGACGATCAGCACCGCCTGGATCGCATTCTTCTTGGTGTTGAGCTTTTCGAGCGACGGGATCACGTAGGCCGCCGTCTTGCCGGTGCCGTTCTTGGCGCGCGCGAGGATGTCGCGCCCCGTCAGCGCGATCGGGATCGCCTCTTCCTGGATCGGCGAGGGACGCTCGAAGCCGGCCTCAAAGATGCCCATCAGCAGCTCGCGCTTGAGAAAGTAGTCTTCAAAGTCGTTGCCCTTTGTGTTGAGCACATCCTCCGTCTGCGGCCGGTCATCCTTGCGCAGCTTGTTGAGGATCTCCTGCTTCCAGATCGCCTCCGACTGGCCTGGTGCCGGGCCTGATGATGACATGGCGCGGATGAGTGTGCGGGATGTGCGGTAGGTGGGGTCGGGGAGCGGGGGGCCTTTGTGATCCAAGGCGGGGTGGAACGTGGGCGAGTAGGTGGGTGGATCGAGCGAAAAGCGAGGTATGTCGATCTGACCCTTGGGCGTGGGCTCGGCGTCGAGATGGACTGGTACGTGATGCTGTTATACAGATGTCGAGAGGGAGAGGACCGGGAACGGGCAGAGGCGTGATTGGGGACGGTGCGAAGAGATGCCGGCAGGAGAGGTGGGGAGGTCGGTTCCTTGATGCGTGCCTCCAGGGGTAGATGAGGAAGAGAGGGGTATGGCGTCGGTCGCTGAGCAGATGCGATAGACTCAAGTGTGTGATTGTCGGAGCTGCCGGTCGCGTGAACGCGGTCGTTTGGTGAGGGCAGCGGGAGGGAGAGGAGCGAGGATGGCCTAAGATGTTTCCTCTAAGGGCTCCCGATGACCTTATGAAAGACCTGGAAAGATGGAAAGCGCACGAGGTAAGAGGCGCTGTGGCTGGTCTAACGCAGAGTCGAGGATGATGGTGGACTGGAGCTTGGGCCTGCCCTGTGTGCGTCTGTGCGGGGCGACGGACGTGGATACAAAAAGAGGTTCGCCGTTGTGATCTCGGCGTGGAAGATGCGCACCTGCGCTTTTACAGCCAGCGGTCAACAGAAAGGAACGACGGGCAGGCGAGATGGGAGCAAGGTGAGGCGAGGCGAGTCGGACTGAGGATCGGTTTGTGCTGGAGAAGGAAGGCGACTGCTGCGTCGGAGAGTGAGGGTGCCCTTGATGGAAATGAGTACGAGGGGCAGTAGTGGTAGTGCTGTGATGGCAAGTGGCGACGGTGGCGGCTATGAGTTGAATGAGGACGACCGGTGCGGTTGGTTGATCGGTTGGTCGGTGGCTTGGCAGGTGGGTGGGTGAATCGGCTAATAGATGTGTAGAGTGTGCGGAGGCAGAACTCAGAGCTGTGATGGAGATGTGGGTGGAGTAGCGTGCGTGGTGTGCAGAGCGCGTGTGACGGGATGGGGTGGTGGTGGTGTGTGGTGGAGACGAAAGAGGCAGCAGAGCGCGGCCAAGAGGAGGCCAAAGCGACGAGCGCCCGCCCACACGCCACGGCGGAAGGCACGGGGCGCACGCAGACGAAGCTCAGAAATCGCTCGGCCACACGCCCAGCGCAGGCACGGCGCCAGGCAACGAACGACCAAGCCGCCCTGCACCAACGTCACCTTGAGCGCGCCCGGCCCACGACCCGCTCTTGTGTCCTCTATCTCAGCCGCTCTGTTCCATTCGGCCCGCAGTCCGCTCGACGCTATCAAGCCAAGCAGCCGCCATCCTCACTCAACCTTCCGCCAGGGCCACTTCTGAATCGATTCTTGGCTGCACTCAGCGGCACTCGCCCGAAGGGGCGGGCGCTCCGCTACGCCGTTCGGAGGCTCTTCCGAAAGGCCAGCAATGGCTCGCCTGGCGCTCTGTGTTCCCCTTACATCGCCCTCGTCCCCACCAGCCGACGTCGGAACGATCCCGTCGGTTTCCTTGCCCTGTCTGCCTGATGTGGCAGGGAGGAAGAAGGGCAAGTAGTGAGGAGATGCGTGGTGCTCAGTCGATGGCCAAAGACAAGGGCTGAGAACGAGCGCCAGCAAACCAGACCTCCCGATTCGGGCTGAGCGCAGCACGTGACCTCTAGAGCGAAAGGATGTGTGGCCCTCCCGGCTCCTCCGTACCCTTGCTGCGCGCCACCACGTCATTCTTCCATCTCGCACCGCCACCACGCCACACCAACCATCATACACCTCACAACGCCCGCGCCCGTTATGCTCGCCACCACACTCCGCCAGCAGACGACGCTGGCCGCGACCCGCCTCGGGGCTGCCCCGCTGATGCGCAGCTCCCTCGCTCCTTCCGCAGTCGCCTCGACCTCTGCCTTTGCCTTCAGCACCAGCACCAACGCCAGCGCCGCCTCGTCGTCGTCGTCGTCGTCGTCGTCCTCCTCCTCCTCTCCATCGCCCAAGAATTCCGTCGCCTCTTCTTCTTCGACGCGCGACGAAAAGTTCCTCAGCTGGAACGACTACCTCTCTCTCCGTCGCTCCCGCCGTCTGGCCGGGCTAGTGACGACGATCCCGACCACCCTGTTCGCTGGTTCGGCAGCTGGATCCTACTTCCTCACGCTCCAAGTCGATCCTTCTAACGCCATCGCCGGGATCGATCCCACCTTTATCTACGCCGGCCTCACGCTCGCCTGCACCGGTCTCGGCTGGTTGACGGGTCCGACGATCGGCGCTTCCGTCTGGTCGCTCCTCCATAGGAAACAGGCAAAGCAGATCGCTCAGAAGGATCACGATTTCTACGAACATATCAAGAAGAGGAGGGTCGATCCTACCAGACAGACGATGCAGAATCCGGTTCCCGATTACTACGGAGAGAAGATCGGGACGTTGAAGGAGTATAGGCAATGGTTGAGGGATCAGGTGAGTTACGACGTGCTCAAGGCTCTTGGGACGGCGTTGAGCCCCTCGAAGCGACCAACTGACCGTTGACTTCTCCTTCCCCGCCTTTGCTACCGCCCGTCTCATCTGCTGCGACACGACAATAGGCAGCCTACACGAGAAAGGCAGCGCACGGCCTCGACCAAGATGTATAGTCGAACGGTCCATCGCAGACTGAAGAAAATGCAACACCACGCGCACAAACACAGAGACACGGGTGGCGACAGCACACGTGCAAACGCCCAGCCAAGGGTAGTGTGTGAAGGGGTAGTCAGAGAACATGGAGAAATGTGCTGCCAAGCGATCGCTGTTCCGTCATCGTGGGCCCTGTGTGCTTTGCCTGCCTGCTTGCCTGCTCCTGTGGTGGGAAGCGTCTAGCGACCCCTTTTGTCAGTCTTGATGCCACCGACCTCGAACAGGTGCTATCGTTGCAATCGAGTGGCGGCAAAGGGGGATTGGAAAGAGCAAGGTGGATCATCGTCAATCAGTCGAAATGATCATCGAGACACCTTTGGGGGGTTCTGCATCGCCACTACCACTACTCACCTCTGGACGGAACGGCCACTTTTCAAACGTCCTCGCCAGACAGACCCACTGGACGTTTGTAAGGTCGTGAACCTTGGTCTCTGGATCGATCGATTCGGCGTGTGTGATGACACCCTCTCGAACCTTTTCGGCTCCCAACATCCTCAATACGTTCTGTCCACCAGGAGCGATGTGCGTCATCGCTTCTCTGACGGATTTCGACTTGAGAACAAACATGTTGCGAGTGACGAATTCGAAGGCTTCTATCTCTCTTTGCTTGAGCAGTGGTTGTCTCTTGGGCGTCAGCGTCATGGCGCACAACCCGGTCCGAGTGAGACCGGTGGATGGGTTGGAATTCGGGATGATTGTTCCGCCAGAGATGGGGACGCGCGGTCCGATGGAGAGCGTCGGTGGGAAAAAGTGATGGTGGTGCGGAGAGAGTTCGTCCGAGTCGTAGTGGATCTCCACATCTGCCAGGCACTGCACCGTCGTCCCGAGCTTGCCACGGTTGACACGGTCGCCCGCCTGGCCGAGACACCGCTTGGCCAGCACCTCGCCGCATACGAAGCCGAAACGTACCCGACCGTACCGGAAGAGCCAGAGGCGCGACGCAATCGCGTGGATGATCTGCGCAAACAGCTGCTCGCCGTGCACCGCGTTGGGAAGCTGCGCAAAGAAGAACAACGGCGATGCATCCTGCCACGACAGGTCGTCATACCCCGTCGGAAGGCTCGCCTCGTTTGTAAAGTCCACCGTGGTGTCGGCCGTGGAGGGGACGCGACCTTGGAGGTGCGAGAGGTGACCCGCCGAGATCATGGCGTTGTACGTCATCCAGTCGTACGCCGTGCCGCAGTGAATGGCCAGCTTGGCCTGCTCCTGTTCGCTCACCTTCTCGTGCGCCTCGACCACCTGTTGAAGCTGGTATAGGCTGTCGAGATAAGAGGGCGCCTGCTCGAGCGCCACGACCTTTTCCACCTGCGGCTCCTTGAGAAGCTCGCTGGTAAAGGTTCCCGGTCCCGGGTAGCCCTCGATCACGGTGGCCTTGATGCCCCCTTTAAGGTCCTTGCCGATGTCCATGGCCTTGACCACGCGCGAGATTGTCTCGCGGTTAGCAGCAAAGTAACGGTAGTGGGTGAGGTAGGCCTTGCCGACGGGGTAATGGGCCTTCCAGTCGTCGCGCGGCGGCATGTGGTCGAAGTTCATCTTTTCGCGCGCCTCGACATCGGTCAGCAGCGGTTCAGCCTGTACGGCCGCCTCTGCTGCTTGGCCGTCAAGCTCGTCGTCGTCGGTGCATTTTCTCCTCTTGCTTGTGGGCGACGATGCGGAGGCCATGGCCTTGAGGCTGAGACCCTGTTTGGAGCGTGCGCGTGCGACCTGTCGGGCCTTGACGAGGTCGCGCAAGCGTTTAGCCTCGAGCTTGGCGTTTCGAATGCGTCTGCGCTCCTGCTCGTCGGCCTCCATCTCTGCCTTGGAGCGGCGTCGTGCGCGTTTGGGCTTGACGGGTTTGGCTGGGTCTTGTGAAGGTGGCGAGGGTGACAAAGAGGAGGAGGAAGAGAAGGAGCTGGAGGCGGCCTGGCGGCTCGTGAGGCTGGTGTAATAAAGCGATCGGCCAGCTAGAGCAGCCCTGGCGTCGCAGGAGGTCGAGGCGGCGGGCGAGGGTAGCCTTGGTGCTGCTGCTGTTGATGCTCCTCTGAGGAGCGCCCTTGCGCCTGGAACCACCAGCATTGCTAGACGTTGGGGAGAATTGGGTTGCGGTGAGCGGTGAAGGTGAAGGTGGTGAAGATGAGAATCAGGGGTGGATTGATGTGGTGGCGGTAGGGAAGCAGGCCTGGAGGTGGCTTGAGAAAGGCCAACTTACTGTACATTCAACCAGCGCCGCCCTGATTTGCTCCACTTTTTTTTTCCCGTTGCGCATCTTGTCGACTTGCGCCATCCTCCGGAAGTCGGGTAGCCAACGCAGCGCAGTCCAGTGTGCAAGGCCAGCCACAGCCAGGGTCCAACGCACGACGCTGCCAACGACGCACGTAGCCTTTCTTTCTTCCTGCCCACCACCCGCCACAGCTCCGCCCAACGTCGCCTCTGCCGCCGCCACCATGAGCGACACACTGACAGACAGCTTCACCATCCTCCACCTCTCCTCCTCGGCCACCGAGGGCGAGATCAAAAAGGCCTACCGCAAGCTCTCGCTCAAGTTTCATCCGGACAAGGTCTCCAAGGATGTCGATCCCGCCGTGGCAGCCTCGCGCTTCCACCAGCTCAATCTCGCGTACGAAACCCTCATGGACCCAGCCGCACGCGCTAAGGCATCGCAAAAGTCAAAAGACGACGCAGAACGAAAGGCAAGGCAAGACAAGTACCAGGGCAAGCGAAAGGCAATGGCAGACGAGCTAGAGAGGGAGGAGAGGGAGGCAAGCAAGAGAAAGAGACAAGAGAGGGAGCAGCAGAGAAAGAGGTACAACGAGGTAGAGGAGCTCAAGAGGGAGGCAAGGAGATTGAGGGAGGAGAGGATCAAGGCGGCACAGGAAGCCGAGCAGCAGGCCGACCAGGGAGAGGGCTCACTCGGCTCACGTCCATCGGCACCTGCTCCTGCCGCTGCATCGACGGCAACACAGTCCGCCTCCAACGGCGCACCACAGACACAACGCCCTCCATCACTTCCAGCACCGCCACCGCTTGGTCCGCTCGATCTCACCACCCTCCTCCGCTTCCCGACCACGCACTACACCTACCTCATCGGCCAGAGCCCCACCCCATCGGACAGCATCGACGCCACGACACTCACACCGCCCTCCTCCCCGCTCTCGACACCGCTATCCTTCGCCCTATCACACACCTTTGGTCCTCTCACCGACCTCCGCTTCCAGCTTCCAGCCGTCAAGAAAAAGTCCAAAAAGACCAAGAGTGAGCTGACGGCCTTTGCCAGTTTCGCGCGCTTCGAGGATGCCTGGAGGGCGGTAGAGGTGGGCGGTAAGCTCGAGTGTCCCGGCAAAGTGCTGGCGGATGTGTGGTTCGCATGGGCGGCCGTCGCTGCTTCTGCCAAGAGCGAGGGTGAGACGGCCGCCTCGAACGAAGGCATGCCGGAACGGGTGAGGTGGTACGAGCAGAGGGGCATCGACAGCCGCGCCGCCGCCGCCGATTCGGAGCATACAAGGACAAACGGAGCGTTCAACGGAGTGGACGCCCACTCGCGCTCTCCCTCTCCATCATCGTCGCCACAACCATTCGCGAGTCCACATGTCGGGGGCGGGTTCAGCTTCAAGCCCATGCCGAGCTTCACATCCTTCGGCAGCAACAGCGGCAGCGGGGGGACGAAGCCAAAACCGAACGAGGACAAGGGAGGAGGCTATGCGATCGATGCGGGCTACGAGAGCGCGACGTTACAGCGTCTTCGCGATGCAGAGCGGAAGAGGTTGGAGGAAGAGATCATACGTGCCGAGCAGGACGACTAGACTTCATCACGCTTTACCCGGGACGACTCGTCCTGAATCGTTGTGGCTTTTTATTCCATTGCACTTCCATCCGAGCATACGTGTGTTCAGTATGGAAAAGGGGGAAGGGGAGATGAGGGAGGTTACTTCCGTTTAAGAGCGGCGAATCTAGCGGCTAGCGTATCGTACTCTTGCTGATCCGTTTGCTTTTTAAACTGCGGTTCAGTCGGCGGGGATGGTTTTGACGCCGTAGTCTGCGTCGAAGAGACGGCATCATCGTCGTTGGACGTCGTTGTTTTTGTCACGTTTTCTTCATCTTTACCCTATACGTTGGGTTCAAAGGGAAACGGGGGAACAAGACTTAGCGAAGGGGTCAAGGTCAAGAAGGAAGAGAAGAAAGAAGTGATGGTGGTGGAAGGAAAGAGAAAAACGCACCTTTTCGGTCTTGACTTGGTCGGACGTACGGGTGGATGTTGGGTCGTCTGTCAGTGTCTTTGCAGCTGCTTTTGTCTGATCTTCCTCCTCTTTTGCGCTAGCAGCTGCAAGTCTGACCAGAAGTTCACTGTGGAAGGGTACGTCGTACGCTTTACAAACTATCCTCGCGTCGCATCAAGATCCCCTCCTTTTCGTCAGTGATTGACCTCTCCCTCTCTCTCTCTCTCACCGTCTCTCTCCCTCTGTTGTGACGAGACCCAGCCACTCACTCTCATCGATATATGCCTCAACCAGGACCTCATCAACCTTTGCATTTCCTAGATCGAGTTTCGCCATGACTCGATCCGGTACGATTCCGTCTCTGTTTTCCATGACGTCCATCGAAAAGTCCCGACCGTATTTGGACATGAGCATTTCGCGCAGGATGTGGAGTTCTTTGAGTTCCGTACGAGGTGAAGCGTGGATGATGGATGCCAGGGCGGGGAGGAGGGACGGGTCCACTTCTCTTCTGCACGAGGGTTTGAAGATGCAGAGAACGAAATGAGGAAGAGTGAGCGGGTGAAGACAGGGAAAGGGAGAAGCGGAGAGGTGCCGAAGGGGGATGGGCGACGACGTACGTGTTCATCTCCAACAAGGCAAATCGAGCTAGGAGCGTCTCGGCGTAGAGTTCCATCAATTCCAACAACTCTATATGGATCTGCCGATCGTCGTCGTCGTCGTTGCCGCCGTGGATCAAGCGTTCCTTTGCCGCCTTGTCAGCATGAACTCGTACCTCTACCCTCGAAGTATGACCGCTGGATCCATCTCACTCACATCCTCAGCGATGAGGCCCTCAGTCTTGATTCTGGCCGTTTCGAGCTTTCCCTTTTCGACGAGCGCTGAAATGTCCCTGCGCGCCTTTTTGGCCATGGCCTCCTTCTTTTCGCCCAGCATCTTGGTGCGTTGGACAGAGAGCTTGAGCTGCACCTTTGTGCGGGCCGGGTTCCACGGTGGCATCGTGGTGGCGTGTGTGGCGGTTGCGGATGGGTGGGCGAGCGTGCGGTGGGATGGGATGTTGGTGTGGACGGCGGGGTGGGGTAGGATGGGATGGGAAGCAGGATGCAAGAAAGAGAAGATGGGGAAGATGTGGAGCTGCGCCGAGTGGGACGAACGAGAGCAAGCGCTCCAGGGATGTGGCTCGTGCGTCCATTCTTGCAATCGGGCGCGCGAGTTGGCCGACTTCCGCCGCGCCGCCGCGCTGCCGCGTCGTCTCGCGCGGCAGCGCTGTACGCGAAAAGCACCGAGAACGCGGCGCGACTCGAACCCTTTGCAGAACGCGCCGGCCAGAGGCGCTGCAGCCCGAGCGCCTGGCCCCGTCCTCTCTTCTCAATACCACCAACACCACCGACACCTCTTCCTCCGCCACACCTCCTGTCCGCCCGAATTTGCGCTTTTCTCCGCCCTTTCGCTTACCCTTTCCCCTTACCCCTTCTCACCCACACCCGCACCCGCACCTACCATGGCAGCCGTTGCAGCCACGCTGGCCACCACGGCTCACACGGCAGCCGCGCGGCCTCCGCCGCCAGACATGGACCTCGACTTTGACGACGACGACCCAGACTCGCACCAGCTCGAACAGGCCATCTTCGCCATCGACGAGCGCCAGATCGATGCGCGCGACTCCTCCGATCCCTTGTCGATGCGCCTCTTCTACCGCCGCCTCCTCCCCTGGAAGCAGCTCTTCACCTGGCTCAATCAGGATCTCGCCCACCTCCCCTCGAAGAACTGGACGCACCGTGAGTTCGCCTTCACCCTCCAGAACGACGCCTACCTCCGCTACAACTCGTTTGCAAACGCAGACGAGCTCAAGGAACAGGTGTGCCGCCTCAACCCGTCGCGCTTCGAGATCGGCCCCGTCTACAGCGCAAAGCCAAAGGACCGCAAGACGGTCCAGAAGACGAGCTTCAAGCCCGTCTACCGCGAGCTTGTGTTCGACATCGACATGACCGACTACGACGAGGTGCGCACCTGCTGCTCCGGCAAGGGGATCTGCAAGCGCTGCTGGGGCTTCATCGCTGTCGCCGTCGAGGTGCTCGACGAGGCGCTCCGCACCGATTTTGGCTTCAAGCACCTCCTTTGGGTCTACTCGGGCCGACGTGGCATCCACTGCTGGGTCTCGGACAGAGGCGCCTGCGAGCTGGGCGACGATGCGCGCAAGGCCATCGTCGGCTGGCTTGAGGTGATCAAGGGCAGCGCCAACCAAGTCAAGAAGGTCGATGCTGGCTTCACGCCCGGCTCGGCCGTGCGCTCGCTGCACCCGAGCCTGCGACGTGCCATTGGCGACGAAGGTGCCGCCTCGGGTCCGCTCAAGCTGGCCTTTGTCGATACGGTGCTCAAGGACCAGGACTGCTTCCGCCGGCGCGAACACTGGGAGGTGCTGCTGCAGCTGCTCCCCTCGAGCGAGGGCGAGGCCATCAACCGGCTGCGCGCCAAGTGGGAGCGGTCGCCGACCCGGAACAGCCTGGAAAAGTGGGGCGATGTGATGGAGGCGGCGCACAAGTCGGGCGAGGTCAAGAGCGCCAAGGTGTGGAAGCCGTGCCTGGAGGACGTGATCCTGCAGTACACGTACGCGCGCATCGACGCCGAAGTGTCGAAGCACCTCAACCACCTGCTCAAGTCGCCGTTTGTGGTGCATCCGGCGACGGGCAAGGTGTGCGTGCCGATCGACGCGAAGAAGGTGCACGAGTTTGATCCGGAGACGAGCTGTCCGACAGTGGCGCAGCTGCTGCGCGAGCTCAACAGCTGGGAGGCCAGGAACAAGAGCGACGATGCGGCGTCGACGGCGGCGAGCAGCAACACGAACACGCGCTACGCCGCCAAGCCGGCAAAGGAGGATGCGACGACGCCGACGCCGAAGCAGGACTGGGAAAAGACGAGCCTGAAGCCGTTCGTCGAGCTGTTTGAGAAGCACTGCAGTGCGATCGCAAAGGACTCGAGGCTGGCCAGGCGGACGCAGCAGGACAAGTTCTCGATGGACTTCTGAGGTCGGGGGCATCGCGCGCTCGGCGGCATGCCTGCGCTCAGCTGGTCTTGGATGGATACCGAACAGAGGGTCATCGTAGGGACGAGGGCGTGGGAACGAGGTACAATGGTTGAGGGTAGCGCGGGCAGCGCGGGCTAAGCAAATAGAATCTTAGAATGGCGCCGGAGCGTGTTGAGCGTGGCAAAGGGGCGCAGCTGGGCGGTGGGGGCGCGTGCATAATTGGCGGTGGAGGCGCGGCGAGCGACAAGGAAAGCGCACAGGCCACGCCGCCAAGCTGTCGCGTCCCTCGTCTCCCCTCTCTTTCTCTTTCTCTCTCGCCCTTCCCTTCTCGCTCCTCATCCCACGTTGATCATCCACCCCACACAGCCGTCCCGCAGCCTCCCGCCTTCCACCGTTCCAAACCCCCGGATCGGCTGGTACCTCGGCGCCTGTCCGCTTGCCCCCCCCCCTTGCCCGCGCTCACTCACACCTATATGCGACAAGGAGGTCATGGTCGCCCGCACATAGCTTTGCTAGCTAGCTAGTTACCCACCCAGATACCTTCCATCTGCATCTGCATCTGCATATGTATCTGCCTCTGCCTCTGCCTCTACTCTCTCCGGTCTCCACTTTTGCTCCTGCACCCCATCACGCAAACCCAACGCAGTCACTCCGCCAGCCTTCAACATGCTCTCTCATCACGAGGTAGCGGCAGACGTCAATGTCTTCCGGCCGGACGGCTTCATCGTCTTCCCGCGCTCAGAAGGCGACCCGGGCTTCCTCCCGCCTAATATGCAACCACCCAAGCCCCACGAAACAGAGGTCAACTACTACCACCTCTTTGACAAGCACGACGACAAGAACGAGTCTTGGAGGGCATCCATCGGCGCTAGCTTGGCAGAGATCTTCGGACTGCCAAAACGTGAGCTCCGCCTTCCCTCTGCGACACGTCGAAGCTCCGCTCTCCTTGACCTTGCTTCGTATCGCTTGCCTGCTTACCATTTCCTCATCCTCGTACTTCCCCTTGACATCCTCACAGTCTCCAAGCAAAGGACCAACTGGAAGCTCTACGACTTTCCCGCAAACTACCACTTTGCAGAGCAGCGCAAGGGCCCCAGGCACAGCCCGCGCACCGACCCCTACCTCTTTGGTGAGCAGCAGCAGCATCTTCGAACCCCACCCCTACCTTCTCGCCAGCCAGAAGACTCCTCCCTGCTGACCTCAACTCCCCTGCCCTGTGCCGCGTCCCCTTGCCTGGCCCTTCCTTGACGTCCCCCCCGCACCGCAGCCCGCCATGGCCGCCGCTTCCGCTCGACCAAGGAGGTCATCCCGCACTTGGAGTGGCTCCTACGCGACCCCAGCCTCGATCAGGGCAACTGTCAGTGCAAGTACTGTCACGGCTCATCCCGCAAGTCGCCGACATCGACGCCGAGCCGCGTCAAGAAGGCATCGGTAGCCTCGTCTAGCACGCCCAGGCGGCAGCAGCACATGACGGCATCCGCGGCGGCGGCAGCCTTGACGCGCGGCCGCAAGCCGTCCGGCAGGCCTTCAAGCGCAGCCCAGGCCAGCGCCATTGTGATCCGCGGTGTCGAGATGCGCGCGCTGACGCCGGGCGTCTCAATCGACTCGGTCCCGCAGCGTGACGCCGAGATCATGCGCGAGATCAAGCAGGGCCAGTGCGAGGGCTTCCGCGTGGGCGAGGTTGCCTGGTGCCGCCTCGAGCAACCGATTGTCGACCCGTCCGAGACGACCAGGAAAATCACCCAGTGGCCCGTCCTGATCGAGGATCCGACGCTGATGGTCCGGGTCGCTCCTTCAGCCGCCGCAGACGGAAGCCCAGCGGCAGCAGGAGGTGCAGGAGCAGGGGCGGCCACCTCCGCCTCGCCCTACAACGATACCACCGTTGGCGGTGGCCCGTCGTCGTCGTCGTTGTCGTCATTCTCGCTCTCTGGCCGCGTCTCGCAGCGGCGCTCATACCAGGTCCGCTTCCTTGGTACCGCCGACAGCACAAAGGCGCTCGAGACGCAGCTCTCGCCCTTCCTCTCCGGCTTCATCAACGAGGGCCTGCTGGAAAGCGCGCTCGGCACCATCGACCAGCACGCCTGGCTGCAGACGGTCGACGAGACGCCGCTGCTCGACCTCACGCGCAAGGGGGGCAAGGAGCCCGACTACGGCAAATCGATCATCGCGTTCGCCTATGCGATGCAGACGGCGGCCATTCTGCGCAGCACCTACGTCGTCACCGACGTCTACTCGACGGCCAGCACGGGTGCCGGCGTACTAGCTGATCTCGCCGGCAGCGGCGGCGGCGCCGATGGACTCGTCACGCCTGTTCGACCTGGTCTTGCCGGCCCCGTCGCTGCAGCCGACGGCTCGACCGCGACCCCCGCTGGTGTCGCCGCCGCGCCGAGGCCGACGCAGATGTACCAGGGCCTCTACTTTGGCGTCGAGCGCATCTGGATTGGCGAGGTGGTGCGGCTGCGCCTGTCGCTCTCGGACCTCAAGAAGCTGCAGCGCGAGCTCAACGCGGCGCTGTTCCGCGCGCTGCCTCCGGACGCCAAGGACCCGCCGGCCGTGTTCCTCGACGGCGATGCGTCGTACGTGATGCGCCTCACGTCGATCTACAAGGAGGTCTTTGGGAATTCGGCGCACGCTCGCGTCGCGGGAGAGGTCTATCAGATCGTCACGGCGGCCAAGTACAACCACGCCAAGAAGGAAGAGGCCGAGAGGGAGGAGCGAGCCAACGCCGCGGCAGCTGCCGCGGCGGGATCGTTGACGACGGACGGCGAGACGACGGGCGCTGTTGGCGATGACGCGAATGCGACGTCAGCGACAGCAACAGCAGGAGCATCCGACACGCAAGCCGGATCCTCGGCCGCTGCGGCCAAGCCGCGCCCCGATGCCGGTCCGCAGCGGCTCAAGCTGCCGGAACCCAGCATCCTTCGTGCCAAGCCTGGTTTCGCTGCGATGCCGCCCCTCCCACAAGGGTTCGTCATGATTCCATTGACGGAAAAGATCAACGCCAAGCTACCGCAGGAGATCTCGCTTCCGATTGAGCTAGTGGCGGGACGTATCTACCCATCGTACGGCGTACCAGCCGACGGACCTCGCGTGGACGAACAGGTGAAACACAAGCTCAAGGACGCGAAAAAGGGAACGGACGAAGATACACAAAACGACCTCCGCGCCCGTCTGAGCGTCGCTGGATTGCTGGGAGGATGCGTGAAGCCAATGGCAGCAAGGAGTGAAGTGATAGGTCGAAGTACGGCGTTGAAAGCCGCCTTTGAAATCGCCAGAGGCGATATTATCAGACTCATCACGCAGCCGGAAGGAGTGAGTGAAGATGAACTTGCAGATAAACAAGAAGATGATGCGACAACGACGACGACGATGCGGGGTGAGATTTCCATCGTACCAACTTCGACTATGGAGGGAGAAGGACCAAGACAAGATAGCAATACGCTCGGAAGGAAACGTGCGGCGGAAGACGACGAGGAAGCAGTAGGAGCAGCAGCAGCAGCGGCGGGAGGGAAGAAGACGAAACTCAACACAGCAACGACCGATACGACGACGACGGATGTGGAGGAGCAAGCGGTGGAGAAGCCACTTCCGGAAGGATGGGTGACTAGGGAGAGTAGAAGTAGTGGTGCGACTTATTACGTCTACCTGCCTACTAGGACTACGCAGTGGGAACGTCCGACGTAGAAATCGAAGCGAAAACCTCATCGTGGTGCAAAAGAAAGGGAATGGATAGGAGAAAGCAGGAGAGGAAAAGGTGAGAAAAAGGAGAACAGAGATCGGAGATAGCTCGTTATCACCAACGATGAGATGTTACCCCTCCATTGCAAGGACAAGATATGCATGCAGCCTGATTGGCGCTCAACAAATTACCTTGACTCAACTTTTGAAGAGTAATCGTCGTTCAGACAAAGTCAGGCTCAAAGTCGATGATAATCTCGTTGATCATTCGTTCAGACTGACTGACTGACCGACAGGACAGATAGGTAGGTAGGTGGGTTGGGTACATCATCGAGCGTTGGATGCATCAACGCAAGGTACGTTACGGTGTTCTCCCCTTTATCTCTCTTTATCTCTCTTTCTCTCTCTCTTTCCCTCCCTTTAACCCCCTTCCCCCTTCCCCCTTCCCCCTTCCCCCTTCCCCTTCCCCCTTCCCCCTTCTCGCTCACCACCACTACCACCACCACCTCATAATCCCCGCACCGAACGAAAAGACGGGCGACAGCTCACGTCCAAAGACCATATCGTTTAGACGGCCAAGTCTGCCACAATCTGATGGTACCATCTTCGCTTCCGCTCGCGGCCAGCTCTCCATCGGGACTGTAGGCGACACAGTGGACAGGTCCATGGTGACCTTTGTGAAGTTCTCGTTCTTGGCCCGTTGCAAAGTCATACACCCTTATCCATCCGTCCTCTGTTGCGCCCGTGACGAAACGGTCTCCCAAAGTAGGATGAAGCGATACGGAAGAGGGGGTTATAGGGAGCATGTGGGTTTGCAGTTCTTTACGACTGTGCATGTGCAAAAGAAAGGGCGGGGAGAGAAAAAAAAAAAAAAAAAAAAAAAAAGGATTTGTGAGGGGTAAGCAACGGCAAAGAACAAGGGAAGATCCACTGAACTCGACTCGACCACGGCAACTTACGAAGCTCCGTCGATAAAGTAGACTTTTTTCCCGCTCGTGATGGTGAGGAGCTCGCCCATGCCGCCGTACGACCTCTCCATGCTGGTGATGGGATCGTCAAACTTCATCTCGTGCGTCTTGCGCAGCGTCCGGATGTCCCACCACCGCGCCGTCCTGTCCTCTCCGGCCGAGACGACGACCGACTCTTCCCCGCCCAGGCCCGCTGCCGCCGCCGAACCGTTGCTGCTCGTCATCGACCCCTTGCCGTTTGACGGTCCCGTCGATGATGACGAAGAGGCTCCGTCGAGGTTACGGTGCCACACGACGCTCTTGATGGTACCCTCGTGCGCCGTCCCCTTTTCCTTATCGATCAGGAGGTAGTCCGGCTCGGCCTCGGGTCGATTTAGGTCAAAGAGGCGCAGCTTCTTCTCGTGTCCGCCTGTGAGGATGCGGGTCCCTTTCGAGTTGATGGCCGCGCTCCGAACGATGTGGTTGTGCGGGAAGGTGTGGATACAGTTGCCCGTGAACGTGTCCCAGACCTTGGCGCTGAAGTCGGCGGAGGCCGTCACGGCCAGCGAGGCTTCGCCGCCCGAGAGCTTCGAGCACCACACGGCGCCCTTGTGCCCGAGAAACGTGCCGACCCAGTCGCCGAGCCAGTCGCGCAGCATCGGGTTGCCATCCTTGCACGACGAGAGGAGGGAGTAGGTGCCGTCGTCCTGCAGTTCAGAGAACTCGAGGTGCACAACGGGCCGCGTGTGGCCGGAACAGGTCAGCGGGACCGACTGCCGAGGAGTGCGAGAGCAATCCAAGGGCGAAAGGGTGTGGACGAGGTGTCAATTGGGCGGTCCCGCGAGCCTGAGGTGGCGTGTTTATGGGAGAAGAGAAGAGGGAGCCTCGGCTTACCTTTTGGATGGGACTAGACATTAAGGGCAGAAGGTGTCGAAGTGCGCGGTACAGTCGCTACTGCTTTGCCTTTTGCGTGTGCGCGTGCGCGTGAGACGGGACGAGCAAGAGGTGCGTTCGGTGCCGAGTGCAGGGAGAGGCGGAGGGAAATGCAAGTGTTGCGCTGCGGAGATAAGGGACGGCGTTGTTCCACTCTGCCTAGCTTTAAGGTAACTAGCAGGAGGGGCTAAACTGCCTTGACCTCTGTCGCAGTCGAAAGGGGAGAAGAGCTGAGCGTATGCGGAGGTCCGGAAGAACCGAAAGACAGATGCAGCGGGAGCGCAAGGGGAAGACCGAGCGAGCAAGTGAGCGCTGGAACGAGAGCCTGTCAGGGGCTTCCGTGTCTGGGGTGACTGTCTCGGTGACGCCGGAGAGGCGAGAACGGTCGGACGATCCGACGACGTTGTAGTGCGATGTGCGGTCGAAAGGAATTCGGCTTGAAGGCAACCGGTCTGACTGGAAAGCGAGAGAGGATTGGGCGAGGATGACAGGCGAAGCCTCGATGGAACGATCCAGCTATCTTTTCTCTGTGGTCGTGAACGCTGCAGCGATGACAACAGTGTGATGGGTGTCGATCGGATCCAGTCCACTCAAGATGCGAAAAGATAAGGACCTCTGGCTGAGGGGTAGCGAAGGCTTGGAAGGTGTCGTCAAGCCGGCGAGGGGCGTGGCGTGTGGCTGTGCGAGTTGTTTTGCTCGTGGGCAGAGGATCACTGCTCTTGATTTTGCGGACGACTGTTAGGCGGCAGTGTGTCACCAGCGGACAAGGAAGGTGAGGACGCCCACGGATGAGCCGACGGTAGGGAAAGGGGCGCCCGGAGAAGGGTGGCTAGCTGTGAGCGCTCGAGGGCGGTAGAGAGTGGAGGGGGATAGCAAGTCCGACGATAGAGGATGCGGGCATAACAAGGGTGTGAGCAAGCGAGAAGGTGATAGAGAGAGACGGATAGTCGCCGCAGAGAGAAGGGAGCGGAAGTTGGGAGCGCGTGGGCGTGGATCGTTGCGGTGTGGGGTCGAGGTGGTCGTGGTGGAGAGCCAACACACAGCGAAACAGCAACCTGCCGCCGTGGGGGTGGAACAGAAGACGGTCAGCCAGCCGCCCACCGCCCACCGCCCACCGCACGCACCACGCCTGCCCAACTTCAAGCACCGAGAATTCGAATACAAACTCGACCTGCCTTTTCCTGTTCGATTCGAGATTTTGTATTTCTCGCCTGCCTTCTTCCCGCAGCTTGCAATACTGACCCTCCACAGCGCACAAAGCAAGGCGCAGCAGGCCAGCTGGGGCGACGCGCCACGCAGCGGCGGGCGCAACCGCTCTCGCGAACAAGAGATTGGATTCCAACATCGCTTGGCGCACCGCACGTCCATCGGCGGATGACCTTGGAGCACTCGCTGGACTGTATCGCCCCACACACGTGCGGCTCAATCCGAGGGAACTTTCAAGCACGTCGAGGCGCAGAGGCGGGCCGCTGTGCGGCGGAATGTCTAGTTCGGGAAGATGTCAGGCTATCGTATAGTGCTGGCTGCTCTCCAGGCGCCGCTGTTCAGTCGTAGAACCGGCTTCCCTGGACACCGATCTGCTTTCGGATGTTGGACATGTTCGGCGGACGGGCATACTTGGGTTCCGCCAGGCCTGTTGGAGAGTGAGTGGCAGAGAAAGTAAGAACAAGAGGACCAAGAGGCAGGTCAGTAGGATGCTACCGCGAACACCTGCTGTTCATAACACCACGAGTCCGTGGCGACGCTCACCGAGGATGTCCTTGTACACTCGCGACACCGTCTGAGCGTTGTCCTTGGTCCACTTTGCCCTCCAAAAGTGGATGCCGGCCGGCTTGAGACCGTTCTGGTCGGCAAATGCGGAAACGTCAAAGTCCTCCTTCTGCTCCGCCGAAAGCTGCTTGACGGCATCGGCGAGCGATACGTCTCCGGACTGCTCGAAGACGACGGTGACGTAGCGGTGGTAGGGCGAGCCCTTCTGCGGGTGCGGTGGCATCCAGCCCTGGAGCGTGCCCGGCGAAGCTGCGTCAAGGTCGAGCGGCTGACCATGTGATGCGGCCGAGACGGCGACGTCGGCTTTGAGGAGGTGGAGCTTCGACCTGAATAGGCCCGCCTCGACGTCCGGGCTGTCGAGGTCGACGATGGCCACGGCGTACCGCTTCGCATCCTCGTGGAACGCCGTGATGCGCACCTCGGGGCTCTGGATGGTGTGGGCCGGATCGATAAAGACACCCGCCAGCGCCTCGCCGCCTTCGCCTCCGTGGTCGCCGATACCCGCCCCTTCCCCAAATGAGACCTGAACGTCGACGGTGGGCGTGATCGAGGGGAGGACGTCGGGCAGGACGTGCATCGAAATGCAGCGCTGCATCACCTTGTCCAGGATGCCCGTCTGGCGCCAGACCTTTTCGCGGAGGTGGCGATGGACCGGAAGCGAGGCGTCGTACTGCCCTTGCGTAAAGGTCGAGAGGACCGAGGGGGCGTTGATCGAGGTGACGTCGGCCGTCGAGGCAGAAGGGCTGCGCGCCGAGAGGTAGGCGATCGCCTCGTCGTACGCAGGCTGAACGCCTGGCGCCAGGAGTGGCTTCCAGGAGCTCGTCGATGGCGTTGCTGTTGTCGCTGCCGCACCCGCAGATGGTGATGAAGACGCAGACGCAGAAGCAGAGGTAGAAGCGGTGGAGGAAGAAGCAACGGGGGCCGACGTCGAGACGGAGCGGAGGCCGTGCTGGCGGGCGACCAGGCGAGCGGCGCGGAGCGTGGAGCGGGTCGCCATTGCGGACGTAGGGTGCAGCCGAGAATGCTGGAGACGAGGTCAAAGAAGGATGTCGCCGAGAGAGAGAATGGCTACGACGCTGTTGGCGACGGTGGTGGTGAGCGGCGGTGTTCGGTACAGTAGAAGGACGAGATGCGTGCAGCTGGCTCGAGGACGGATGGACAGCGGCCGGCTGTCAGCAGCTCAAGTCGAGAAGAAAGGAAAAAAGGGCGCGCCGCCGAGCCTGCTGAAATCGGCGGAACCGACACAGCCCGATGAGCGATAAGCCGATGGGGCGAGAGCGCGCCACCAACACCTTAGCTTTCCGTTCCTAAGGTCCTCGGCATCGGCACCACCACCGGCCGCTTTGCCCGCCAAACGACCGACCGACCGACCGATGAGCACCATCCCGCACTCGAGGTGATCAGAGAATGCCCTTCTACGCCGTCGCAGGTCTTTGCTTCGCTTTGTTGATGACAACTTTAAAAGAGGCGCAGCGCGAAGAAACCAGGCTAGGGCGGTGCGAAGCTGCCATCGCGATGACGACAAGGAAGCGAAGCGGTACGGTGTTTGTGGTCTCGGAGTTTAGGATGCAGGGCGCACGTAGCTCAGGCTAGGATGGCGCGAGATCCAGTGCGTTCGGCAAACGGCTGCGGCAGGCTGACCTCCACCCGCCGTGCTGCCCTCTGCGCAGCCCGAGCCTCCACGCTCATGCCTGCGCTTTCTTCTCGAAAACCATTCGCCGAAAGAGGCGGGTGTGCGGCCGCTTGGTCGGGACAACGACGGCCGACCTTGCCCCCGCCGTCTTCGCACCGGCGCCATCCTCCTCCGGCGTTTTCTGGTGACGCCAGCCCGCTCTCGTTCCACCGGCTACCGTGGCGTAGGAAGGACGACAGGGGACTCAGCATGCTACATATAAGAAGCGCTTGCGTCGGGCGCTTCAACGATGACGTCTAGTTCCTACTATCTGCTCCGTTCAAGCTTTCCCCCTCCTCGCGCCGTAGACTGCTCACCGCCTTCCCCTTTTACGTACAGACAACGCATAGATAGCTCGTCATGGTCGAGTTCGCCAGAACCGAAAAGCACTTCGCCCCAGCCTGGGAAGGCGCCGGCTCGAGCAACCTCTTCAAGCCCATCGACATCGGGTCCACCAAGCTCCAGCACCGCGTTGCCTACGTCCCGCTCACAAGGCTGAGCAACGACGCAGAGACTGGCGTCCCCAACGACCTCGTCGTCGAGCACTACACCCAGTGCGCCACGCAGGGCGGCCTGCTCCTCACCGAGGCCACCACGATCTCGGCAGAGGCTGGCGGCATGCCCAGCGTTCCCGGTGAGCATCCGGTGCGAGTCAGTGCAGACTAGCAGGGGCGATCCATTCAACTGACAGGAGCCCCGGTTCGCTTCCTCGTTCATCGCTCCTTTCCCCTTGCGCAGGTATCTATTCCAAGGAGCAGGTGGCGGGCTGGAAGCGGGTCACCGAGTCGGTCCACGCCAAGGGCGGCAAGATCTGGATGCAGCTCTGGCACCAGGGTCGAGCGGCCAACGCCAAGTTCAACAAGATGGTCTGGTCGGCCGGCAACATTCCGCTCGAGGGCAATGAAGAGATCACCCAGATGCAGCGGAGTGACATGGAGCGTACGCGCGACCACTACGTCCGCGCCGCCGCCAACGCCATCGGGGCGGGCTTCGACGGCGTCGAGCTCCACGGCGCCAAGGGCTACCTCATCGACCAGTATCTCCAGGTCGTCAGCAACAACCGCTCGGACCAGTTCGGCGGCGAGTCGATCGAGAACCGTCTGCGCTTCCCCGCCGAGGTGGTCAAGGCCATCGTTGACGAGATCGGAGCCGAGCGCTTCGGGATCCGCATGTCGCCCTTTCCACCTTCCAGCAGATGAAGGAAAAGGCGCCTCTCGATACCTTTATCCCATGGACACGGCACCTCGTCAAGGCGCATCCGGACATGGCCTACATCCACATCGTCATGCCGAGGATCAGCGGCGCGTCCGACGAGGAGGGGGTGATGCCCGAGGTCGAGGAGTCGGTCGACCCGCTCCGAGACATCATTCTCGAGCACAGCAAGGGACAGATCAAGGTGCTGGTTGCTGGCGCCTTCAGCCCGCAGACGGCGGCAGAGCAGGCGCAAAAGTTCCCCGAGGACATTGTCGTCTTCGGTCGATACTACATTGGTGAGTAGCTGCGGGGGCATGGTCCGTTGCGTCAAGTCGGGCACGGAGAGAGGCAGACTCGAAGATTAACCCTTACCACCGCTCCGTTCGACCCTTCTGTACGACAGCCAATCCCGACCTGCCCGACCGCATCCGCAACGGCCACCCGCTCAGACACTGGGACCGCTCTACCTTCTATATCCCCGGCGCCGCAAAGGGCTACATCGACCAGCCCACCTTCCAGCAGGAAAAGGAGCTCGGATACCTCTGATGGCCTGACCGAGCCCGCGTAGAACAGCGTAATCATATGTACTCGATAGACTATACGGAATAGCTTAGACGGTCCGCATGATATTAACCTCAGGAGTAGTGATCAAGAGAGAGTGCCTAGCACGTGGCACAGACCAGAATATGGAGAATAACGGTAATATGTATGTTTATTTTACAGGTTATGCATGTGATAATCCTGGTTAGTACAATGGTTAGTATATGGCTTTTTCAGGACACTTTGCTCTACTTCCCAATTAGAGTCCTATGTGATTAGCTGTGATCGGGGTTCGATTCCCCGGCCGGGAGCTTAATCCCTGTACCGGTAATATCCGGTCATCCCCTTTTGTCCCTTGCAGCCGGTCACCCGTTGAAAGGTGTGGCCACGGCGCTCGAACCAGGCAGACTAAGCCAATAGAGAATCAACAAAGACGTTGACTTCCTGGCCGTCATGTTGTTGATGGTCCCGCGACGGATATCGACGCTGTGGTAAAGGGACGGATATACCGGCTCGCCTGCCGACCGCTCGGCTCCTCTGGTGGGCGACTCTTTGACTCGGCCGGAGTTAAGCGAGGCAGAAGGCTACCTAGAGAAGCAAAAGGCCAGACGTAGAGCGCCTACAGTTACTGTACAGCGATAGGAGCCGAGCAGGCGTTAGAGTCGACAAGAAGCAGGACGCGGAGGAGGGAGGAGGGAGGAGGGAGCGAAGGCCACCCTTCGGCCATCTCCGAAGTGCTTTTCCTTCCCCAATGGCTCGCGCCTGTAAGGGTGCACGGTGCGGCAGGCTGGCCGGACGTGCTTGGCCAATCGTGCAGCTGCAATTTTGGGCAGTCTTGGCCCGCGGGGACTGGCCTTCCGGCGGCCGCTTGCGTTTTTGGGGGGGGCGTAAGGGCCCACCACCTCCGGACATCAGCGAGGCTAGGGCGAGCAGGCGTAGGTCTGCTCGCCTACACTTATCTCTGCCCGCCACCCATGTGACTAAGGACGCAAGGGCACCCCCTTGTTTCCCCCCTTCACCATCGGCCCGCGACCGTCGCCGCCTGTCCGCCACCCCATCCAGCCCCCTTTTCATCCGCCCCATGTATCCTGCTCTGTCCAAGACAGCAGAGGAGACAGCTCGCCACCGACTGCTTGCTACGTCTCGATCCGCCACCGCCATCAACTCTCGGTCGCATATGTCCCCGCAGCGCCACGCCACCGACGACACTCAGCGCCACACTCCCCGCGCCGCTTTCCAAGTCTGCTTCCAGGGAATCCTCACTGTCCCTGTAGACCCTTCTCTAGCCCGACGACCGCACTTCTATACCCCGGGCCGCCCTCGCATCTCCTCGCGCGGCCACCCAGAAGCCTAAAATGCCGGTCCCCACTGCGTCGACCTCGGTCGCCTTCGAGACTCGGTCCATCGACGGCTTCAAGGTCCCCACGTCGTTCGAGCCCGCCTCGAAGCTCGTCTTCACCGTCAACCGCACAAAGTACCAGCTCTCAACGCACCGCGGCGACGACCTCGACGTCACCTTGCTCGACTTTGTCCGCAGCAAGGGATTCACCGGCACCAAGCTCGGATGCGGCGAGGGTGGCTGCGGCGCCTGCACCGTTGTCATCGGCAAGCGCGAGGACCAATTTGGCTCGCCCTCGGGCGCCGTCGACCCGCCACAGTCTAGCAGGACCTCGGCCCCCTTCCGCTACAAGTCCGTCAACGCCTGCCTCCTCCCGCTCGTCGCTGTGCACGGCTGCCATGTCCTCACCGTCGAGGGCATCGGCTCCTCCGACCACCCGCATCCCGTTCAGGAGCGCATGGCCAAGATGTTCGGCTCCCAGTGCGGCTTCTGCACGCCCGGCATCGTCATGAGCCTCTACGCCACCATCCGCAACGGCTACGGCAATCTTAGCGAAGAGGACATCGAGCACTCACTCGACGGCTGCCTCTGCCGCTGCACCGGCTACAGGCCCATCCTAGACGCCGCAAAGACGTTCGCCACCGTGAAAAAGACGCGCGCACCGATAAATGCCGAGTCGTCCTCGTCCTCCTCTTCCCCCTCCGACAGCAGCAGCGACCGCGACTCGCCCATCATGACGCCAGACGAAGCAGACGACGTCATGGACCTCGCCATGCGCCAGGGATGCCCCAAGGGGTCCGAGTGCTGCAAGGTCAAGGGTAACGGAAAAGGCGGCGGATGCGGCAGCGGCACCGGGGAAGGTCACGACAGCAAGGCCGCCGACGGCGCCACAAACACGACCCGTGAGGCTATCCAGCTGGGCTTCGACCGCTCTACATTCAAGGCCTACGAGCCTGGCACCGAGCCCATCTTCCCGCCCTACCTCGCCAAGGGTGCGTTTGACGCGCAAGACCTTGTCTTCGTCGAGGAGATCGGCGAGCCGGACGAGGACCTCTACGAGGGCGAGGACCTCGAGCAGCGACGCCGCAACCACGCCGAGGCGGTCCGCCAGGTCTGGCTGCGACCCGGCTCGCTCGACTCGCTGGTCAAATGCATGAAGCTCTACGCCGGCGCCGGCGCCAAGATCCGCAGCGGCAACACCGAGACGGGCATCGAGGTCAAGTTCAAGCACCTTCGCTACAAGGTCTCGATCTTTGTCTCTGACCACATCCAGGAACTCGCCTTCTACCGTGCCGACGAGGCGGGCCTCACTATCGGCGCCAACCTCCCGCTGACCGACCTGGTCCAAAACCTGCGCGCTGAAAAGGTCCGCCCCGGCTATCAGAAGACGGTCCAGATCGCCATGATGGACAATCTGCGCTACTTTTCCAGCAATCAAATCCGCAACGTCGCCACGCTCGCCGGCAACATCGCAACCGCTTCGCCAATCTCGGACCTCAACCCGATCTGGGTCGCCGTCGGCGTGACGCTGTACTATATCGACCCGGCGGCAGACAGCACAGGCGAGCGCTCTGTCAACATGCGCGACTTCTTCCTCGGCTACCGTAAGACGGCGCTGCCCGAGGGCGCCATCTTGACGCGGCTTCATGTCCCGTGGAAGGAGGGGTCCGAGTCGACCAAGACGTTCATCCACGCCTTCAAGCAGTCGAAGCGTAAGGACGACGACATCGCTATCGTCAACGGATGCATGCGCGTCTGCATCGACCCCAAGAGCAACGTTATTACCGAGGCGACGCTGGCCTACGGCGGCATGGGCCCGACAACGATGCAGAGCAAGGCGACTGAGAAGCTGCTGGTCGGCAAGAGAGTGGACGACCCGGCCACGCTCGACGAGGCGCTCGACTCGCTCTCCAATGTCGACTTCCCGCTCTCATACGGCGTCCCGGGAGGAATGCCCCTCTACCGCAAGAGCCTTGCGCTCGGCTTCCTCGCTCGCTTCTGGGGCTTCGTCCACAAGGAACTCAAGCTTGAGGGTGTCTCGGAGGACGACGGCGCCGCCGGTCAATTTTCGGCCGCCAGGCTCGAGGAGCTCGCCGGCAGCACGCTGACGCGGCCCGTCACCAAAGGCTCGCAGGATTTCGAGGACGTCGCTGTCAAGCAGCCGGTCGGTGCCTCGATGCCGCACCTCTCGGCGATGAAGCAGGTCACCGGTGAGGCCATCTACATCGACGACATGCCTCCGGTCGTCAATGAGCTCCACGGCGCGCTGGTCCTCTCGCAGAAGGCGCACGCTAGGCTTGTCAGCGTCGATGCCACCGAGGCGCTCCAGATGCCCGGCGTCGTCGACTACGTCACGGCCAAGGACATCCCCGCCGGCGGCTCCAACGTCTGGAACCCGCCCGCGATGGACGAGGTCTTCTTCGCCGAGGGCGAAGTTCACTGTGTCGGCCAGTTGATCGGCATCGTCGTCGCCGAGACGAAGAAGCTCGCCCAGGCGGCCGCATGCAAGGTCAGGGTCGAGTATGAGGACCTCCCCCACATCCTGACGATCGACGAGGCCATCGCCCAGGAGAGCTACTTCAAGCCTAGACCCGTCATCCACCGCGGCTGCGACAAGGAGGAGAGCTGGGACACCCACGACCACGTTCTCGAGGGCGAGACCCGAATGGGCGGGCAGGAGCACTTCTACCTCGAGACCAACGCCTGCCTCATCGTCCCCGGCAAGGAGGACTCGGAGATTGAGGTGTTTAGCTCAACGCAGAACCCGAGCGAGACACAGATCTTCTGCGCCGGCATCCTTGGCATCGCCAACAACCGAGTCGTCACGCGCACCAAGCGTCTCGGCGGAGGCTTCGGTGGCAAGGAGACGCGCACCATCGCGCTCGCGGCGCCGATGACGCTGGCTGCGAAGAAGGTCGGACGGCCGGTGCGGTGCATGCTCGACCGCGACGAAGACATGCTGACGTCGGGTCAGCGCCACCCGTTCCACGCCAAGTGGAAAGTCGGCTTCTCATCAGCGGGCCAGCTTGAGCGGCTCGAGGCGCGTGTTTACAACAACGGCGGCTGGTCGCAAGACCTGTCGCAGGCGATCCTCGAGCGCGCCATGTTCCATATCGACAACTGCTACCGCATCCCCAACCTCCGCGTCGAGGGCCGGATCTGCAAGACCAACACGATGTCTAACACGGCCTTCCGCGGCTTTGGCGGGCCTCAGGGCATGTTCATTACCGAGGACTACGTCTCCAAGGTGGCGGCCATGCTCGACGTCCGGCCGGAGGCGATTCGCGAGCTTAACATGTACGTCGAGGGCGACGAGACCCACTTCCGCCAGAAGCTCGTCGACTGGAACGTCCCCGCGCTGTGGGGTCAGGTCAAGCGCCAGGGCGACTACGAGCGCCGCCGCGAGGCCGTCGACCGCTTCAACGTCGAGCACCGCTACCGCAAGCGTGGCCTCTCGCTGGTCCCGACCAAGTTTGGCATCTCCTTCACCGCCATCATGCTCAACCAGGCGTCGGCCATGATCCACGTCTACCACCACGACGGCAGCGTCCTCTTCTCCCACGGCGGCACGGAGATGGGCCAGGGCCTGCACACAAAGATGGCGCAGGTGGTGGCGGCGGAGCTCGACATCCCAATCGACATGGTCCACCTGATGGAGACCAACACGACGCACGCCGCCAACACGTCGGCGACGGCGGCGTCGGCCTCGTCGGACCTCAACGGCATGGCGCTCAAGCACGCATGCGACCAGCTCAACGAGCGCCTCCGGCCGTTCCGCGATGCGGCGTCCGACGGCGCCTCGGGCCTGCGCGCCGGCGAGGCGTGGAAGAAGGCCGTGCACGATGCCTACTTTGCGCGCGTCTCACTCTCGGCCGTGGGTCACTACAAGACGCCAGAGATCGGCTACAGCTGGGCGACGGGCGAGGGCAAGCCATTCTTTTACTTTACGCAGGGTGCGGCCATCTCGGAGGTGGAGATCGACATCATCACAGGCGACAGCAAGATTGTGCGCGCCGACATCCACATGGACATCGGACGGTCGATCAACCCCTCGATCGACGTTGGCCAGATCGAGGGAGCCTTCACGCAAGGCTTCGGACTGACGACGATTGAAGAGACGCTCTTCATGCAGAACGGACAGCTGGCGACGCGCGGACCGGGCAACTACAAGATTCCGGCCTTCCTCAATACGCCGACGGACTTCCGCATCTCGTTCCTCAAAGGACCGGAGCGAAAGCTGGAACACCTCCGCACCATCCAGAGCAGCAAGGGTGTCGGAGAGCCGCCGCTTTTCCTCGGATGCTCCGTCTTCTTCGCCATCAGGGACGCGGTGGGCGCGTATAGGCGCGACAACGGCAGCAGCGATCGAGGATTCGACCTCGTCAGCCCCGCGACGCCAGAGAGGATCAGGTGTGCGTGCGACGACGAAATCCTCAGAAAGGCAAAGAGGGGCACCGAGAGAAAGGACCAGAGCGAGAAGAGCTTCTTTGTCGCCATCTCGTAGGTCGGCGTGTCCGGCGTCGTTCCGAGACAGTGTGTCGTATCTACGTAGCATGGCGTTTTGTCCGCGGTGTGAATCGGATCGGATCGGATGGTATGTCTCTATGTGTCACAAAGCTCGTAACATAGCAAATGGAATCTGGTCGTCACTTACTGCATGCTTAGCCGGCCCAGTCGACGATGTTGAACCGTCCTGCTCCGCGGCGCGATCTCTACCCATCTAACGAACGATCCGGAACACCGCCAACCCGAAACTCCCCACCACTACCAACCCCACGCCGAGACAGACGACGACCATCTCTCGCATCAACCACTTCCACTCTCTGACCAGTCTCAGATTATCCTCCTTATCCTCCTTGACATTGAGCAATTTCGTCTTTTGCGTCTGCGTCTTTACGTTGGGCGAGTGCGCTCCTGGTGCTTCCGGAATGGTCGTTGCACGAGGAGGCATGTCGAATCTCGATGATTTGTTTCCCATACTCCATACGATCAACCTTCTCAACAATGCACGGGCGAGTGTTAGTCGTTTCGCCTCCCATCCTTTTCGATAGAGTGATCCGAACGTGATGGGGATTTGCATACCAACGAATGTGATGTCGGTGATGAGCATTCGAAGTGGGTCGGTGCGTGGGATGCCTAGGGAGTCCGAAAGAGATGGTCCGAGAAGGTGTCGAGAGATGGCAAAGTGCGCTGAGAGGGGAGTGTGGAAGGGTGGACGGTTGGCGCACGCTGTCAGGACGGGGATCGTCGGACCTTGGATGCGTCGCTTGGTCGTGCCACCGTCGTCGTCGCCGGACGAGGGCGAGGCGACTTCAACCTCTGAGAAGAGGTGCAGGATCGCACACCACAGCGTCCGGTCCGCAGTCTGGGCATCTGCAAAGCACGTCCGAAGCACAGCAGGTTCGATGCCCATGTAGAAGCCGACGTGTCGCCATAACGCTACAAAGTCCTCGCGCTCTTGCAGAGTAGGTTGGATGCCCATCGCCTGGAGCGAGGCGAGCGGCGCGACCGAGAACGAGCACAGCGTAGCGAGAAGGTCTTCCTGGTTGATGGGCGTACCGTTCTTGTCGACGTCGTAGACCGTCCCGCCAATAGGGAAGGATCCAGTGACCATCCCGAGGACGCGCTGGCGCACGGCTGTGTGCAGGAGGCGAACGCGGGTGGCGCTCTGCCAGCCTTGGCCGCCCGTCTCGGGTCCCGCTCCAGAGAAGGTGGAGGCGCCCAAGGGAGAAGGGGGTCGCATGCTATCGACCGACTCCATCACATCGAGCACAAACTGCGTCGTCTCCAACAGCCGTGACCACGTTCGATCCGCCCGCGCCTTGTCCATCTTTGGCAAGTCGGCGAAGGACGTCGTCGTGTCGCCGACCTTGGCCGCTTCTGCCGGTTTCGCGGCATCGCTGGCTGAAGACTTGCCGTCGGCCTCGCCCTATTTCTCCCGCTGCTTGTGGGTTCCCGGTACGAGGAAGGCCGTTTGGCGGAGCACCTCGGTGATGCGCGGCGACGCAAAGCCGCCCGCCAGGCTGAAATGGAGCAGCGAAAGCAGCATCGAACCGGCGTACCTGTAAAAGACGTCCTGGCCGCGTCGGAGGACTGCCGCCTCGGCCGCTAGCTCTTCCCCTAGCTCCGCGGCGGTAAAAAACAGCGTTGTCATCGGACACAGCCGGCCGCCAGGGTTCGAGATCCGACTCGACGACGTCGGTGGTAGAGGCGTATTGTGGCCACGCCGGGTATTGGATGACAACCTCGCGCTTTCGCCTCGACCTCTCGGCGTACCACTTCGCCGAGAGCGCCCCGGAACCGGGTGGTGGACGACCGCTGACCGCCTTTCGAAAGGTGGCGCAGGCATCGCCTCCGTCGTCAAGGCGAAAAATCTGGCCTAAGACGTCTGTATCGGTGGACTCCTTCAGGCCGATTTGAGAGACCTCTTCTAGGGCAGCGTCGGCCAATGCGTCGCCCTTCTGCCTGAGCATCTGTAGCTTGAGCGGATGAACGCACTTGCGATCCCATTGTGCGATCCGGTCCCAGCTCTCGACGAGGTCGCCTTCTTTCGGCAAACCGGGCGTCGACCAGTCGATGTCCCGTTCATGTTGCACGCCACCACTGACTCGAAGGGTGCCAAAGTTGTCGAAGCCTCTTCTGCGCGCTGTATCCGAGAGGATAGATCTGGCCTGGTGTGCCGAGAGGAAGGAGTTGGTGGCGGGCAGAGGGTGAGGATGGGACGATACGAGGAAGCTCTGCGGATTGTCGTGCCGACGTCGATGGAAGAGGAATACATAGACGCTGGCGAAACCGGCGAGGAGGCGATTACGCGTGGCCTCGACGAGGACCAGCAGGGCGGCGGCCGGTACGACGACAAGGAAGAGCGCTGAAGGAGCAGAGATGAAGTGCTGGAGCCAGGAAGTTGCCGGCGGCCACCAGGCCAAGGGATGGTGCAACGCTATCATCTCCGGACGTTATCGGGGGGCGAGGCTGTCGTCGGTGTCGGTGTCGGCGTCGGGGCGTAGCGCGAGTTCGCGGAGCTGTACTCTGCGTGTGTGGCTACATTGTCTGTTGGTGGCCAAGAAGGACGGGGTAAGCAACGCCACCTCGCTGGTGGGTCGGCTTGCATAGCCAAGGAAGGTAGGGTTGAGCACGGCGGCGGCGGCCGAGGCTTAGACAAGAAATCCCGAGTCCTCCACATTTTGAGCCACCCTCCTGTCTTCCCGATATCGGCCGAGACGAACGACGATGTCCATCGGGCCAGCGGCGCGCTTGCCCGTTGCGCAAACGTCGAGCGAAGCACGACGCACGCTCCACGGTCGACATGCGTCTGGTGCCCAACATCAGACGCCGAGATTGCTTCGCCACCGCAAGGCGCACGACAGTAGCTGACAGCCCAGCAGGGCGAGCCACTTACCCAAGGCTGGTCTGCGCAGCTAGCCCAGCCTGACGGCAGCAGAGGCGTGGTGGTGCGAGCGCCCGTTCTTAGTGTGCAGTTCGCAGTCTCGTCCTGGCTCGATCGCCGCGGACTCGATACGCTTACGATAAGCACCTATAAAGAGCCAAGGTATTGGCGTCCGGGCGTGATCCTCTGCGTAGCGGACTGCAGAGGTTGAAGGAGGCCTTGGGTTGCTCCAGGTCGATGATCGTCCCGTCCTCGTCTGACGTCCAGCATCGAAGTAGACGAATGTCCGGCTTGTCTGTTCCGCTCGCTCAATTTCTCGCAACCAAGTTGACGATACACCGCCGCTGGAAACGGCCAAGAAGCGGGATCGTCAGGTGGTTGCTCATGGCCTCTCTGCGACGCCCAGCGAACCGGACGTGTTTCATCACCCGAAGGCAGCCGGCATGCTTGCACCTTACCTGACTCACGGGACGAAGGCGCGACCTGCGTACATACTGTAGCAGCGAGTGCCACCTGTGCCTTGGCCTTGGGCTCCCTCGGCCTCCTCGATTGATGGCGACGGCGAGCAGCGCCTCGCCGGAAGTAAACAAGTCCGGCACATCGGGCACTCGCCTGATCCTCTCATCCATGAAAGCGAAGCGTCGGCGATCTTTTGTTGCTAGGTTCTCTTGTCGGTGTTTTCCTTGAATGTCTATGACCACGAGCTGCTGCAATGCCTGCAGTCCAGGTAAGTTCCATTTCATGATATTCATGGCTCTATCACGAAATACAGTTGAGGGCATCATGAAGACAGATGTCTGGGTCACAAAGAGTGAGTTCAAAGGGACTACCTGTGCCTCAGCTGGGTAACCTGGCTGGCTTGCTTATACCCCTCTTGAAACTTGCCTGACAATGCCGCGGGTCTAGGCCTCCCACCTCGAGGCTGGCTTCGAACTCTAACGTTATTTGCCTATGAGCCGCCGCCAGGTTTCTTCCCGTCCCTTTTTCTGCCTTTCTTGCCGTTCGCTCATGTTTATTTATTCGCGCTCTTCTGGCTGCCAAAACGCCTCCCTCTGCTTCGGGCCACTTCCCGCTCTTCCCTCCGCCCTCGCTTGCTCCTCGCGACCGGCGACCCAACAGAGCGGTTCTTGCGGAGCTGACTGCAGGATAGTTGCATTACGCTCGTCACCTTGAGGTACACGCAGGACACAACTCATACAGTACACTTCTAGGAGCTAAGTAGCAAACAAGCAAACAAGCAAACAAGCAAACAAGCAAACAAGCAAGCAAGGCTGGCAAAGCAGGGAAGGCGGCTGAAGAACAGAGAGTCACAGTGTACCCCGTATGTGTGCTGCTTGCTGCTGCCGCCCGGAGAAGCCGGTGCTCCTCTGATCGGCATCTCCGCGCTGCAGCCAGGCTCGCCTGCTGTCGAGGCCGAGGCTAACTCAACCTACCCGTGACAAAGTTGTGGCCCCTCGTTCGCTGCCTTCTCGGTTTCCTCGCCGCCACCCACCTAGTTCTGTCGTCCTCAGCCCCCCTCTTTCACCTCGCCGCTCGATCAGTGCGTCCCGCCAACCCCTGCCTCCCCTGCCTCCCCTGCCGGCTCCGGTGCTCGGGCGCTTCCTGGCTACGACCACTGCACGCCTCCTCGGTCCGGCGACACCAACACTGCTAGCCAGACCTTCGTGCAGCAGCAGCAAGCAGCTGCCCACTGACGACGGCAGGTCACATCTCCATCGTCGCACCTTTGTCGCAATACTGTAGCGCGAGTCGTGCACCTGCAAGTGCACACTGGGCGCTCCTCTACAGTAAAAAGTGTGGCATAGGCCCCCGGTCCTCGTCGCCACCCGGGTTCAGACTCTTGCTGTCGCCGCTGCTGCCGTCCGCAGCTTGTCCGCAGGAGATCGAGACCTGGGTCAGAGTCAGATCCTGGGTCAGAGCCGGAGCCAGGGAGTCCAGCGAGCACGCCGCCAGGATCCGTTCTTTCGGAAGAACCGACCGTCCATGACTACTGCACGGCATCGCACCGCCCCACACCGCCTGAGCAACGTACGGCTACGCCGTCGATGCGCGGATACTCGCCGAAAGGTTGCGCCAAAAGCTCGTAGAGCCCGACGATCTTCGTCGTACGAGGCGTCGATTGGCCACACGACGCTGCTCACTTGGCTCCTCCTGCCACCCCGTCGCCCTCGGCCCCCAGCCTGGCTGTCGGCTCTCTCCTGTCCACCCGCTGCCCCTCTCTCCACCGTTGCAAGACACCACACTCCATCGGCTCTTCCTCGATTTCCCTCCGCCTTTCATATCACTACTGCTGCAGCTCAACGGACCGCGCCGCGAAGGTTCGTCCCCACTCCGGTTTCACACAGCCGCTCCGGTTCTTGTCCCTTCATCCCCGGGTCTGATCACCGGCACCCTGCCCAGGCCCTCCCAACCTTCTTGGAGACCCGCCGCCGTGCCTGGCTCTGGCTTTGGCCGCCGCCGCCGCCGCCGTCGTTGCCGTTGCCGTTGTCATCGCTGCGGCTTCTCGCTCGCTCGTCCGCCCACGTGCGGACAGCCTTTACTGCTACCACCGCGTACTACTGCCGAGCCAAGCGGACGCCTCAACGTCCGTTGCTCGATCGAGGGATCACCGGAGGTACCGCCACACGCATACAGAGGGAACCAAGCCAGCGGACCGTTGACAGGCTGCATCGCACCGCACAGCACTGCACCTGGCCGGCCCAAGACGGCGGGACGGAGCAGGCACAGCAGCTGGAGCAGGTATAGCAGCAGGTGCAGCAGCAGAGTAGTACCAACAACAGCGAATAGCAGCAGCAAGCGGCCACGGCACAAGGCAACGAACCCCAAGCTTCCCTCACGATTGCGACTACTCCGCGCCCCGCCGCCAGCATTTCCGCCAGCTCTCACCATCCCAGACCTTGCGGAACGGGCATCGTCACGCCTCCGACTCCCAGGACCAGACCAAGGCCAGTCGTACACCCTTATCCTCCTTTAGCAGCGGTTCCTCTCCCCTCTCCTGGTCGCGCTTGTCCGCGCGAGCATCTACGCTAGCTAGTCGTTCCAAGGTGACACCCCGACTGCCAAACAGGACGACCGATCGAAGGCAGTCCCTCCTGCTTCCTTCCCTCTTAGCCTCATCCTCCTTGCTTCCCTCTTCTTCCTCTCTACTCCGCCTCCCCTCACCTCGCCTTTCCCCCTTCATCTCTTCTTTCCTTCCCCTCCCCTTTGTCTCTCCTTCCTTTCCCTTTCCTCATCTCCCCCTTGCCTTTGATCGCTTCGCTTCGTCTTGCGCCACACTTCCCGCACCTCCTGTGTTGCGTGGGAGCGTGGTCATCCCTGGTCCTCATCGCTCGACGCTTTCGACTACAGCCTTGCGCCACCCCTTGCCACGACGCATGGCGCCGGACCCCGGATCGACGCAACATCGAGCCTTTCTTCTGCCCTGTCTTCCAGCCGGCGACACGTATCGACAATGAACACCACGGCCTCGTCCTCGCGCCGCGCGACATTTAGCCAGGTTTCAGCGGTCCTGCAGTCGGCGCCCTTTCCCTCGTCTGCGGCGCGGCTGCCACTGGAGCTGATCGAGCACATCCTGCATCTATCCGCCGTCTCGAACAGGTCCGAGTACTACGCCGCCCTTTTGCCGGCGCAGCCGTGGCGCTATACCTCGCACCCGCCGCTGTCGTCCTCGCACCTGGCCAAGCTCTGCCTGGTATCGCAAGGCTTCAACGACGCATTTACGCGGGTGCTCTACCGCTCCGTCGTCCTCGACACTGACCGTGCAATGGCCGCCTTTGCAGAAACGGTCTCGCAGAGCCCTCGCCATGGGCAATTCGTCCGCCATCTGGCTATCGTCCCTCGCCACGACATGCGCGCAAAGCCAAAGCTCTTCGGCGAGTCTCGAGGCTCGGAAGCCGCAATCGTCGCAGACGGCATCCTCGGGCGCTGCCCCAACGCGACGCATCTCCTGCTCTCGCGCTCGCAATTTGACGACTGGTCGCCGGGCCTGTACTCGCTAACTTCTGCCCGCGAAGTCACCCTGATCGGCGTCGTTCGCGCATCGGAGCTCGACGGGCTCGTCAGCCGGCATCGCCAGACTGTCACCGCCGCGCTCCAGAACAATCCGACGATCCAGGCTCTGCTCAACAGCTCAACCCGCACCGGGCCCGCGCCTGGCGAGTTCCTCGACGGCAACGACCAGGGCAGGGGCGGCGGTGGGCAAAGCGACGAGAGCGTGGGGGACACGTCCGGCTCCAGCCGAGAAGATGTTGCGGCATCCACGTCGAGATCGTCGTTCAGCGGCACCGGCATCGGCGCCGGAACATCCGACTCGCGGCCGGGCCGCCCACGGCCCATGGGCCGCCTGCCTCTGACGCATCTGCACCTCGTCAACTTTGACGGACGCCTGATCCACCACCTCGCACAGCTGACCTCGCTCACCCACGTCGTTCTCAGCTATCCCAGGTCGGTCATCGAGAGGGGCGTCGGCGCCGAAGCGGAGGGACCGGTTTTGCCGCGCTCGCACTTGCTGCTACTTCTTGGAAGCGGGCGCATCCGTAGGATCGTCGTCCGAGCAAGCCCAGCCACGTGCCAGCAGATCCTTGAGGAGATTGTGCCGATCCGCGACGAGAAGCTCATCCTGCGGCCCATCCGGCTCAAGAGCGCCGGACAGCGGTCCAGAGCCCGTGGACACCCATCCGCCGCCGCCGCCGCCAATCACGCCTCCAGTGGCTCTTCCGGAGGTTCCTCTACAGGCCGCCGCGGCGTCCAGGAGGTCGACGTGCTGGCAGAGTGGTGGGAACGCATCCACCTTGATGCGATGAAACATCGTCGCGGCGACCACGCCACGGCCTGGGCCAGCTCTGGCTCGTCGCGCGACCGTGGCGACTCTCTCAGCTCCTCCGAGATGGAGGGCGACAGCAGCCTGTCCGACGATCTCGATCGGATCCCTGGGGACGGCGATGGCGGCGGCAACGTATTTGGCTCTGGCTCTGGTTCTGGCTCTGATGGCTCTGGATCAGCCTCTCGCCCGGGCTCCTACGACTCGGACGTCTATTCTGACGACGAAGCCGATTACGAGTACGAGAACTTCCAAGCTTGGCCGCCTCCGCCCAACACTTTGCATGGACATCTCTTCCCCGGCGCCTTTCAGCAGCAGCATCAGCAGCAGCCAGCTCCGTCGTTCGTCCCGATGCCTGCAGCCGCGCTCGAGGGCCGACCTCTAGCAGCTTTCGGCAGGCCGACCTCAGCCGCCACGACGGGCCAACCGATGCCGGCTCCCGCAGCGCCACCGCCGCAGATCCCGATCGAGATGCTGCTGGCCTACGAGGACCTTGAGCAGGCCCGCCAGAGGCGAGATGCGGCGCTGATGGTTCCCACCGTGAGGAGCCGCTCGGCATCGCGGTCTGACGAGGAGCGTCGCCAGATCCGTCCGGGCGCATACGCGGCGCGACGCTCCGATGTCCGCGGCGCCACCGAGACGGGAATCGACAGGCTCGCCGAGGTACTTGCGCGCGAGGCGGAGCGGCTCGGAGCGGCTCGGAGCGGCCGACTAGGATGACGATGACCTCGCGCCGCTGTTCACAGCGGCGACTGTCGACGGCTCGCGTACGCGCGTACGCCTCGTCAGGACAAGCGGCCGGGCGGTCCCTTCTTCCAGCCTCGAAGGGACCGCCCGACCGCTTTAGCACCCTCAGCCTTACAGCATCCGACCAGCCTGCCCCTTTACGCCGGCAAACCTCCGCACGGGCCAGCTCAAACTCTCGTCGAGCCGGCCAGCCCAGTCAGCCAGCCCAGTCAGCCAGCCGTATGTCCTCCCTCCCTTGCCATGATCGAGCTGGTTGACGACACGAAGCTCATAAGCCCCGGCCGTTAGAAGAATAGCACCCAAAATGCGACTAATCGATACCGAGCCCCTACGCCACTGTCATCCTCCTACACCCGGTGACCCCTTTAATACAGCAAGCAGCCATAGCAGAAATACAGAGAGGCCGCCTTGTATCTCTTCATCTCGCGGGCTTGAGTAGAGACAGCGTGTGTGTGTGTGTGTGTGTGTGTGTGGCAGGAGATGGACGTTAAAAGCGAAGGAGCGAGATGCGACGTAGGGGGCGAAACGCATCAGAGCAGCGTATCGTCGAGCGGTACGCACTTTGAACAGCGACAGAGGGGATAGGAAAGGGGTTCGAAAAGCATACTCTGTCAATGCACTCCTTGTCTAGAAGACTGGAAGCCGTCAGGATCGCTTTTGTTCTTCTTTCGAACTCACCAAGACCTCTACAAAAGCATACTCCTTGGCGATTTGAGGGTGGGATGTGGTTGAGGGTACGCCGGTACCTCTAGACCTTTCGGTGGTATTGGTCGAGCTTGTGGCGGGTGGAAGGAGGAGCATGAATTGCAAACTACACAAACCTTGCTCGTCGATCCTCATACTTGTCTTTAGGGAACTCTTGAGACATCCCATGACTTTTCCGACCAATCCAAAAGGATACCACCATGTCCTACTTTCTGTTGTCGAAAGAAACTTTTCCATTACCCCAGATCCACCCGCAGAGGCGGTGGGATGGTGTGGGAATACCATTTCGCTTTCCCCTGTATCTCCTACTGCTTTCAGTTTCAATTTACCACCTTCCCCCCTCCCTGCTGCTGCTGTCTCTTCCGCTCTTTGGTTCTGACCCGTAGATGCCGACATCGATTCTGTCGTCGCAGCAACGATGGATGAAGGTTGGATGTAGACTCCAAGTCTACTACAACTACTTTCCAACTCCCCGAAAGCAGAATGTAGGACGTGGCTGGGTAGGATGACCTGTCCCGTTAGGTAGTGCGTGTCGAAAGTGAGGTCGGTCAGGTATGTCGCTTCGTACGTCGCAATTTCGCAACGCGTAGTGACGACTTTCGCATCTTGCCATAGCTCCAACGTCAGGGGATGACCGGTACCGCGGTAGCTGAGCGACATGGATGTCGTCTGTCCGTCGCCACCCTGTGCGCCGGTCGAGGATCCTTGTGCTGCACCGTGCTCGTCTTCATCGGCACGGTCTCGATCGCGATCTCTTTGTCGAAAGGACGAGGTGGAAGAGGTCGAGGTCGATGTGAACGCCGTGCTGGTGTACGGACGCGAGGAGTGCAGAGCGCCGGAAAGAGGGCGGATAGGGTTGACACCGCCAAAGATGCTGAGGCACGAGAGCCAGGTTTGTAGATTGACCTCAAACGAGATAGAAGGAGGCTCGTCGTCGTCTTCGTCGTCGGCATTTTCATCTCCTTCTCGCCCTACTCCGTCGCGGTCGTGCTGTGCATGGCTGGCGAGCTGGTCGATCTCTTGCGACGAGGACGAGGGAGAGGAAGAAGTGGCGAGGTCCGCGTGTGGCCGAGCTCGTTTCGAGGGGTGAGCTCCTCCTTGGGCGTGACTCGTTCGTCGTTTCCTGGGTGGCGCGATGAACTCGTACGTGTCAAAGAGGGTGGCGTATAGGTAGGCGTGGGCTGCGGTGAGGTGCGGTGCGGTGAGGGACAGCTTAGAGGATTGCTTCATCCAAGGAACAATGAGGAAGAGGAATGCAGGGTGAAGAGAAGCGTGGCACTCACCCTGTATGGTACGGTTGAGCTCGGTGACTACCTCGAGACCGTCTTCGGATGCAGTAATGATGGCGTGCTGTGTTTGCAATCGGGAGTGTGTGATTGTCCAGCTTGTGAGCGCGTGACGGCATCCGTGCTAGGATACAGGGGCTGGAGGGTGGGGAGTGACTACTCACGGGACAGAGTGCGACGGAGCGCAGCAGGGTAACGAGGGTAGTGACATCGGAGAGCTGAGCAGTAAGGAGCTAGAAGGAGCGCGGCCAAGAGAGTGGATGCGGTGGGTCGGCATGAGCTGTTTCGAGGTAGTTTGGCAGGTGGTGAGATGGCGGAGAGGGGATGTACGTACTGGTTTGCCTGTGCCGATTCCTGGGGTGTCGTTGGGCATGGTTGGTACGGCTTGCAGTGGTGTTGAGACGAGAGGGGCCGAGGATGGAAGGGGAGGAGGGAAGATGGAGGATGAAAGGGAGGATGGAGGCCAGCGTCACGCCCCGACCCGACCAACAGTCCGAGTCGCCTCCACACGGCCGACTCAGCGCTCGCCCGACTCCCGAGCACCGGAGGCACCGCGTATGCACACGCACAGAGGCGTCACGCCCACGCCGCGCTTGTCGCGCCTTCCTTTGCTCCCACCACCACCCCCGGCCACCATCACCGCCACCATCACCGCCATGGCCAAATCTAAACCCTCCGACCCAGTCCAAGCAGCGCGCAAAGCCGCACAGGCCAAGCAAGCAAAACGCAACCGCGACGAGCGCGCAAAGGTGCGCGAAGCCGTCACGCTGCGCAAGGACACCACGCCTCTCCTCAACGACATCCGCAGTCTGCAGCGAAAGCCCAAACGCACGCCGCAGGAGGAGGCAGACCTCCAGGCGCTACAGGCCGAAGTCGCACGCATCGACGCCATCAAGAAGGAATACGTCGCTAAACATCCGGAACAGAGGAGACTCGTCGTCGGCTACGAAAAGGATCAAGACGAACTCAGGCAGGAAGAGCTACAGAGGGCCAGACAGAACCATCCACCTGCCTTTGGAACCGGCATGGGTGGACTGAGGGGGAGAGACCCGAGGTGGAGCGTACACTACGACCCCGTCTTCAATCCGTACGGCGCTCCGCCGCCTGGTATGCCGTATGCCGAGAAACCGTATGCTCAGCTCCTGGCCGAAGGGCTGATCGAGGCGGGTCCTTCGTCGGCCTCAGCACCACCACCGCCGCCGACGCAGGAACAGGTGACACCTCGCAACGATACAGATCAGCCTCGCAACGGGCAAGGCAGCAAGCACGACGACGACCACCAAGACGATCAAGACGACAGCGAGGACGACGAAAAGATCGACATCGACGACCGCATCATCATACCCTCCGCCACACCACCTGCCACGTCTCTTCCGCCTCCGCCGCCGGCGCCACCGGCCGTCCCTACCGGTCCCAAGGAAGCCAGTCCCTCGACCGTCCGCCCTGCTCCACCAGCACAGACGGCTCAATCCGCATCCCCTGCCGCCACCGCCGCTGCTGCTGCTGTCATGTACAGCCACCCACCACCCCCTCACGTTGCCCCACCACCCGCCTTTCCACCTGCCCACGCCACATTGCAGAGCCAACCGTACGCCTACCCTCCCCCTCCCAGAGGCTACACGGGTCCACCACCTCCTCTCCCTCCACAGCAACCAGGCTGGATCCGTTCGCACCCATACGCACCAACGCCACCCGGTTCCTACCGACCTCGCCCCGGCCCTACCCGAGACCTAGCCAGCCCGTCCACCTCCGACCCTCTTCTCGGGCTGTCCACAACACATCCCGTCCGTCCACGTCCAGGTCCACCACCACCTCCCCCACCGAGCGTCATCTCAGCCGCTCCACAACTTCGCGACCTCAAAAAAGAAGCTACTTCCTTCGTACCCGCCTCGGTGAGGAAGAAACAACAAATGCAGAAACAAAGGAGGAAAATCGGTCTGCCTGGTCCTGTAGATGCTGCACCTTCCGCTTCCACTTCCACGACAGGAGGCAGTGCGGGAGGGATAGGGGAGACAAACGAGAAACCAGACCTCTTAAAAGCACTGAAACCTCATCTTATCGCTCAAGAGGGGAAGGGTGTAGCAAAGACAGACGCAGGCAAAGATAAGGGAAAGACAGAGTATCAGGATTTCTTGAAAGAGTTGGGCGATTTGTTGTAATGACCTGCGTTAGTACGTAGAGTGACTTGATCGTCCTTGGCTCGTTCCTGTCGCTCGGCTCGATATGTTCGCCCCGATCAGGTGAGCGTCTGTCCATCGAACGTAGAGGTTGTAGTGCGATCGAACGAAGTAAGACTCGGTTTCGACGTGACGCTTTTGCCGGGACAAGAGAATACAGCGAGACGGCAAGAGAACAGCAAGAGTGCAGCAAGAGAAGGACGGAGAGAATGAGTGGCGACGAAAGGGGGTGCGCGTGCACAGCACGTCGAGGGCGCGATGCTGCGTGTATGGTACAGTATCTGCGGGCGTGTGCAGCGTCGACCAGAACAGAGGCGTCGTAGAGATAAGAAGCTACAGACACAACAGGTAGTGCAACGTCTGCGATGGCGAAGGGAAATATCGAGAAAGGTAGGTGTGTGCCTGCCGGCGTGTTTGATATCTGCGGCGGCTGCGGCGGTAGCAGCGCGGAAGACTCTGATCAAGCGATCTGAGCATGGCATCTCGTGTGCGTGCAATGAGGTGCGCACCCAGGACCCCCACCTCAGAGCGTAAAGAGGAAACGCAGGTCGGCGACGCTCAGCCTGCCCATGGCCGACTCGTCCTTGCCGATGGCCGCTTCGATCATGGCGCTCTTCTTGTTCTGCAGCTCGATGATGCGGCTCTCGATGCTGTTCTCGATGACCATGCGCTTGACGATGATGGGACGGTGCTGGCCGAGGCGGTGGATGCGGTCCATCGCCTGCACCTCGACCGACGGGTTCCACCAGGGGTCCATCAGGTAGACGCGCGACGCCTCCGTCAGGTTGAGCGCGACGCCGCCCGCCTTGAGGCTGACGAGGAACACGGTGACGCCCGGGTTCGTCATAAAGTGCTTGATCGTCTTGTTGCGCGCCTCGGGCGACATGTTGCCCTCCAGGCGGCAGATTTGGAAGCCGGCGCGCTGAAGGCGGAACGCGATCAGGTCGAGGAAGTTGACAAACTGCGAAAAGACGAGCGACTTGATCGTCTTGTCCTCGGTGCGCAGCTGCGTCAGCTCCTCGAGCAGCGCTTCGATCTTTGTGCTACTGCGCCACTGGTCCATGTTGAGGCGCGAGAGGATCCCCTGGCGCCCGCGATTGTTCGCGACGTTGAACTGCTGCGGCGGCTCGAGCGCCTCGCCCTCGAGGTCAATCGAGAGCGTCGCGTGGCAGTAGGGGCAGTCCGGGGTCTGGTCGCTCTGCAGATCCGTCTCAAGGTACTGGCGCACACACTCGCGGCAGAAGACGTGGCGACAGCGAGACATGATGGCGTCCTCGGCCACGTCGGCGCAGATCTTGCAAACGTGGTTCTCGTCGCCTGCTGCGTCGCCGAGCAGCTTGTTCGAGACGCCCGTCTTGGAGCGCAACACTAGGTCCGGGTGGTTGGCAATCTGGCGCATGCGCGTCAGCAACGTGAAGATGTTGCTGTAGTTGTTGAGCACGGTGCCTTGGTCGAGGTAGGTCGAAAACTTGCGCGTCGTGTCCGAGTAGAGCGACGTGTAGAGGTCCTCCTCCTCCTCGTTGAAGACGTCGCGGCGCACCTCGATCGTGCGCGGCGGGAGGCCCATGTCGTCGGCGCGCTCGAGCTTGGTGCGGCGCAGCATCATGCGCTCGAGCAGCAAGCGCAGCCGGGCGAACGCGTCCTTGCCTTCGCCCTCCTCGGCGCCGTTGCGCTGGATCGGCTTGAGGATCTCGTTGTTCCAGAAGCAGGTGTGGTGCATCGGCGTGTGGCCGCAGCTGTCGCAGTTGCGGCGGTCGCTAAACTGCCAGTGGAGCGACTTGCATGGGCACTTCTTGCAAAAGTAGAAGGCGTAGGGATCGCCGCCAAGGAAGCGGATCATCGAGTAGAGCTCGCCGACGCGGTTCTGAAGCGGAGTTCCACTGAGACACCAGCGGAAGTCGCCCTTGAGCGCGAACGCGCCCTTAGCCGTATTCGTCGAGCGCTCCTTGATGTTGTGCGCCTCGTCGAGGATGATGCGGCGCCAGTGGATGGAGTGGAGAACCGACGGCTCCTCGACGCGTTCCTTCTTGCGCTGAAAGCCCGACTCCTGCTTGCGGAAGCAGCTCTCAAGCACCGCATAGCTCGTCAGCACAACGTCGGCCTCCCGAAGCTTCTTGCCGTCCTGGGTGCGGTTGGCGCCGTGCCACAGCTCGACCTTGAGCTTGAGCTCGGTATACTGCTCGATCTCGTTACGCCACTGGACAATGGCAACGGTCGGTGCGAGCACGAGGCACGGCTTCTGGCGGTCCGTCAGCATCAGGCTAATCATCTGGATCGTCTTGCCCATCCCCATCTCGTCGGCCAGCATCCCGCCTTTCCAGGGCCCCGACTCCTGCCGCGTGAGCCAATCGAGCCCTTCGCGCTGGAACGGCAGCAGCTTGATGTTGAGACCTGCCGGCTGCTCGGCCTGCTGCGGCTTGATGACGGCAACGCTGTCGCGCAGCTTCTCCCAAACGTCCCTGAGCTCCGTGTGATGCCCCTCGAGCTGCTTCCTGTTCTTGTCATACTGGCTCGTCATGTTGACCTTCTTGAGGCGCGCGCGCCGGCCCTCACTCCTTAGCCTCGCCGCACGCTGTTTGGCCGTCTCGTACTGCTGCTCCTCGCGCATGCTACCGGCCGCTCCACCGGAAGCGCCTCGGCTGCCGCTGCCGCTCGCGAGCGGGACGTCTTCGTCGCTGATGTAGTCGCTCAAGGCGCTGTCGCTGTCGCCCTCGTCGAGGAAGGCGTCAAGCTCGTGCTTGGCGGTCTCTGAGGCGCGGCCGCGGCGGCTGCTGGAGGAGGCGGGTATGAAGTCGCTGTCGTCCGAATAATCGTCGTCATCGTCATCCTTGGCATTCCTCTTGGCCGCAGCCTTGGCCTTGCCCTTCGTCTTAGCCTTCGAAACGGTCTCGAACTCGGAGTCCGAGCCGAGTAGTAGGTCAGGCTCGTCATCGCTTTCGACGCTACCCTGCTCAAGAAGGATGGGTTTGGCAGAGGCTCGAGCCAGTCTGCTGCGGCCGCGCGAGGAGGCGGAGATAACGGGGGCAGCGTTTTCGGCTTTGGCCTTGCCTTTGCCTTTGGTCTTCTTGGCGCTCGCCTGCGCCGCCATGAACCATTCGTCCTCGGCCTCGTCGCCATCGTCGTCGTCGAGCTCGAGCTTGGGCTCCTGCTTCGGCTCGCGCTTGGTGGCGGCGGCTCTGCCTCCAGCCGAGACCCTGCTCCTCTTGGCCGGCGGTGGCTTGACGCCCTCGTCCTCGTTCTCGTCAGAATCGCTGATGACAATAGGATTGGCGGCGACCTTGCGCTTGCCTCGCGCCGTCGTCGAGGGCGAGGCGAAGGAGATGTCGTCGTCGAGGTCGGCGTTTGATGCCGACCTCTTGAGGGCGCTGCGGATGGGCTCAATCCTTGCCGATGCTCGGGTAGAGCGCGAGGAGCCGGAACTGCTGGCGGGGATCACGACGTAGGCATGTCCCTGCTCGAACTTGACGCCAGGGGTGGGTGTCTGCTGGCTGAATGCGCCCTTGACGGGTACGCCGCCACGCATGGCGGCGGCGGCGGCGGACGACTTGACGGAGTTGGCCACTTCATCGTCGATTGAGGTGACGGGTGTGACGGTGCCCGAAGCGCGACCGAACGACAAGCGCGAGCTGCTGGCCGTCGTGCTGACGGGCGTGGTCGATGCGGTGGTGGCGGACGGGCGACCTCGACCGGCGAGGCTGCCGTCAAGCTCCGGCGAGGGGGTCTTGACGTCAAGACTGTTGAGCTCGTCGAGCTCATGCAAAGCGGCGGCAGACTGTGCTTCACTCTTGAGGAGGATGGGGAGAGGTGCATCCCCTTTGCGGGAGATTGACTGTCGGCTAGAGCGACGAGGAGGCATGGTGGCGTGTAGCGTGTAGCGTTAAGGGGCGTGGCTAGAGTCGTGGAATGACGCTTCCTACAAGGAAGCAGTGCAAAGAGGCAGGTCGGATCACGAGGCGATGCAGATCTAGCTGTATTGGCGAGAGGCGAGACGCGAGAGGCGAGAGGTGTGGCGAAGAAGGCAGCAACTAGACGGCTTCGTTCAGGTCTCAAAGGTAGACGAAGAGACGGTCAGAGAGAAAAGGTCGGAGGCCAACACGAGGACCAGAGGCGTAAAGGAGCCGGAAGTGAGGCCGAGTCGAGTCGAGTCGAGTAGGAGAGGATGAGGGCGAGGATGAGGATGAGGATGAGGGTGAAGGTGAGGTGGTGGCGAGAAGGAAGGTGTGGGCGAGTGGCGAATTTGCCACAGCTCGCTCCACACAAGCCTTTCAAGCCGTTCAATACAGATTTCCAAGGCGCTCAGGGTCAGTCGCTTTCAAATCATTTCAAAATTTCAAGTCGATGCTACACAAAAAACCGCCTTCTTTTTCTCTTTCAAGTAGTCAATACACCGCAGACACCCTTGCAACCACGGCAGGTCGACTCAGCCGCACTATACGCGCTCGCGCCCTGTCTGGCACATGTGTCCGGACGAGCGCGGGCAGGCGCAGGTGGACTGGAGGACTGGAGGAACTACACACAAAGACACTCGACAGGCTCGGATTGGTGGGAAGAGACGACAGAGTAGAGATGCCAATGGGCGCCCGTGGAAATCCAGCTTGAATGCGACAAGCCGGGTCTGCGAGGCCAAAGAGCCGGTCCAAGAAGCACCGCCTCGCGCGTCCACCTGCCGCGGCGCCTATCGACCGGCGTCCTTTCTACGCCAAGCTGGGCAGCTTGCTCGGCTTCATCCTGACGACCACACCCACCACCGTCGCCGCCAGCAGTCCCGCGATGGCCACCTTGATCGCTGTGCTTGAGTTGTTCTTGGCCCACGTCGTCTCCGCCGTGCCCAGTGCGGCAACCGTGAAGAAGAGCGGGAGCAGGAGGTAGCCTGACAATCTGTGCCACTTCCAAAGTTTCTTTGCCCTGTTGCCACCGCCGAGCAGTTTGCCGTCGAACCACACGCTGAGCGCTCCGACGACGGCTTGGATCCACGACCAGACGACAGCGATGGTACCGAGCGTACCGTGCCACGAAATAAAATGCTGCGTGCCCGGCTGGTCGTGGAGGTACCACATGATTGTGGCGCCGGCGGTGAAGAGCGGGAGGGAGAGGCCGAGGGTGAGGATCTGGTGCGTCTGGAATGCTTTCGCCTTGCGAACCGGGTCGCGCTGCGTCGTCGGCTGAAGGACGAGGATGGATTGCACCAGCAGCACGAGCGAGAGCGATTGCAGAAGAGGATGGTATCCGAAGAGCGGCAGGGAGGAGAGCGGCATCTTGACAAGCACCATGCGCCATAGCAACGCCATAAAGGCGAGAGCCAGGAGCTGCGGCCGCGTGACAAGGGCGTGTGAGGAACGGTAAGGTCAGAATCCACCTGCCGCTGCCCGCACATGGTGCCGCTTGCCCGCAGCGCCACTTGACTCACCTGAACCGGCAGCGCACTCCTCGACATGTTACCTTCCCTGATGACGCGTACGATCGAGACGTTGGAGCTGTAGACGTGTGCCCTATCGGCTGCTTGTTCGTCGCCTCGTCGACAGTCGTGGTGGTGGCTGATGAGCGGCGTCGAGTCGGCGATGGGGACGGGCTCCTGTTCTTGTAGAGAGTCGGTGCTGCTCCTTGGCTCCATCATTCGTGCGAGGCGCCGTAGAAAAGGTGGATCAAGGAAGGGAAGAAGGTGAAAGGTCCTGGTTGCAGGAGGAGAGGGTGAACCGCGGAGCAAAGGTCGATTGGGCAAGATGCAGATACAGGTCGCGGTCGAGGAGGGGATCCGGTTCTCGAGGTGCCGAAATCGCTTTGCGGCTCCTGGTTCCGAGACGGTAGAGTGGTGGTAGCGGTGGTCGTTGCGATATCACGAGAAAGCCACGCTGCTGTAGGTCTGTATTTGTCGGCGTTACAAATAAAGGTCAAAGCAGCGGTCGTTGGTGGTAAGGGTGGTGGCGTGGGGCATCGGCGGGCATCGTATAGTCGGCGAGCTGTCGGGTTCGGCTCGAAGACGCCTTGCCTTGCCTTTACCTTGCCTTTTCTTTCGGGGCAAGGCTGCTGGCGGCCATACTTTTGCCGTTCAAGCAGGAGAGACCGGGGGGAGGCAACGATGCGCCGCGGCTGGGGCACGTCCGATTTGTCAGCCCCACCTTCGCGGCGCTCAAGCATCCGAGCGTCCTTGCCTGCCCTCATCTCGCTCAGCGCAGCCTACGCACTGTCCTCTCCTCCGAAAGGCGTATAACGAGTGTGTATGCTCGGTCCCAAATGAGAGCCGAAACAGAAAAGTAGGAAAGAGGGACGAGGTACAGTCAGAAAAAGATCTTGTAACGTAGGGGTAGACGGATTCCACGGCAACAGAAGCCGAATAAAGAAGGTCAAAAGAAAGGCTAGAAGGGGTGGATTCACTACGTCGTATGCTCGAGTCGGCTCTTCTCTCGTCGACACTGCCGTTCCTGCAGCACGGCTGGGACGAAAGCGGTACTTCGCCGTTCTCTGCGTGAGCGATGGGAGAGGAAGGACGGGGGGAAAGAAAGGGGAATCGGGGGCCAGGAAGGTCGTCGGATCTGCGGCTGGGTCTCGCGAGGAGCGCCTGGCCAGGTATATGGGGCTCACACCCTCTTTCTTCTCTCGCCTCGATGGCGAAAGGCGGAGCGAGGGGAGCTGCGCGAGGGTCGAGGGTGTTCGATGTCCTCGTCTCATCGCTACTTTGCCGTCTATGATTCGGTACGCGATGCCGCGATGCCGACCAGTCTCTACTTGGCGCCGGCCGCCGCCCGCTGCACCACCTTCTCCTTGAGCACTTCCTCGTACGAGTTCATCAGATGCGCCAACGCCCGCAGGTCCTCGGAGTCGAGCAGGGCGATCGTGATCTTGGGCGCGCCCTTGACGCCAAAGCTGCGCACCTTCTTGAACAGCTGGTCGCCGAGCTTTTGCTTCTGGTCGTGCGGCGGCTTGCCCGCCAGCGAGTCGATGAACTCGTCGGTCGCTTCGACCACCTTGGGATCGGCCTTTGGCAGCGGCAGCCCTGAGCTGCCCGGTCCCTGCGTGGATTGGGCGAGCTTGATGATCTCGGCGGCGGGCAGCTGGGCCAGCGTGGCGAGTGTGAAGGAGGTGGTGGCGCTGACGTTGGCAGACGCGGACGAAGCGTCCTTGTCCTCGGTTACAGCAGCGGGTGCAGCGGCGGCGCTGCTGTTGACGGCCTTTGCGCTCTGCGGCGATGTCGAGACGGCGCCGGATTCCTCGACGCCTTCGTCCTCGGTAATGTCGAGAATCTCCTTGGCGTCGTCGACCTTGGCCCTGAGGAAGTCCGGGTTGAAGAGGCACAGCGCACGCTCCTTCTTAGGCAGACTGACGAGCATATCGGTGATGTCCTCGACCGGCCCTCCGGCGGGAACGAGGGCAATGACGGCCTTGAGCAGGCGCTCGCGCTCCTTGGACGACGCCGGGGCGCTCGACATGATCGATGCGCTGTCGACGGCGCCTGAGCCAGAGCTAGTCGAGACGCCGCGCTGGAGAGGAACGCTCAGTAGGCCCGACGGCATCACCACGGGCGATTGGGACAGCCGATCGCGGGCCTCGTTGACGCGCTGAATCAGGCTGAGCGGGTCGTTGAGTGCATCGACAGCGTCGGCCAGGCGGAGCTGAACCAGCTCGCCGACGATCTCGTCGACCTGCCGGGCGCCAATCCCGGGGAGGTCGCGCACGCGCCGGCTGAACTCGCCCGAAAGCACCTCCTTGCGCACCACGGGCGTCAGCGAAGAGAGTTGCTGCTCGTCCATCGCGCCGCCGTCCGAGTTGGCCAGCGCTGCCTTGTAGTACGAGTTGCTCATCCGCCTGCCGTCGTTGGAGTGCCTCTCGTCGGGGGACGTGCCGCCAGTGTGATGGTGGTGGTGGTAGCTGTTGTTGTAGAAGCCCTCGCCGCCGTTGATCGAGGGGCTGCGCATCCCGGCATCGCTTGGCGTGGCCGATCCGCCACCGCCAAACTTGGCGGCGAGCTTCTCCTGACGCATCTTCTTGGGCTCGTGGAGGCGGACCATGATCTGCTTGGCGCCGAGCGTCGCATTGTTCATCGCCCGGAGCGCCTTCTGTGCTTCGTCGGCCGTGGTGAAGCTGACGAAGCCGAATTCGCGGCTCTTGCCCTCGTTGTCGCGCATCACACGTGCCGAGACGATCCTGCCGAAGCTCTTGAACGCCGAGAAGAGCTCGTTCGAGTCGATGGCCGAGTCGAGGTTCTTGCAGAAGAGGTTGCACGGGTCGATGTAGGTGGCCGCGGCGGCTGAGTACTGCAGGTTGCTGCCGGGGACCGGGAACATCGGGCCGGCCTCCTGCTGTCCGTGGCCGCTGCCACCCTTGCCGTTACCGTTACCGTTGCCGTTGGCGGCGGGGGCGGGGGCGGCAGGTTGGGCGTAGATCGAGGCGGCCGAGCCGCTGGAGACGTTGCGGTTCGAGGAGGCGAACGAGGGCGCAAACGACGGGGCAGCGGCGTTCATCGAGCGCCCGGGCACGAACGGCGCAGCGGAGGGGCTGAACTCGGGGGCTCCAGCGGCGCCGCCAAGGCTTCCGGTAGGCCGCTTGGCGACGGTGTCGACGGCGACGCTGATCGTCTTGTCGCCGATGGTGACGCAGTGCATCTCGTCCTGGGCCAGCTGTGCGTCTTTTTCGTGGTAGTACTCGAGCGAGGCCATGCCACGGAAGCCGGTGTGGACGCCCGCCGGGCTGGTCAGGATGCAGTGGGCACGGACGAGCGGGCCAAAGGGCCGGAACATGTCGTAGACCATCGCATCATCAGTGTGGGGCGGCAGCTGCTTGACCAGGCGGGGCTTGGCGGTGGCCCGCGGCTCCTGGCCCTCGTTCTCAGCGATGATACGGAGCTTGATAGGCGGTCGCACCGTAGCATAGGCCCGTTCGGCTGCGGTAAGCCGGAGCCAAGAGCAGAGCGAAAGGAAAGGACCGTGACATACGTCAGCTTCCAAGCGCGGCAATGAATAGCACGCTCTCTGCGTCCTTCCTGCCTTCCCGCCCTGTTAGCTGGCCACTGCAGGGACGGACGGGGGACCAACACCAGACTCACCCTTGTCCATTGTCTGGAACTCGACGGTTCCGCTGGCGGTCTGCCCTTCTTCGACATTTCGGTCGATCTTTAGTCTGCGCCGTCAGTCGACCAGATGGAGAAGGATGCGCTGGAGGGTGTGAGCTCCGACACGAAGCAGGAATCGCAGCACAGTTGGAGGCCACCTAGCAAGTATCTGAGATGGCCAGACGATGTAGGCGCCACGACTCACCTCACGGGGAGGACCTTTTCAAAGACGCCGCTGGCCAGCTCCCTGTCCGAGACCTTGGGGTCGACGCCAGAAATGTAGAGGAGCGCCTTTGTGAGGTGCGGGTTGGCGGGTCGCTGTTTGGACTCCTGTTGCTGCTGCTGCTGCTGCTGCTGCTGCGGGTCGTGCTGTCCGTCACCACCGGCATCGGCATCGGCATCAGCGTCGGCATGGTCTCCGTTTGTGGCTGCGGCTGCCTGCTCGGCCCGGGCGGCGTCGAGCCTGTGCTGGTTGTGTGGGGCGTAGATAGACTCGGACATAGCTTTCTGAGGTGAGTCTAGGAGGGTGGAAAGGTTGCTGCTGGGACCAGGAAACAGGCGGTTTTGCAACGTTGCTGACAGATCGCCTTTCGCCGAGGGGAGCTCTGTCCGAGTCTGTCGGCCGTCGAAGGCCGGCGGAGAGCGGAGGGCGGGGGAAAAGTGAGCCTGCGATTGGGTCAACGGAGCCTTGAGAGTGGCGGCCGGTTGAGCTCGATGATCGTTGCGAGCGATATGTCGATGCCGTGACAGCGACGAGGTGAGAGGGGTGAGTGTAGAGGGAGTGGGAGTGGGAGTGGGAGTGGAGCTTGACGCGGGGTGGCGAGGGTATCGAGGGAGGAGCTCAGTGCCAACAGGCTTGGTAAGGGAGGCAAGCAAGGCGTCACGCTGTCGGCTTGCCCGCCTCGCTCCGCCCCCGGTCAAGAGTCCAGCGTGGGAGCGCGCGAAAGAGAAAAAAGCTAAAACTCAAAAGTCACATCTGCCTGATCTCTTCGCCTCTGTGACATCACATCGTCACCCTCCTTATGCCACAGCCAGAGCGTCTCCGTTTAATTTTCTTTTTCTTCAGCAGCGACAGCTCTCCCCACGGCAGATCAGACCCAGCGGAGCTTGCGACGTCGCTCTCTCTCCTTCGGCTCTTTCCAGACGACGCACGGTCCCCCCCACTTTGGAGACGCCGGAGGATGATGGAATGCAATGCAAGACCCCAGCGATCGTGGAACGGCCGAACAAAGCAAACAGGGCTACGCTAACGCAGCACAAGGCGACGAATGGTATGGACGAAGAGCTAGGGGACAAGAAAGGAAAGCAAGCGCAAAAAGGGATAACAGACGTATGTGGACAAACGTTCAGATAAGACATCCATCAGCGCCAGAAGATGGAGGGGGAGCGTGCAAGCGTGAGGAGGTGCGCGGATGTTGAGTTGTGTGCTACACAGAGGCGGATCCAGGCAGTGTAGCGCATCCACGGGGCGTGTGCATCGTGTCGAGCGAGGGGACGGGCGTGGATGCTAGGAAGAGCGGAGTCGCAAAGTAGGATGGCGGCGCGCCGACGTGGCGCAAAGGGTACGTCGGCAGCGACAGGGGAGGGGGACGGACGTCGGCGCCTCGCTCAAGCCGCACCGAATGACGACGTAAACTTCTTCTTGAACTTGGAGATTGTCGAGGCCGAGCTGGAAGACCCGGAAGGCCGGCTGTGTCCGCTAGCAGCAGCAGCAGCAGCAGCGTCAGGGGGGCTGCGTTCGTTGCCGCCACCGCCGCCACTCCCCACCGCATCCCTGCTTCCTCCGTGGTGGGCGTATGAGCCGCGCGGGGATTGGTGGTGATGGTGGTGGTGACCGTGCACGTAGGCGCTGGCGTTGATGTTGGGCCCCGTCCGCACGCCCTGCGACGATGGCGACGGCGGTGCGGGAGAGGAGGGCGAGGCATCGCCCAGGTCGCTGTCGACGAGGCGGCTCTTGGCACCCGGTCCGCCGCGGTTATGGCTGTGGCTGCGGGATCGCTGCTGATGCTGATGCTGATGCTGATGCTCTCCTTGCGCCTGCTCCTGCTCCTGCTCCTCTCCCTTGTCGGGCCGTGCAAGCCCAGCCGCGCGGCCGCGGTATTGGGTGGGACTGCGGCGCTCTGCAATGTCCGGGCTGGCCTCGCCGGTCTCGAAGACGTACGGCTCCCCGGCTCTGCCCTTGTCTCTCTTCCTCCTCTCCCTCAGAGGTCCCTTTCGCCCCAACAGCGAGATGGCTTCGGCCAGCTCGACGGGGCGGCCGACGTAATTCCGCTGCCGCAACTCCGGGTGGTTTTCGGCCGTCTCGGTCTCGTCTCCGCCTTCACTGAGCTGGCCGCGGCACCCTTCTGCTTCGCCCGAGCTGCGACCGTGAGCATCGGGTCGCGGCGGGGTCCTGCCGATGCTGCTGCTGCTGCCGCCGTTGCTGCTATGGCTGCCGCCGCTGAGGTGATCCGTAGGGACTGGCATTTGACGATCGGCCGGTGCCGCCCGGCCTGCCTGAAAATCCCGCCCCTGTGTCGTCGCCACCGTCGCCGCCGCAGCTGCAGCTGCTGTTGCCGAGGGCGCTTCGGCCAACGTGCTAAGAAACGTGTTGTTGAGCGGCGTACGAGAGTCTTCCAGACCCGACGACATGGCTGCGGCGAACGGAAAGCCCGCAGCCGATGTCTGGCCTACGCCGGGTGGCGTCGATGGGTTCATCGCGCCCAGCCGCGACGTCGCCGCGGCGTAGGCAGAGTCGCTCGAGCGGTCGGCCGACTCTCGCGCCCTGCCGTGGGCGCTGACCCTGCCGATCTCGATGGGGCCGCTAGATCCTCGCCTGAGGGTGCTGAGCGCCGAGGCGTCGCCGTGCTCGAGCCGCTTTGGTGAGCCTGTGCCGCCTGGCGAAGCACCTCCGTCCAGCATCCGTTCGACCACCGCTACCTCTTCGGCGTCCGTAGCTGTCGTCGCCGCCCCAACCGTCACCGCCGTCTGCTCGGAGGTGACCGCGATGGCCGGGCCCACAAGATCCAGGTCCAGACTCGCATTGACTGCAGCGTCCGCCTCTCCGCCCACGTCTTGCAGGGGCCCGACGCTGGAACCGACCGCCGTGTCGGGCCGCGCCCACTCGGCTCGCCTCAGCGCAGAAACGGCTGTGCCCCGACCCATGCCGCTGCCGATTAGGCGCGACGGTGGCGGTGCTGGCGGTGTCGCGTGTTGGTGTGAGTCCGGCATCGGAAGGACGCCGCCGCCGCCGCCGTCGTCGCTGGGGGTGCGGTCCGAAGTTGATGCGAGACCGCCGATCTGCGCAGATGCGACTCCGAGCGCCGAGGCTATGGCAATCGGCGCCTCGACCTCCGCTCGCGGGGTCGAGGCGTCGACGGCGGGCTGACCATGGGCGGCGCGCGTCTCTTCCGCTGCTGCTTCCTTGAGCAGGGCCTCCTGCCATGCCTCGTCTTCCTCGACGTCGGCCTCGAGATCGGCAAAGGTACGGCAGAGCGGGCACGAGAAGCCCGGATGGTGCAGTGTGAGGAGCGGGCGGATGCACTTGTAGTGGAAGACGTGCGAGCACGGCGCGATGAACAGGGCCTGACAAACCGTCACCGAAAAGAGACCTGCAAAGAAGGGCGGGCGTGGGGTGAGGAGGCAAGGGGAAACGACGTCAGAATGGATCCAACGCTAATCACGCAGCAGGGACATGGGGTGCGGCATGTCGATCGACAAGAAGTTCATCAAAGCAGGAACGCGGGCGCTCACAGATGCAGCAGTCGGTCACGCAGACGCTCTGGCGGTTGGTGGGGAGGGCCTCGACGTCCTTGTCCGTGTTGCCGCTGCTGCCCGATGGCTGGATGGTCGAGCCTTGGAGGGCGCGCAGCTGTCGCAGGGCGTTGATGTTGAACTGGTTGGCTTCCCTCTGCCAGCCGCGGTTGAGCTCGACGCGCATCTTGACGCAGCGATAGATCTCCTCGGTGCCGCCTTGATAGTCGACACCAAGCTGAATGACGTCGCCGTCCTTGATGGCAAAGGGGCGGCTCTCGGCGTTTGGGGCCGAGAGGCGGATGTGGTTGAGGAAGGTTCCGGATGACGACTTGGTGTCCTTGATGAAGAATTTGCCGCCACCCTCGCACCAGATCTCGGCGTGGCCGCGGCTGACGACCTTGCTTTTGAAGGCGACGCGGGACGAGTCGATGCGCGCCGCGCCCGCGCCACCGGCCTGGCCCGCGCTGACGGTGATGGCGCCGCCCCTGGCTCCTGGCTGCCCGACGGCCGAGTAAGTCGGCTCGGCAGCGGCCTGGCCCGTCGCACCCGCTCCAGTTGCGCCGGCCGAGGCGACGGTGGCCTGAGCCAGAACGGGCGGCTGGCGGTCGGTGAAGCGGCCCACCTTGACGGGCGTGTTACCCTCCCTCAGGTCCCTCTCGATCGGCTCAAAGTGAAGCGAGCGGGTAGCCTCGAGGTGCGGGACGAGGCGGATCCGATAAACGTTTGGAGACAGGCCTGCGGCGCCGCCTTCGAGAGTAGTGGCACCGTTGCTGTTGCCGCTTGTTGTCGTCGTCGTCGTCGTCGTCGTCGCTTCGTGGGCGGGAACGTCAGCCGGACCGGGCAAAGACGCTGTTGCTGCACCGCCGCCGCCGGATGTGGGCGACACTCCGCGGGGACCGTTGCTGCCGCCGGAGACCATCGCCGATGCACTAGGAGCCTCGTCAGCCAGCACCGCCAAGGTGCGCGAGTTGGCCATACCGGCGCCGTGGCTGTCATGGCTCTGCAGCGCGAGGCTATTGTACGAGGCAGACTGCGAGACGGGCGCCGGAGCAGGCGGCGAGGCCGGCCGGCTGGCCCGAGACGGCGTGCTCCGCCCGCGGTTCTCGGCGAGGTAACTGGCGCCTCTCGGCTGCTGCTGACCAACACCGCCGATGGCGGCTTCTCTCGCCTGCGACTGGGTCGCCTGGGCATCGAGCCGTCCCGCCCCTTGGCTGTAGCGTCTGAACATCCTACCGAACGGGTTGCTGCCGCCACCGCCGTTCGTCGTGTTGCTGCTGCTGCTACGGGTGTTGTAGGCGGCACCTCCCCCTCCTCCTCCTCCTCCGTTGCTGCTGTCGTTGATCATGCTGCTGCTGGTGTTGTTGCACAGCTGAGAGGCCAAGAAGCGGGGCTCTAGCAACGACGGAAAGGCGCGGCTGCTGTTGCTGCTGCTTGAAAGGTCGTTTGCGGTGGCAGGTCGAAGGCGAGGGCCAGGGCCGAGCCTGTTGCGGGATCGCTCGGATGACGAGCGCGAGTCTGGGCCGGAGGGCTGGTTCGTTTCTCCGACGTGCTGGCTCGCGGTGCCAGGAAAGACGTGCGAGGACGATGAGCTGCGCGGCAGGCCGAGGCGACTCGGAGCAATCTGTTCGCTCGTGGGAAGGCCTCCCGGCGCTTCTCTGGCGTGGGTGGAGTGCTGCTGCTGCTGCTGCAACGACGAGGAGGGAAGCGCGCTCTCGTGGCTATAGACCTGTGCGGTCTTTGGCCGCCTGCCAAAGTGGCGACCGAGAAAGCGCGACGAGGTGGACGAAGAGGCGGCGGGAGAGTGAGACGAGATAGGCTGGCTGCGGCCGACGGGCTGCTGAGCCGTGTTGGAGCGGGAATGCGTATTGAAAGTTGAGGTGGATACGCCCGGACAGGACATCGAGCTCCCTTGGTGGCGAGGCTGGGACAGCTGCCCTCTACAGGTAGGCCGTGCCAGACGCGAAAGAGCTGGAGGCGGAGCTGGAGGCGAACCGTGTTTGCGCGACAAGGTGAGAAGAGAGCAGATACTAGGTAGCCTACATCCAGATGCCCAGGACACTCAAACGCGATGACGGGCAGGTGAGGCTTGGGTGCGTGTGTGATGGCAAAGAGGTGAGAGAGGCGAGAGAGGCGAGCAACGAGGGACGGCGCGCGAGGCTGAGCTGGGGCCAGCAGGGCGGGCGACTAAAGGCCCACCAAGGAAAGCCCTGCGTCGCCTTGCCCTGCTGTCTGCTGCCTGCTGCCGTCTCGCACGATAGGACTAGGCCAAGCGCCGCGCCCAACCTCGGCTCCGCATGTCAAACTGTGGAGAGAGAGAGAGAGAGAGAGGTTGCCAGCCGCCGAAATCCAAACACTTTTTCTTTTCTTTTCTTTTTCTTGCGCTCCGCTCGCCTGCTTGTTGGGTGGCGGCGACGCTCCTCTCCTCCTTTCCTCCTCTCCTCCACTCTCTTTTCCCAACCATCCACCAACGGCCAACACCTCCCCCGCCATCGCCACCGTCACTACCACCAACACCTCCGTGCACCACCCTCCCATCCTACAGCCACCAGGCGGGGCCTCTGCTCCCCTCCCCGTGTTCGTGACGACCGCCTCCGACCTGCCTGCGACGCCCCGCCTTGCCCCCCGACCCGCAGGGTCAACGCCCTAGGTCAGGACCTCGCTTTGCACCGCTTTCTTCTCTTCGGCCCGTATTCACCTGTCTAGAACCCGCACCCCTCTCCGCCCTACCGCCATGGCTTCCTCTCTAGCCGTCCAGCTCGCCAACGTCCGCTCCTATAATGCCGACCGCCTATCGGCCTCTTCCACCATCTCGTCCAAGGTCTCCTATCTGTTCCCGCCAAAGACGGCTGTCCAGCAGGATTTCTACACTGTCCACGCTCTCGCCACCGGCGGTTGGAACGAGCTCTGCGCAGATGACGCCGCACTCGCGCACTGGCACGGTGGCGCGCTCCTCTTTGGCGAAGAGAGCCGCCAAAAGGATCGCCTGATGCTGTCGCAGCCGGAGAACGACGAAATCGACGCCGCCGTCCGCCACTTCCTCCGGCTCGTTGGTGCCGTGCTTCTCTCCAAGGGCGCATCAAAGTGCATCGAGTGGCTCGTACGCCGCTTCCGCGTCCATGAGTTCAGCGCTGACGACGTCCTCGCCGCATTCCTCCCATACCACCACACCCCTCAGTTCGCCCGCATGCTCACCATCTGCAAGATCGAGGGCAAGCCCCACCTTCAGTTTCTCCTTTCGCTCAAGAAGGCGGCCACGCCACTCCCCGCCTCGGTGCTCCAGGCTGCCCTGTTGGGCCCTACAAATACCACGGCCAGCCTTGACCTGCTCCGCTGGGTCGCCGGCCTCATCACCGCAAATGGAAGCCAGAGCAGCGGGACGACGCGGCAGCTCGCCCAGCCGCACAGGATCCTCGTCAGCTTCTGGACATCGACGCTGGTCCAGATGTGCGTCCGCTGGGCCGGGCAGCAGCGCGAGCAGCTCGGCGGCGGCCTCTCGCGCTCGACCTCGAACAAGAAGAAGTCGACAAAGGCGAAGCAGGCCGACGCCCAGTCGATCCTCACCGTACTGCTCCCTTTGGCTGTCGAGGTGGCTAGCACCGGCGCGCTCGGGCTCGACGCCCAGGTGGGCGGCTTCATGCTCCTCTGCTCGGTCGCCAGCGCCTTTCCCCTCAGCCGCCAGGCGGTCCAGGGCGCATTTGGCAGCCTCGCAAAGGGCCTCCACGCCGGCGGCGCCGATGCTGGTGCGCGGCGGCATCCCGCCCTCTCGCGAGCGATGCTGGCGGCCAGCTACGCGCTCTGCGCCAGCCCCGAGGACGTCGCGGACCCGCTGACGCTCCGGGCGCAGGCTGGTGACCGGCTGGTGCCGGACAGCGTGGCGCGCACCCTGGTCCCGTCGGCTTCCGACCTCGTTGCTTCGATCAAGAAGTCGTCGCTGGTCCATGAGGTCGAGCCGTTCGTGAACCACTTTCTCTCGGCCCTCGTCGTCCGGCTGGCAGACGAGCCCTCGGCCGACCTGCTCGAGTCGCTGCTCCTCCTCCAGGCGACGTCTGATACCATCATCACAAAGGTGCTGGCGATCCTGCTCGAGCTTCCGCTGTCGACTTCGTCGTCATCGTCGTCCGCGTCGATTGAGGACGCGCCCGGCTTCGCATTTGTTCGTCACCTCGACGACGAATTGCTTCCGGCCGCCCGCACCCACCGTGTCAAGGTGCTGGCGGGCCTGCGCCAGCGACGATCCAACCTCTTTGACGCCGCCGTCAAGGGTGCCACCTCTGGCGAGGCGCAAGGCAGCAAGAGGCTGGCTGCCATCTGGCAGGTCGTCCAGGCGGTGATGAGTGTCGAGGCGGGCGCCAGCTTTGACGATGCGGCCAACGGCGGCGGCGCCGAAAGCGACACCAATGTCCTCTGGCTCGCCATCCATAGCGCCGACGCGGCCCAGCGCAACTTGGCGCTCCGCCAGCTGCTCGACGAGGTCGCCGCCGGCCGCGTCTCGGCCAAGGATGCCATGGTCCGCGATGCGCTTGAATCGCGCATCCAGGACTCATCCGAGGCGGTGCTGGCGACGCTCTACTCGAAACCGCAGAGCCTGCTCGAAGCCATTGACGGCGAGACGTTGCTCGAGGCTATTACTCAGGCGCTCTCCGGTGTATCGTTGTCGTCGTCGTCGTCGTCGGGCGGCCACGGCGACGAGCTGTCGCACCACCTTGGCTTCCTCCTCAGCAGCTTCCTGCCCGCCCACCCGGACCTCGCCGGTCGGGCCATCCAGACCGCTCTATGGCCGCGCCTGCTTTGGACCTCAGCCTCCCGTCAGGCCGCTGAGACCTCGGCCAAGACGATCGCTCTGGCTAAGCTCCAGGACGGCGACGACGACAAGAGCCTCGCCGGCGCTCTGCTTGCAGGCGCCGCGCAGGCCGGACGACGGGCCGACTCGATCGAGCCCGCCGAGGCTAACGAGCTCATCGTGACTCAGCTGGCGACGAGGATCGCCGCAATCAAAGATGACAAGCCGAAGCAGTCCTGGATCAACTTCCTCTTTGATCAGGCCTCTTCTGCCAGCGGTACCGTCGCCGCCGCCGCTGCCTCCGATACTGCCGCGACCCAGCGCCGTCCGTCGCAAATCCTGGCCTCTCTGGTGCTGATCCGCATGCTCAGTCTGGTTGACGAGAGCCGCTTCCAGCGTCTCGCTAGCCGCGCGATCGCCAACATCGCCGACCCGGTCCTCGCCGTCCCCGAGCTCGAGCAGAAGGCGGACAAGGGCGCGCTCGCCTCGTCTTTGTCTCCGTCATCGTCATCGTCGGTCACCGCCAGTCGCGGCACCGTTAGCACCGATCTGCACGCCTCCATCTACCGCGCCACGCTTGCGCCGCGGACGCTGCGCAAGCTAGCCGGTGAGCTGCTCCAGCAGGTGGTGCTCGGCCTGCGCATCCCCAAGCTCTCGGCCATCTTGACCGGCCCGTCGACCGGAGCCAGCGCTAGTGTCATTGCCGGTGGTGTCTCCAGCGGCAAGGGCATCAGGGACTTTTCGGCCGTCGGGCTGCTCTCATCGCTCTACGCTATGGCGAACACCGCCTCGACCGGCGCGTCCCTCTCCAAGCTGCTGCTGCAGACGCTCTTTGTCCGCCTGCGCGACTCGGTGCTGCCCTTCCTTGCCAACACCTGGACCCATCCCAACAGCGTCAACGTCATCACCGTCCGGCTCGCGGCTTTGCGACATGCCAGCGCCTACCTCCAGGCCTTCGCCGCCGAGGGCTTGGCAAAGGACTTCCAGGTCGTCGTCCCCGCGCTGCTGGTCGCCCTTGCCGATGGCGAGCCATCGATCCGCATGGCTGCCGTTGCCTGCCTCGAGGACGTCCTAGCGGTCTGCCAAGTCGCCAGCGCCAAGGCGGCCAAGAATCTCGAGGTGTACGGCTACGACGCCATCTACGGCGAAGCGTCATCCAAGGATCTCCAGTACCTCGACCTCGCCTCGCTGGTGCGCTACCTCGGCGAGCTGCTAGCGCGCAAGACGGCCTACCGCAACGACGCCCACTTCCTCCCGCAGTTGCACAAAGACCTGCTCAACGTTAACAAGCAGGACGGGCGCAAGGACGTCAACTACAAGTTCTCGATCCTCTGCTTCCTCTGCTCGCATATCGTCAGTTGGCAGGACGCGCCGCTTCGCCTCGCCCTCCTCGAGACGCTCCAGGGCGTCAGCGATGCGTCGAAGCTGACGACGCTATTGCCGCTACTGCGCGGGCTGGTGCGTAACGAGCGCAGCGCGACCATCGGCCTGGCCAATATCGTCAACCGCCGACGCTACGCCGAGCTGCTGTTCGCCTGCTACGACAAATCGTGCCGCTCGGTGCTCGAGGACGCGGCCAACGGCAGCTGGAACCTCTTCCTCGACGCGCTTGGCGGCGGTAGCGACGGCAGCGACGTCCAGACGCCGGCGGTCCTGGCGCTCCAGCGCCGCAACGGCCTCTTTGCCGCCATCGAGCTGCCGATGCGCCAGGAGGCCTACCAGCACCTCGCAACCATTGTCGCTGACCCGGCGCGTCCCGCGACGCCCGAGGCCCAGGCCTGCCTGCGCGATCTCGACATCGGCGCCGTTATCCTCGTCTCGGTGCTTGCTGAGCTGCGCGATACCGTCACCACAAAGGCGCTCGAGGCTCCCGAGGCCAAGCGGGCGCGCACCTCTCTCGGCGCTGACGAGACGGTCCGTCGCGCCGCGTCTGTGCTCGTCGTGATCCTCGAGTCGGCCTCGGGCAAGAAGCTGGCGCGCTCCGGCACGCTGGTGTTCGAGATGTTCGAGGTGCTGCGCGTCTCGGTCGAGCTGCACGCCAGCCTCGCCGTCAACGCCGAGTACATGATGCAGCTGTCGATGTCGTGCCTGGCCAACCTGGTCGATGGGCTCGACGCCGAGACGGCCCCCGCCGACATCGTCCAGAGCCTGCGCGCCGATATCATCGTCAGCGCCATCAAGGCGTCGCACAACCCGCAGACGTTCCAGCACGCGCTCCTCCTCCTCTCGCGCGTCGCTGCCATCGCGCCCGAGCCGGTGCTCCACAACGTGATGCCCATCTTCACCTTTGTCGGCTCGATGGTGCTGCAGCGCGACGACGCCTTCAGCTACACGGTCGTCGAGAAGACGCTCAAGAGCATCGTCCCGGCACTCGTCGAGTCGCTCAAGCGCCGGCAACAGCAGGACGGCGTCGACGATATGTCCGACGCCGAGACCGACGCCCACTTTGCGCTCATGTGCGAGGCGCGGGGCTTTGTCCGCGTCTTTACCGATGCGGCCCATTACGTCCCCAAGCACCGCCGCCAGATCTTTTTCAAGCTGCTGGTCGAGATCCTCGGCGCCGAGGACTTCTGTGCCGCGATCTGCATGCTCCTTGTCGACCGCTCGGCGTTGAAGATCGCCAAGCAGCCGCGCCAGGACGTCGAACAGACGATGCAGCTACCGCTGGCCGTCATCCAGGCGCAGCCGGCCCTCGTTCAGCTGCAGGCTGTCAATCAGATCTGGGCCGAGGTGCTGCGGATTTGGGCTCACCGCTTGGAGATGAGCGACGCACTCGGCGAGCACGTCTTTCTCGACCGCGCCGGACGGATGGACAAAGAGCACATCGACAAGCATGCCGAGCCGATCCGCCAGATCCAGGCGCTCGTCCTCTACATCCGCCAGGTGCTCGAAAGCAAGGCCTTCCTGGCCGCCCAGTCCAGTTCGATCGGTGCCGTCGGCGCCAAGGAGCTCGGCGTCCGCTTCGAGGACTTTATTCGCTTCGCCCTCACCGCGGCTGACCCGCTCTCGCTCGACCACGCGTCGATCAACACCGTGGCCCAGGAGGCGCTCACCGTCGCAATGCCTTTCGTCCCGATCGTCAACGTGATGAACGTCGTCACGGCGCTGATCAAGACCGAGGACGGCAGCAGCGAGGTGGCGCGCAAGACGAGCGGCTTCTCGCTCTTCGCCTCGCGCATGGCCGCGCTGGACGCCGACTCCGAGGACCGCAAGGCGGCTGCCGTCTACACCGCCAACGTCGTCGCCAGCGCGCTCAACGTGCTTCGCGCCGCGCCTTCGTCGAAGGCTGCCGCTGCCACCGGCACCGATGCGCTCCGCCAGGCTGCGCTCGACGCCATCAAGGCCCTCAGCGCCTCGGCGCTGGCCTCGGAGCACGGCCCGCTCGCCGCCACGATCCCCGCCCTCGTCTCGGTTGGACAGGCGGCCGACGTGGTGCCCGCCTCATCGCGCATCACCGTCTTTTCGATCAGCCGCCGCCTCGCCGACAAGCTGGGCCCGCGGCTCATCCCGCACCTCGCCATGCTGGTGCCGTTCTGTCTCTCGACCGTCGACGCCTCCATGGCTGCGTCGGCCGCTACGGGCAGCGGCCAGTCGGCCTCGCTGCGCACCGGCGCGTTCGACACGCTGACCGGCCTCTTTGGCAGTGTGCCTACGTTCATGACGAGCTACGTTGTCGACATCGTCAAGGCCTCGATCTCGCCCGAGCTCAAGGAGGCGATGGCGAGCTTCAGCGGCAGCAGCACGGCGAGCGAGCGATCGCTCAATGCGCTGCTCTCGACGCTCATCAAGAAGACGCCGGCACAGAACCTGGTTGACTCGATCTTAAAGATCTGGGATCACACCATCGCGGCGTCGAGCGCCACAGGCACCGCTGGCGGCGACAAAGGCTCAGACTTGGACGACGATGGCAAGTCGGTTCGCCTCGTCGCGCTCTTCGACTTCCTCAGCCGTGCCCTCCGGCAGACGGACCGTGCGGCCATGTCGCAGACATACAAGACGGTCTTCCGCTTCATCCTCAAGGCGTTCGACCTGCGGCGCCTGCAGAAGGACGCGTCGGTCGCCGAGTATGCCAGCATCGACGTGGATGCGATCGAGGACCACGCGATCCAGGCGCTGCTCAAGATGGTGCTCAAGCTCAACGAGAGCAGCTTCCGCCCGCTGTTCCTGCGCCTGTTCGACTGGGCCGTGCTGGACCTGGTCGACGACGACACGGCGTCCAACGATTCAGCGCTGCTGGCGCGGCAGGTGGTGCTGTTCAAGACGTTCAACGCGCTCTCGGACCAGCTGCGCGGCCTGGTCTCGAGCTACTACTCGGTCCTTCTGGACCACTCGGTCGAGATGATGCAGCACTACGGCAAGGCGCGCATCGGCTCGCGCACCTCGTCGGCCGAGGAGCTCGAGGACGCACGATCCCTCTGGCTCGCCATGGTCTCGTCGCTGCAGAAGAGCGCGCGGTACGACGAGGGATCCTTCTGGACGGCGTCGCGCGCACTCAAGGTGATCCCTTGCCTCCTGTCGCAGACGTCGCTCTGCGTCGGCGTTGCCAAGAAGGACACGCTGTCGATCCCACTCGAGACGCTCTCTAGCCACCTCGTCAAGACAACGGCATCGCTCGCCCACGCTGTGCCGGTGGAGAACGTGCTCAAGGCGATGAACGCCTCGCTGCTCACGCTATCGTCGTCGAGGTCGGCGCACAGCGTGCGCATCGTCGCGCTGCGCGTGCTCACGGCCGTGTGGAACAAGCAGGGAGAGGCGATGCTCAACCTCGTCCCCGAGACGGTGGCGCAGGTGAGCGAGCTGCTGGACGACGACGAGAGGGACGTTGCGCAAGAGGCGAGCGAATTCAAAGAGGCGATCGAAAGGGCGCTCGGAGAAAGTCTGGATGCGTACCTGACGTAGAGGCGCCCGTGTTGGGGGGGGGAGGGCGTTGTTGTCGAGCTGTGGAATCTTCAATATGCATAGATCTAGTCTACAAGGACCTTCTCTGAATGATGTGTGTGCTAAAGCTTGCGGCTCGACCGACGACGGAAAAAGAGCCTGGGACGACGGTGATGGCGATGACGAGCGAGGATAGCCAACAAAGCCCCACCTCCCTCGCTCCCTCGCTCCCTCGCCCCCTCGCCCCCTCGCCTTTGCCGCCCTGTCGTCAAACGAGCGACGAGAGAAGCCAAGGAGAAGCGCAGAGGACCGGTGGAAAGTGCGTACAGCCAAGGTGCAGTACGGTGCAACCAACCATAGCGAAAGCCGGTGCGCTCACGCTGCAGCGCCGCCGCCCGACCATCGGCGTCGCTGGGTCCGTGCGGGTCGACGCAATTTCTCATCAGTTTGCCGCTGGCCCATGCGCCACTCACCACTGCCTTCGCCGTCAAAGGTAGGCGAGGCAGCCAGCCTGGCAAAGGCAAAGGCGGACGGCTGCGCGCGCGCGCAAACCCCTCCCGCCGCCCTCCGGCCCGTACCGAAGGAGAGCATCAGCATCGTGACCCCGCAGGGAGGCCACGGCACAGCGTCACGGCAGCCCCCCCCCCCCCCCCCCCCCCGGAAATTATTTATTGTCGCCATCTCTTGCCTCGCCACCCGTCTCCCTTTTCCTCCCATCTTCGATCGCCACCGTACCATCCCTTTCTTACCACACACAACAAGCAAAAGGGCATCCCACACGGAGCGTCGCACCGCATCTAGACTTTTCCAGCACAGCACTTGTCGATACCATGGGCGAGTGTCCCGTTCACGCTATCGACCGCAAGAAGGTCCCCGTCGCCGGCGGCGGCCAGCGCAACTCCGACTGGTGGCCCAACGAGCTCGAGCTCAACGTCCTCCGCCAGCACAATGCGCGTTCCGACCCGCTCGGGGACGACTTTGACTACGCCGCCGCCTTCGAGTCCCTCGACTACCAAGGCCTCAGGAAGGACCTCACCAACCTCATGACGGACTCGCAGGACTGGTGGCCCGCAGACTTTGGCCACTACGGCGGTCTCTTCGTCCGCATGGCCTGGCACAGCGCCGGCACCTACCGTGTCTACGATGGCCGCGGCGGAGGAGCACAGGGCCAGCAGCGCTTCGCCCCGCTCAACTCGTGGCCCGACAACACCTCGCTCGACAAGGCGCGCCGCCTCCTTTGGCCCATCAAGCAGAAGTACGGCAACAAGATTTCGTGGGCCGACCTCTTCCTCCTCACCGGCAACGTCGCGCTCGAGTCGATGGGCTTCGAGACCTTTGGCTTCGCTGGCGGCCGCCAGGACACGTGGGAGGCCGACGAGTCGACCTACTGGGGCGCCGAGGAAACGTGGCTTGGCAACGATGAGCGTTACTCGAAGGGCAACAAGGGCCGCGCCGAGCACGGTGTGATCGACATGCAGCAGGACGCCGGAGACTGCAAGAACATCCACACGCGCGACCTCGAGGAGCCGTTGGCCGCCTCGCACATGGGCCTCATCTACGTCAACCCCGAGGGTCCCGACGGCGTCCCCGACCCCAAGGCGGCCGCCCGCGACATCCGCACCACCTTTGGCCGTATGGCGATGAACGATAAAGAGACGGTTGCCCTCATTGCCGGCGGCCACACGTTTGGCAAGACGCACGGTGCCGCACCCCCGGAGCCCCACGTCGGCAAGGAGCCCGCCGCCGCCGGCATCGAGCAGCAGGGCCTTGGCTGGGAGAACAGCCACGGCACCGGCAAGGGTCCCCACACGATCACATCCGGCCTCGAAGTCATCTGGACGAAGACGCCGACCAAGTGGAGCAACTCGTACCTCGAGTACCTGTTCAAGTTCGACTGGGAGCTCACAAAGAGCCCCGCCGGCGCCCACCAGTGGGTCGCTAAGGACGCCGATGCCTTCATCCCCGACGCCTACGACGCCAGCAAGAAGCACAGGCCGACGATGCTGACGACCGACCTCTCGCTGCGCGAGGACCCAGAGTACGAGAAGATCTCGCGTCGTTTCCTCGAGAACGAGGCTGAGTTCAAGGACGCCTTTGCGCGCGCGTGGTTCAAGCTGCTCCACCGCGACATGGGCCCGCGCTCGCGCTGGCTCGGTCCGGAGATCCCGCGCGAGGTCCTACTCTGGGAGGACCCCATCCCCGCGGCCGAGGGCCCCACGATCGACGAGCACGACATCGCCTCACTCAAAAAGTCGGTCCTCGCGACGGGTGTTGAGCCGTCGAAGCTGATCTCCACCGCCTGGGCCTCGGCTTCGTCGTTCCGCGGCAGCGACAAGCGCGGTGGCGCCAACGGCGCGCGCATCCGCCTAGCGCCCCTGAAGGACTGGGAGGTCAACAACCCCACTCAGCTGGCCCAGGTGCTCAAGGCGCTCGAGGGCGTCCAGCAGCAGTTCAACTCGTCGGCCTCGGGCGGCAAGAAGGTCTCGATCGCCGACCTGATCGTCCTCGCCGGTTCGGCCGCGCTCGAGAAGGTGGCCGGCGTCCCCGTCCCGGTCCCTTTTACCGCGGGCCGCACCGACGCTTCGCAGCAGGAGACGGACATCGGCTCGTTTGAGCACCTCCGCCCCGTCGCCGACGGCTTCCGCAACTACGGCCGCTCGACATCGCGCGTCCGCACCGAGCAGTACCTCATCGACCGGGCGAGCCTGCTCAACCTCTCGGCGCCCGAGCTGACGGTGCTCGTAGGCGGCCTGCGCGTCCTCGGGACCAACTACGACAACTCGAAGCACGGTGTCCTCACCGAGCGCCCGGGACAGCTGACCAACGACTTCTTTGTCAACCTGCTCGACATGTCGACGCAGTGGAAGTCGACCGAGGGCGCGCTCAAGAACGAGGTGTTTGAGGGTGTCGATCGCAAGACGGGCCAAAAGAGGTGGACGGCGACGCGCGCCGACCTCGTGTTTGGCTCGCAGGCCGAGCTGCGTGCCATCGCCGAAGTGTACGCCCAGTCCGACTCGGCGGAGCGCTTCACGCGCGACTTTGTCGCCGCCTGGGCCAAGGTGATGAACCTCGACAGATTCGACCTCGCCAAGAAGCGGGACGTTGCCAGCAGCAGCGGACGCACGCGTCTCTGAAGCCAGTCGGACCGGAGCGACCCCTCTGGTTCACCACCGATCAAGAAGATGAGGCCGTAGTGTCGTGCCCCCCCCCCGCACGACCCTGAGTCCCCAGTGCACGCTCGACGACCTGGCTAGCTAGCTAGCTATCACCTTGTTTGTCACGATACCGAATATATAATGCAGATGAAACGAATGCCAAACGTGTCCACCGTTCCAACATCTCTGCAGTAGTTTGTGTGGGTGTGGGTGGCGACTCTGCTCGACGACGATCTGTAGTGATCAGGAGTGTCCTCGAGTTGCTGACATCAGCACGATCAAGATTGCCGACGAACAACGACGACCGGTCCATGAGCAAGGATGCGGTACAAGAACGGTGCACGACCGTTCTACGTCCTGACACAAGTCACAAGCCGACTCGCTAACGCTTGCCTATCAGCCAGCTACAAGAGTCCCCCCACGCGTCTCAACAAGATACTAGCGGCCGACGAACTCCCTTCTGCACCTGACGCTATATTTGTCGACGTCTCCTCTGTCGTTGTACGTTCGAGCGATTGAGTCGGATGCTGTAGTACAGCATCGAGACTTGGTCTGTTCCTTCTCGACCTGATTGGACTCGTAGAAGCGATGATTGGTGGGAAGATGTTATTCTGATCTTTCCCTGCAGGAGCACCGGGTGAAGGTGACCAAGGTGGACCGCCAACTGAGGTAGTGGAGAATCGTCCTAGAGTCTGTGAGAGGAAGCCGCCGCCTCCGCCTCCGCCTCCGCTTGTAGGCCTACCTGCTGTCGTCGTTGGGCTAGTAGAGGCAAGAGCATGACGATCTTCGTAGGGTCGCGCAGACGAGATGCTACCACCTCCACTGGCGGATGCGGGGGATAGGAGACTGCTTCGTCCCGTAGCCTGTTCAGTGCTGATCTTGGAAATTGCTTCGACAGGCGGTCCGGCCAGGCTGCTCGTGAGACCGCGCGGCGATCCCATCGTGCCCGTCGAGGGCGAAGAGGTGAGCGAGAAGCCGCTTGTGCGTCCTGCCGTGCTGCTGCCCCGCCTTGCGTCCATCGTCGGGATGGCAGAGGGAACGGCTGCGTCGGTCCATCGCTGTACTTTCGGCGGGGCAGGCGCTGCTGGTTCTACTGCCGTGCCGCCGCCGCTCGTGGTGGTCGCGGTGACTTTGCTCTCCTCGAGCGGCGCATTGATGCGTTGCGACAGCGTCGTCTTGCGCAGAGGGACGTGTCGATCATTCGCCAGGCTCGAAGAGAGGTTGGCGCCCGACGGGCTCTGCGAAAAGGGGTTGGCGGGCGCGGGCCCAGCTTCGGCCTCGACCGACGTCGTCTGGTCGTAGAGGCGCGACGTCTGCGAGGCTGGGGCAGAGGCAAGCCCACCGCCGTGGTAGCGTCGCGACTCGTATCGTGCGCTGCGAGTCGAGCCGCGTCCAAAAGCGGGCAAGGCGGCAGCACGCTCGATGATAGCCGAGCGCTTCGATTCGCTGCCGCTCGTGCTGCTGTCTCCTCCGCCACCCTCGCCGCTGCCGAAAACGGTGCCGCTGCCTTGTCCATGGCTGTTGCTGTGTAGCGAGTGGCCGATGGGAGGCGCAGGCGGACCGCCAAAGCTCGAGCCGGAGATGCCCATCCCGGTCCTGAAGCCGCCGACGCCGGCATCTCGACCGTCCTCGAGTGCTTCCGCTGCCGAAGCCGGATGCATAACGAGAGAAGCACTTCCGCCTTCACGTGCAACTCCACCGTCGTTCGGCGGCCGCGAGATCCAGCTTCGAGCTCCGCCGGTGCCGTTGCCATTGCCGCGCAATGAGACCGGCGAGGTCGCTAGGATCGCCCGTGTCAGCGCCGAGGGGGCGCCAGCCGTGCTGCGCGTCGGCGATGTGGCATTGGCAGCGATCTGGGAAAGTGAGGTGGCGGGGGCCTCGTGAAATCGAGGACATCGCTCCGAGGACAGCGGCGGCGAGACTGGAGGACCGCCGCCCGACGGTGTCTGCGGTCCTGCCGACGGAATCCCGAGACGCTCGCTGCGGCCCGTGACGGGAACGGAGGGTGGCGCTACGGCACGCGGGGGCGAGCCGTCCGGCGTCACCATCGGTGGGGTCGAGGAGCGGTGCGCGCGATCGTCATCGTGGTCGTTGTGGTTGTCGATGGTGGACAGCCGGGCGGGATCGGACGGCCTGTCGCCTTCGCTTGCCCGGCGAAAAATGGCCTTCTTGTCCTTCTTAGAAACACTGGCCAGCCTCTGGTCCTCTTCTGCAGCAACGTCCCTTGACTGAACCTGGGGCTGCTTGCCTTCTTCATTTCCTTCCGGCCGCTCGGCGATGCTCCTCGAAGACAGGATGTCGCTTTTCCGCCTCTCGCCCATCCTGTCCTTCTTGGCCGCCGAGTCTGTCGCTGCGGTGGAGGACAGGGCGGCCGAGCTCTTGCGGGACCGCAAAGCAGGCGGTGCCACGCTGCTGCCGTTCCACGTCTCGACGTCCAGCAGGTAGAAGCGCACGCCCTCGGCCAGCTGGAACGGGTTGCCGTCGCTATCGTCGTCGCGCTTGCCGACGTTGGTGGCCACCTGGTCGGTGATGGCGACGATCCGCGCGACGATCCACTCCTTGGTCTTGAGCTGCTCGGCCAGCTGGCCCGTGGCGCGCAGGAAAAAGTGCGGGAAGCTGATGTTGAAGGCAGCCCACGGCTTTGCGGTTGAGTTGCGCGTCGGCAGGAAAAGGGCCAGGTCACCCGCCTGGAAGTTGCGAAAGGAGATCTTGTCCCTCGCCGCGGCCAATGCCCGCTGTGTCTTCTCGTTTGAGCTCTTGTACGCCTTCTGCCACTTGCGGATCAGCGTGGCGAGCGAGTCGAGCTTGCCCTTGACCTCCTCGAAAGCGTCGACCGGGTCAAATACGCGCAGCGCCTCGAGCGTCACATCGACGTCGGCGGTCTCGGCCTCGGCCTCGAACGCCTCCATCGCAGCCTGCCGCTCTGCCTCGGACACGACCGACATCGTCATGGCGCTACCGCTACCGCCGTCAACGTCGGTGACGGAGCGCTGCTGCGCCGACGCGAGGAGGGCGCCGTTGCTGGTGGACGCAGTCGCACCTTTCGACGAAGACGACAGCGCCGGCATCGCCCGGACCGCCTTGTGCAGCTGGTGCGATCGCGCGAGCAGCGGTCTGGCCGCTTCGAGCAGCTGCTGCCGGCTCGCTTCAAACTCACGCCGGGCGGCCTCAGCCTGGTCGGCGAGCTCCCTGGCCTGCTCCATCTCCTTGACGATCTCTTCGTGCGCATCGTCGGCGGCACGGAGCTGGCCCTTGAGCAGCTCGATCGCCTCGTGGTCAGGCTTCTGGCCATCCTCGGCGCGCTTGGTGCGGATGCGTTGGTCGTGAAGGTCGTGCTTGAGCGCACGAACCTTTTCTTCGAGGATGGCGCGATCGCCGTCGGCCTCGGCGCGGTGCGAGCGGATCTGCTTCTCCTTGGCCGCCTCGATCTCGGCGATCGTCTCGCGCACCGTGTTGGTCTCGGCATGGGCGACCGAGACCTGCTCTGTCAACTCGTCGATGCGCTGTTGGGCCGCGCGCAGTTCCTGCTCGGCGCTGGAGCCCTCGCTCAGCAGTGCCTCGATCCGACTGCTAGCGTCTAGCCTCGCTGCCCGCGCCTCGTCCAGCTCGACCTGCATCTCGTGGAGGTGCGTCTCGACCTCGTTGGCGTGGTCGCTCTCCTCGATCGCCTCCTGGCGCGCCTCGGCCTCTGCGCGACGTGCCTCTTCGAGTCCGCTGCGGAGGTGCGACACCTCGTCGGCCATGTTGAGGCGACGCTCCTTTTCCAGCTCTAGATCCGCCTTGACGGTGTCGAGAATCACCTCGACCGCTTTGTGCTGACATGCGAGCGTCTCGTTCTTCGAGCGTTCGGCGGTCAGCTCTTTTTGCAGATCTTCGAGCTGCGTCCTCAATGTATCGAGCTCGGTCTGGTGCTTCTCGGCTGCCGCCTCTTCGTCCTTCTTCCTGACTGCCCGCTCTTCCTGCAGCTGTCGCTCGAGAGCCTCGATCTCGCTACGGTCCGGCGGAGCGGGAGCAGCCTGCAGTCGCTTCCACCTGCCTCGTTGCCGTGCACGTGCTCGTATCGACGTCTCGGAACCGCTGTCGTCGTCGTCGGCGGCCTCGGATCCATCGTCACCACCGCCGTCGTCGTCGCCCAGCAGCTGTGTGTGGACGAGGTAGACGAACTCGTGCTCCCAGTCGTCGAGGACCGCCATCAGACGCTGCAACGCCGCCTTGACATCTTGAATCGCGCTAGGTCCGTCGCCCTTGACGACGTGGCCCTCGTCCATCAGGCGCTGATCGACGACGTCGAGCAGCTGCAGCAACGCCTCGAGGTCGTCCCGACCCAGCTCGGCCACATCGTCGCCGCCACTGCCGGTCCGGGTGGTGGTGATCTCGAGGCTAGGCGCCATCTCGTCTATCCCCTTGACTTCCCACGGCAGCTGTCCAAAGACATCGGAGCGGTACTGCTGACGCCGCTTGCGCTCAGTGGCCGAGAGCTTGGCCATCAGCTCGGCCAGCGTTTGCGACTTGGAGAGAAAGTGCTTTGCAAATTCGCGCCGGCGGACCACCTCGAGCACGGTGGCACCGTAGGCCCAGAGCATGCTCTTGAGCCGGTGGAGGTGCTTGAAGCCGTCGACCTTGTTGGAGTGTAGGTCGGCGTCAACGGCGGCGAGATGGGATCCAAGGTCGGCAAACTCGGACTGAAGGCTGCTAATATCCTGCAGCAGCTCGAGGCAGCGAGCTAGCATGTCGTTACGGTCCTGAAACAGGCGCAGCACGCTCTGGCGCCCCACCTCGTCAAGCAGCAGCAGCTCGTCCGTCGCCTGGGTCACCTCATCGTACGTGGCGGCGTCAAGCTTGTCAGCGGCTGGCCAGCCTAGGTCATTTGGCGAACAGGTGGCATCGATGAAGTGGAACAGCTCCGCAGCGCGGACGCTGGCCTCAGCGGCCTCTTGACAGGTCTCGCTCGAGGGTGCGATGTCGGTGCCTTGGACCTCGTTGGTGAGAGCATCGGTGTCGCGGTCGAGCTGCTGACGGGCCTCTTCGAGGGCGGTGATGCGTTCGCGAATCTCGGAGTAGACCTTCGTGCAGGCGTCCGCGACGGCGTTCATCTTGACCCTACTGACGTAGTCGCCGAGGTTCCTCTCCTTGCCACCGCCGCCGCCTACCGCCGCTCTGGACCTCGCATCTGAGCTGCTGACTGTGCCATTGCTGCCGGTCCCGCTGCTGCCGGCGGCCGAGAGGAGGCGCGGGTGGATGGCGACCATGCCGAGCACCTGGAGGTCGCGCTCGTGTCCGTCGAGCAGGCCCTGCATACGTGCGAGCTCTTTGGCAGCCAGCTCTGCGAGCGCGTCAGCGCCCTTCCTTATGCTCTCGGAGTGTGACTGGAGGTTGAGCAGCGCCACCTGTGTGCTGTGGAGCATGCATCCGATGTTGTCGACGAGATCGTGGCTCTTGCTCTCGTGGACGGCGAGGTGGTCGACGATCTGACCAGACCAGGCGACGAGCGACTCGAGCGACCTGGGCGTCGGCGGGTGGACAATTTCTAGGTGAACCGGCGCCGGTTCGAGCTGGGCCGCCTCTGCGAGCTCTGCTGCCAGCGCCTCTGCGTCAGTGTAGAGGAAGTCGCGGTTGAAGACGAAGAACTGCAGGTGCTGGCGCTGCTGCTGGTAGGACGAGAGACCGGGCTCCGAGTGTGGCTGCGCTAGACGGTCCTGCTCCTGTTGGGCGATCTGCTGCACGAGTTCTTCCTTGAGCTGCGAGCCGTCCTGGGTCATGCAGATGATAGCATCCGAGGGAATCTCTGTTGCCAAGGAGAAACAGTCGAGGAGGTCGTCGAGCGTGTGGAACTGGGAGAGGGGCTGGTTGACGGTGATAGAGCGGCCATCATGTGCGCGTATGACCTTCATTGTGCCGGACGGTCTGAGACGCGCGGCTGTCGGGTGCGAGGGGCGGTGGCGCTCTCGCCGGTGCTAGCCTGCAAGTATTTGTGCTGTTACGCTAGAAAGTGGTGGCCGAGCGAAAGCGAATACAGCTCGAATGTGGGGGAAGGTATGGCGGGATCAGCTGGGATCTCGCGAGGGGGTATGGGACGTGGTGACCATGCTAAGCGTGTGCTGGAGCGTGGTGGTCGCTGTGGGGCGGTGTGTGTGTGGTGGCTGATGTGGGATGAGAGTTGCGTGCGGCGAGATGACGAGGCGCCGGGTGGCCGAGATGCGGGATGACGCCAGAGCAGATCGTCGGTGGAGCAGAAGGCAAGAAAAGGTGGTGGATGGGCAACGAGGTGGAGAGGGTGATGATGGCGGTCGAAGGCTGAGCGTGGGAAGAGGCTGGCGGAAAAGACGAGCGTAGTAGTGGTGGTGGTGGTGGTGGTGGTGGCGGTGGCGGTGGCGGTGGCGGTGGCGGTGGCGGTGGCCGTTGCTGGACCAGGGTCAGGGTCAGGGTCAGGGTCAGGGTCAGGGTCAGAGTCAGGGTTCACGCTGCACCGCCACCCACGGTCACGGTCAGGCCAGCAGGCAGGGACGCGATGTGGAGTAATAATAAAAAACAGGGTTGGCCAAAGCTCAAGCTCAAGCTCAAGCTCAAGCTCGCCTTTGCACCACCGGCCTGTGCTCGGCCTAATCTCGTCTCGACGTGACTAAGCCGTGCGCTGCCTCGCCCTCCGCCACTGCGCCTGCGCTTGTGTCGGGTCGCTCGGCCGGCTGGTGCGTCGCCAAAGGACGTGGCCTTACCTGCCACGGCGGTCCCGGCCTCTCGCCGTGCGTCGTCAAACGGCGTCCTTCGTCGCCGTCCCGCCCGTCGTTACACGTCGGCAGGGCCGCGCCGGTGTTCGAGAGGGATGCTAAGTTCCGTCTCTCGCTGCGCCCACATACGCCGCTTCGGCTCGTCACTGTCTAGCCTCGTCGGTCGTCTCTTGAATGAGCGGTGCATCTAAACCTTGCTCCTCCTTTTATCTCATCCACGCCCCGCTCCGCTCCCTCCTCCATTCGGCCCACTTCCTTCGCATCATCCCTTCCCCCGTCGGATCGTCAGCCATGGACGATTATGTGCATCTACAGGTAGTGGCTCTCCAAGCGCGAAATAGACCGACCCATCTCATGGCTGACCATCATAGGCTTCCTGAAGGGCCGCTTCCATGCAACCGCTACACCAACGCCGCAGATCTGCTCTCATCAAAAGCGTGTATGAGTTCCGAACGGCCATCCTTTGTTTTCTCCCATTTTGTTGTCGCTTCATAGGTAGTCTACAATTCAACCTTCTTCTTCTTGTCCCGCTGCTCTGCCTCCGTCTCGTCTTCCTTTCTCGACAGAGATCTCTTCAACCTAGCCAATTCCTCCACTTCGTTCTTGAGGCTCTTCAGCTTCTGCTCTGCCTGTATCAACAACGTCTTGATCGCCTCCTCACCGTCGTCGAATCCCAAGCCTTTTGCCGAGTTGGATTGGAGGAAATCCTTTAACACCTCCCTTACCGCCTTGGCTACTTCCTCGCTTTGCGTCGTCGGTGGAGGAGGGTAGGAGTGGTATCGTGGAGAGGGCGGGACGTAGTATTCGTCCGGGAATATGTATCCTCCCGCACCGCTTGTCGTCTCCCTTGACGGACCACTGGAAGGACCGACAGATCGCCAGGTGTAAATGTTGAAAAGCACCAATAGCATCACGATCGTGGAGAGCAGGACCATCTTGATGTTCGTACCCCCTCCTCCTTCCTGGTCAAAGAGGGACGATATCGTCTCAAACGTCGAAGAGATGACGTCAAACGCCATGCCCACTATGTCGCCAGTTGTCTCCATCAGGCTGGATACGATGCCACCCTGTCCGTTCGCATCTTTCTCGAGACCGTTCGATGCCTTGACTTTTGGTCCCGTCGCGTTGTCGTCGTCGCTCAGCGTCGTCGAAGTGCTCTTCTTCGTCCCACCCGCACCCACCGCGGGCGTAGCGGCTCTCGCAATCTCCTCTACCGCCTTTTCGTCGTCCCCTTCCTCCTTGAACTCGTTCGTGTGCTTCGTCAGGTACTCTCGCACCGCCTCGTCCAGATCGCGGTAGTACTGCTTCTGTCCGTCGATGCAAGCCTTCTCAATGATACCCTTGATCATGCTCCGACCCGTCCACTCCACCGCACACGTCACGTACACCCGACTCACGTTACCTCCCCCAGCCCACGTGATGCACGTCCGTGTCTTGACGCTGAAACTGCCGCCAGACGGAACGTCCGGTGTCCGCGTCGTCGTGAGTGTGATGACGGAGTTGTCAAAGTCGACGTGGATGTTTTCGTCGGTGAGCAGGCATTTCGTCTGCTTCGGTCCAAACGAGCCCGTGAGCGGCTTGATGTAAGAGACAGAGCGCGAGAGCATCATCTTGTTGCCCGCAGAAGGCGACCATTCCGAGATTTGCAGCTCTGCAGAGGGGGGAGAGCGAAGCGGTAAGAGGTCCAGGTCAGCTCCCGCCGGGAGAACGACACGCCAGCAATCATCCAGCCCACGTCGCGAAAAGGGGTGTACCCACCAAACAGCTTCTGGTTGTCCGTCCAAAAATCCTTTGTGAAGCCCGAGGTAAAAAGAAGGTTGTAGATCTTCTCCGGGACCGCGGGGTAGGTGGTGTCGAGCGCGACGGTCGCATAGTGCTCCTTGTCGCCGTCGCACAGGCACTCGGTCTTCCTGTGCGGCGCCTTCTTAGCTCCGGCCGCGGGCGATCGGCTCGGCGCTATCATCGGCGATCCCGTCCTGGCGGCCGTCGCCATTTCCGCCGCGAGGGCGTCGTCGCGCACGCCGTTCTTGTTGGTGCTCGTCGACCCTTTGAGCTTGCACTTGAGGCGCGTCCGCTTCGACGACTTCGGCGCCTTGCCGCTGCCGGTGGTGGCGGCGTCACCCCCATCGTCCTCCGAGTACTCGTCGGTCAGCTCGGCCGACTGCTCGGCCGCCGTGACGGGCAGGCCCGGGTGCGCGAGCCGCCAGATGTTGACAATCAGGTCGTACGTCGTGTCGCGCGAGAGGAACGATACGAACGTGTGCTTCGAGTTGATCGTCGCGAGCTGGATGGCGTTGGGGATCACAAAGGCCGTCATGCGCTTCTCGATCGCGACAATGTCGCTAAAGGGGACGACGAGGTTTGTCACCCAGCCAAAGATGTTGGCGTTGAAGGCGATGAAGTTTTCCGAGATGTAGAGTCGGCCATGGATCAGGATCTCGCGGCTCAGTGCACAGCCGTAGTCCTCGATCAGGTAGTCATCCTCGGGGACCTGCGGGAAGAGCTGGTGGAAGTCCTTGTTGCGCTTCGACGAGGCGACGGCAAAGCCCGTGATCTGCGGGCCCATGTCTTCACTCCAGGCGTCGGTCTCAATCGACGGTCCGCTGCCCGACAAGCTTGTCCCGTCGCCGTGCTGGCTGTAGCTGCCGCCGCCGCCGCCGCCGCCGCCGCCTTCGTGCTGGCCCTGGTTGTTGGGCAGGCCGGGCAGCGTCGCGCCGATCGGGGCCAGCCGGGCGGCCGAGGCGGCATCAAAACCGGCCGCCGCGCCCAGGCCGCTGGCTGAGGACCGCTCCGAGGCTACCGAGCCGTCGTACAAGACGAGGCTGCTCATGCTGCGGTCCCTTCCCGGACGTAGCAGTGGCTGGTCGTGGCCATCTTGGTCGCCGTTCCACTCGACCACGGTGCCCGTCGAAGGTTCGCGGTATACACCGTCCTGGTAGCCGGCGTCCTGATTGGCGGGGAAAGGGCGGACGCCCTGGCTCTGTCCCTGACCCTGCGCCGTCGCCGCACCGCCACCAACGCCGCCGCCGTTGTTTCCGGGCGTGGGCGTGGGCATGACGGATCGGCCGCCGTCGCTGTGCGCGGACGCAGAAGGAGGTCGCAGCGTCGACGCTGCCTGCTGCGAAGCGGCCGCCTGGCCGAACCCGATGCTCGTCAGTCCGCTGGCGGCCAGCGCCCCAGCGATCCCGCCCCCCGGTCCGGTTGCGGCGGACCTTTTGGCGCTCTTGCTCAGCGTTTCGCTGCTGTTCTTGCGCAGCCTGGCCAAGGGGCCGGGCTTGAGGAGCGGCGAGACAGGCGCCTCGAGGCGGCCCTTCTGACCGCTGGCGCCGCTACCATCCAAATTGAACGCGGATGCGCTCTTGGCAATGTGCGGGCCTGCGCTGAGGTGGTTGTTTGCGACGTCCTGGAACGTCTTTGAGCGGACGAGCGGCGTGCCTTGAAAGTCGTCGCTCTGTTCGGGGCGGCCCAGCTCAGAAGCGCGCCTCTGGCCATGGTAGGCCGGGTTGACAGCGAGGGCGTCGTCGAGCGAGTCGGAGCGCGGCGTCTCTGCGCGGATGGGCGAGGGGGTGACGATGGCGGAGAGGGCCGACGACTTGGAAGGGGTCGAGGTGGTCGCGCTGCTGGGGAAGTCGGGGCCCGAGTGGCCGTCTGCCGAGCTGGTCATGGGGACGGGCCCGCGGCGTGGGGCGCCTGCGGCGGCGTTGGCGTTGACGCCGTCATGACCTGCAGCGCTTCCACTTGCGCCGCTGCCGCTGCCGCTGCCGCTGCCGCTGCCGACCGAGCTGAAGCCGGGCATGGAGCTGATGATGGGGGTGACCTCTTCGTCGGTGGTGTCGTCGTCGAGCAGGGGATCCTTTGCGGCGGCTATGGCCCTACGCATGAGCTCGTGGCGGTTGAGGAGCTCGGGCCTGCCGTGACCGTCTTCGCTGCGATTGGCCTTGGAGCCCCTCCTGGACGACTTGCCCGAGGTGGGCTCCGTGCCCGAGGTTGGCCTGGCCATTGCGCTACTGCGTCTGCCTGAGAGGATGCCGGTACCGATGCTGCTCTTTGCTGGCGGGGCGATGTATTCAGCGGAGACGCTTTCGTCGAAGTGGAGAGTGGCGGTAGTGGTGGTGGGGGCGTGGAGCTGCCTATCTGGGCGCAGGCGCGGAGTAGCGTCGTTCTCTTGCGATTGGCTGCGCTGGAGCGGGAGGGCGGGCTCTGTGACGTCGATGGCAGGGACAGCGGAGGAGGCGGAGGCGGAGTGAGGAGGGTAGGCGCTGTCGGTGGCGGGGAAGGCGTCGAGTGGGGGAGCATTTGGGGTGCTGAGCCGCCTGTGCTTTGCGGGAGAGTTGGTGTCCCTGTGTGCCCTGAAGATGCTCTTGATGGCCGACATAATTTCGAGTGGATGCTTAGTTGGTTGCTTTGCTGGCTGTCTGGGTAGAGGCGTGGCGGTGTTGGCGGGTGCGGGTGCGGGCGGGTACTCTCTTGTTCAATAGACAATGGCGCCGATAGCGGTCAACTTGACGCATGACAACTCGTGCATCCATGCAGCCCCAGATGCATTGAACGGAGTAGTTGGGAAGCTGCGGTCATGTGCCGGTCGACGGAGTCGAGTGAACAAGTGAGCTGAATGATGATGGATGTAGAGACGAGAGGAGAGGAGAGAGGGCTGACGAGGCCAAAAGAGAGGCCGCGTCAGTCAGATCGGGCCGGCCCGATCTGACTGCACGCGACAGCTTAGCCGACGATGCAACTGATGTAGTCGTCTAAGTTACTCACAAAGACTCGGTTGAAGTTGTCCAGTTGTTTTTGTTGCTATTGCATGGATAAAGGATGTCTCTGTGGCAGGTTGGGTGCACAGCACAGACAGCTGTTACGAGAGAAAAGTAGGTATTGACTTTTGTCATGTCAAAGGGAAAGAAGAAGAAGAGGAGCCAAACCTCTTGGAAGTGGGATGAAGAGATAATGGATTCAATGAGCAGAGAGACATTGACTAAGTCCACAAACTGCTGACTACATATACAACTTGTCATGTACCTATGGCAAATGTAGGTGCTTGTATAGCATGATCCTGCTATATGGAGAGTCAGGACTTTGTTGTCCATGTCTGTCAGCTATGGGCCATACTTGACATCTATCTAGGAGACATGTCTTCTGTAGCCACCTGTCAGTCTTTGCTGGTTCAGACAAACTCAACAGCAACCTGTCAAAGCCTGATGTGTCCCCATGCATATTGACTCTGACTCCCATGTCCCCAACAGGTCTTGACTTCCTTTCTATTGGGGTTGAGACATCAGGCCCAGAGTCAGCATTGTGTAATGGCAACAGTTGTTGGGTGCAGCAATTTTCTCAGCTGGGAGGAATTCTACAGGCCTACTTGCTCCCTGCTGAGGAAGTTGCTCTTGTTCAAGGGCCAATGCTGTTTTGGCACCCATGTCAGAGGGTGGAGCAACACTTGGTGGTGGTCAGGTTTGGTTGGCAATGCTTGCAGGCACTGTTTGCAAGCATGTTGGGCAGGTGGGGAAGATGGTGGGGGTTGTATTGACATTGCAATGTATGTCAATGGTTGTGGCTATGCTAGTAATGCATCATCAGGCTCTCCACAGGCAATGTGGCAAGCCTGTAACAACTGTGTATTGACTAGACTGGATGCCAGATCCAGTCTGTCTTAAATCAGCCTAGCTATATATACAGTAGCAGCCTTGTCTTTGTATCTGGTTGCCCAAAGGTGGGGCCCTGAGTCCATATCCTTTGCCCCACCTGTCCTGTGATTACCTGGTGTGCCTGCTGGATGTCTGCCAGCCCCAATGGCCTCTCCTGATGTCCTCCCAGTGTCTAGCTCTGGCTGTGTTGTCTCCTCACTGTCCTAGTGGCCTTCTGCACCAGCCACTCCCTGAGCAACTTGGTCCTGTGGCATGCATGTCTCTGTGGGCTTGGTGAGTGACTTGCCAACCTGTGAGCAAGTTGGTGGCTGGCCTAGCTGGCTGTGACACATTAACTCTGCAGGAACCTGTTAGGCCCTTGGGGTCTGGGTACCACAGGGCAGCCAAGGACAGAGGGGGGGGGGGGGCTTGCTAGAGAGGCTGAAGAGTGTGCAGGTGTTGACATTGCACCAGAATCCTAGTAGACTATGTAGTATATTCAACAGGGGGAAGACCCAGGGACTACCTGGAGTCCCAAGCTATATATATCATGCTGGGGGCTCTTGGGGGTCTCCTACCTGTAGAAGATAGATGTCAAGGATGATTGGTTCCAGCTCAACAATGATGCCCAGGAGCCTCTATTTGTACATTGGACGGTCCCCAGCAATCCCACAAGCATGCCTTCGGTCTCTGAGATGCTCTTGGGATGTTGTCGGTGTCCCGGAAGGCTTCTACCCGTAAGGCCTATACCCGTAAGGCCTAGGCCTGGTGGTAGCAGCTCCGACGGCGAGTCGGCAACTGAGCGCAGCCCAATCGGTCCGATTGCATCGGGCTCAGATCCGATGCGGCCGATCGCCAACACTACCGACCCTACTGTGGGACTTTGCACCTCGGCCAAACTTTGCCTGGACTTGGAATTGGGGGTCCTCGCGGCTCCCGTGTCCCTGGTACTTGGCCCGTCGGCGTGCGGCCCAACAGAACCGTTGGCGTCCTGCTGTGGTTGTGCATGCTCCAGTGCATCTAGTTGGAGGAATGTTTCAACATTATCTACAGAATTGCAACAAGGAGAATTGGACAACTTCAACCACGTCTTTGTGAGTAGACAACTACATCAGTTGTGTTGTTGGCTAACCGCAGCTTTCCCATTACTCCTTTCAATAGTTGTCACGACCGGCATGTCTCCTCGCCAGGTTGCCCAACAGACACAGACGACCAAGCACGAGCAAGAGCGTATGCATACATTCTCAATGCCATCACAACAAAAGCGGAACAAAAACAAGGACGACCGTAACGATACAATGTGAACAACAAGTCACGCATAGCGTCTACGCAAGAGCATTTGACAACATCAAGGCGGGCAGGCGACAGGGTAGAGAGCCAGCTCTTGCCCTTCGCCCTCGTACTACACGGCCAATCAGCAAAACAGACGGAGCACGACCGCACCTTGGTCATCATCACTTGACGAGATTCTTGAAACTCGACGGAGGTGGTCCGCCCGTCCTGCCACCAGCCGTGGCCGGTCTAGCCCCCCTGCGCGGTAGGCTTCCATCTTGATGGGCTCCTCCCGTCGCGAGGCCCAAGCTCGAACCAGGTCTCGATCCCCCACCTCCCTTGGCAGGACTGGGCGACGCAACGGCGACCCCACCTTTAGCTAGCCTCGCTTCTGCAGCATTGTTCAGCCTCGGCGGTATGGCCGGAGCTTGGAGCGAGGCCAGATGGAAAGTCATGCTTTTGCGTCGGTGGCCTGGCGTGTTGGCGTACATGTCTGCGTCGGGCTGTCCTTTTGGGGTGGACAGCGAGGAGGATGGACGGTTGTTGACCGGGACGGTACCGCTGGTTCGGGCGAGCGACGCGCGATTGAGACGAGGTGCAACGCTCGGTGCGGCAAGAGAGGGGATGCTGAACGCTAGCGAGTGGCGCCTGTGGCCTGGCATAGAGGTGTAGTCGACCGGTTTACGCTCACGCTCACGCTCGCGGTCGAGCGGGCTGGCACTGGCGACGGTGGCGGTGCCCTGAGCATGGGAGAGCGAAGTGATGCTCGAAGCTCGACGTGAGGTCGAGGTGGTGCTGGACGAGTCGCCGCGGCGGACGGAGCTGACGCTGGGAGTGGGGCTCAATGCAGCGGCAGCAGCAAGGCCACTCAGCCTTCCCATCGACGCTCGCGTCTGCCTGGGTGCAACAGCAGGAGGTGCGGTGGAAGGCACGACGACGACTATTGACCGGCGCTTGTGGCCGGGCGTGTTGGAATAGTCGATTTCTTTCCTCTCCCTCGCGCTGGGCGTCCCAATCGCGCTGCCGGCGACGTCCTGATTGGTCCTCGCTGCAGCGACCTTGTTCAATCTCGGCGCGACCACCGGCGGTCGCAGCGAGGCGGGGACGGGCACCTCAGCGCGGGGAAGACCAGAGATGCCCACCGGCCCTTCAAACTGGCGTGCTGGGCTGTCTTCCGAGGCGCGACGGCGAGGCGGTTCGGGGAGCTCGACGCCCATGCGGAGGGCGGCCGCCTTGCTGAGCCGCGGCTGGATTGAGGCCCTGCGCGTCGTGCTGGGCATGGGGCGGGCGCGGAACTCTTTGGCGGCGTCCGAGTCGGAGCGCTCCGACGAGAGCTTGGACGACGACGTCGAGACCTTGAGCGGACGCGCGCCGGGCGAGACGTCAGAGTCGCGCAAGACGCGGCGACCCTGTTGCTGCAGAGGGCTACCGGTGCCAGCGCCAGCAAGCATGCAGTTGTCCACCTCCTTGTCCTGGGCGGTGCCGTGGCCATGCCGCGACAGCTCTGGGAAGCAGATCTCAATCTGCGCTTTGGCCACGTCGTCGCTGGGCGAGCCGTAAAAGGCATCGGCGCCGTACGTCTTCCTGAGTCCCGACTTGACGATGGGGAGGCCGTGCTCGCCGACCTGGAAGATGTTGATGCTGTTGTCTGCCGCATCTTTGTCCTTGTCTTGGCCTGCGCGCGGGTCGGACTCGGATCCAAGCAGGTCGAACCACGCCTTTGCGGCGTTGCTTCGCTCGAGGACGAGGACATAGATGCTACCGCTGGTGAGGCGCGGGACCCACTCCTGCCACGTCGCGTCGATGCTGGCGGCTGGCTCATGGGCGAGGAACTCTGCGAGGAAGTCGTCATCCTGGGGAGAGTACCAGTGCTCGGTGCGTTGAGCAACGATGTCAAAGCCTGCATCGATGACCCTGCTCTCGATGGCCAGACGATGTACCTTGGCGACGGAGCGCATGAGGATGGCCATGGTGCGGGTGGGCGGGACTACGCCTGCTGGGTGGTGGCTCGGGATGGCGGAGGGAGAGGGCGAAGGGAGGACCATGCTGCCGGAACGAGGCATGGGCACGCGGAGGGGCAAGCGGTCGTTGGCGTTGGAGGAACGACCCTTTGGAGTGGGCGAGGAGAGCAAGAGGGCGGCGGCGAGGTCGCGCTCCATTGAGGGAAAGGCTAGCGAGGGCGAGAAGAGCTGGGAGGGGGAGTTGCTCGACATTACGGGCGCAGAGGAGGGCGCAGAGACGGGAGACGAAAGTTGTATACGGGCGATAGGCTGAGGGCGGATTGTAGGTGTCTGTGGCGGTATTGCGGTACGAGGAGAAGCCTGCGTTGGCGTCACAGAGCGAGCGCCGGAGTGTGGCCAAGAGGAGAGGAGAGGAGGGATGGGAGACGGCAGACGCGGGTCGCTCCGAACAGGAGCGGTGGGGGATCAGAGCATGGAGGACGCGCTCGAGCCGAAATGGTGGGGATGATGGACGAGCTGAGGGAAGGCAGCGAAACGCGGACGCAAGGGGGGCCGCGGGACGAGGGGCGGGGCTCTCTTCGGCGCGTAAGCGTATCGCTTATAGTTTAGCTTTGCCTTGCGGCGGCCCATGCGTCAGCGCGCGGTCAGAGCGGTGGGGCAACGGTGCGCCATCTGCGCACGGCCACCCGCCGCGCCATCTTTGCCTCTCGCGCTGCCGGCCTCGGGGAGAGAGAGAGATGCGCTGCTGGCTGGCCTCTCCCCATGCGTCTGCCAAATAAACGACAAGGCATCACGTGGTGCTGTGAGCAACGCGCGGAAGTAAAAGGCAAAACACGCTTCACCCCGCCCTCGCCACAGGGAGGCGCGCGCTGCTGCTTTGCGTCAGGCTGCTCGCGGGCGTCGGCTGCATCAACGATGACGGCACAGACCGAGTTCGGACAGGCCATCGTCGTCCTTTGCCACTCGATCCCTCACCTCAAATTCCCTCGCAAGCTGCGCGCCTCTTCTGTCGAGAATCCCTTAGCGCCGTCCTTGCCACCACCACCACCACCACCACCACTCCCCTCGGATACCCTTCCTCTCTTCCGCTCCGCTCCGCCCGCCTCACCTTTCCACCCTTGCCTCGCACGCGCTACCATCTCCACTCCAGGCACCCACAGCGTCTACCCTCTACTCCCGCCACTTCTTACCACTGCCATTCGCCCTTGGCTCACTTCCCGCCAGCACTTCCAACCCCCGGTCCAAGCCACAGTGAGGGCTCTCACGTAGGCCTCCGTGCACGCCAGCTCCACTTCGAACTGCCTATGAAGTTTATCTGCCTCTGAACGCCGTCGGCATCTTCGCACGCTCCTTTTCCCTTGCCTTCTCCTTCCACGTCCATCCGCCAGACGTGCAAACGCCAATCCAGCCCGCAGGCCTCGGCGATATGAGACACGTAGCTGCAACACCCGCCCCACTCTCTGCATCCACCTTGTCTTCCTCCCCCGCCTCCGCCTCCGCCTCCGCCTCCGCCTTGACCTCCCTCTCCCTCTCCACCGACTCAGAGGCGAGTGCGAGCACGCTGGAGCTTGACGTCGAATGCTCCTCCTCGGCCTCGCTCCTCGGCAGCACCCTCGCCTCCGCCAACGTTTCCGACACCGCTATCTTCAGCGACCGCGCAGACAGCGTCGACAGCAGCAGCCCCAGTGCCAGCAGCGACGATGACGACGACGACGATGACGACGAAGAGACGCAGCTCGTCTTCTTTGGCAAGCCATCCGCCGCAGAGGAGGAAAAGCGGCGGCAGTACGAGGCGCGCATGAGGCGCAAGAAGCTCATCCGCAGAGACAGCCTCGACCTCGCTCGCAGGCGCACCATCGTCTTTGCCAACGGAGACGATACCGATCCTGAGGACGAGACCATCTGTCTAACCACGAGCCGCTCTTTCGTCGATGAGCAGTCGGAAACCAGCCCCGCCGCCAGCGTCTGCACCGGTGCCAGCTCGATCCCCGAGACAGCCTCGAACGCGAGCTGCGAGAGCGACAGCTCCCTAGGCGACGAACAAGAGATGGTACGCAACCCCCTGCCTGCTGCCTTTCCCGCTGATGAAGCGGCAGACGTTACCGGGATCGAGGCATACGAGTCAACAGACGATGACGAGAGTCACGGGCAGACCACCGATTCCCTGCTGCACGACTCAACGACAGGAGCGGAGAGCACCCTCTCGCCAATCGATATCGCATATTCGGGAAATCTGCCTTCGCCCACCGACGCCGAAGGGATCGAGCTTGAGCTTGAGCAGTCCGACGCCGCGGCGCAAGCGGGACATGCAGCCTGTCTGGGAGATGCCGGAGCATCACTTGCGAAGGCGAACGTCTCGGTGCCCCTTGCCGAGGGGGCGGACGGTGTCAAGGCCGAGACCGACGCCGTCGAGGATCACCACGGACGGGAGTCAGTCGTCTCCGCGGTCGCCACCGATGCACAGGCCAGCACTCTCCAGCGCTCCCCGGGAGGAAAGACGGAGCTCGTCTCGATCGACGGCCCAGAGGTGCAAGACAACCCGCAGTCTCCTGGCGTCATCGAAGCAACAGGCGCGTCCGAGGATGTTGCAGCTGTCACTGAAGACGAGACGATTGGAGAGGTCGTCTTAGATCTCGACGAGGAAGCCACGCACACTGTCGGCCCCGTGCCGGACAACGTCCAGCCGCTCGACGTAAGGAGAGGTACGGGACCGCTCGATACGCTGCCTGCTGAGGCACCTCCCGCAGCCAATCAGGATTGCGAGCACGAGCCTGCAGGCGATCTTGAGGTCGAGGACGACGAGCAGGAGCTCGACGACGAGGAGCAACCGGCGGCGGAAGCCCTGGTCCAAGCTCGACCAGCAGCTGTCGAAGCTGCTATAGCGGCTGATGCGTACGGCGAGCAGGTGGAGGCAGTGGAGGCTGACGAGGGAGCCTCAGAGACCGAAACGGAGCCGGAGGATGAGAGCGAGGAGAGGGGCTCCGAAGCCGGAGAAAACGAGGTGGAACAGAGCGATGAGCAGGACTCCATTGCAGAAGGGGCGGCATCAGAGGGCGGAGAGGATGCTGACGAGCTCAAGGACTCGTCAATCGTCTCCGGCTCGCCAGCTGATAGGCCAAGCCCCGCTGCCCTGAGCGGCGAGACGTCCGACGCGCACGCAGAACGCCGGCAGTCGCTGTCGCAGCCCAGCGACGAAAGTACAGCCTTTGACGCGTGCTCGCTCGTCGAGCAGCAACAGGCCGCCTCGTCGTCCTCTAGACTATCGTCGTCGACTCCGCTAGCTTCTTCGACGCCTGTGCGGAAGCCTGAGGCTACGGGTGCCGAGGCTGCGATCCTGCTTTCCCGCGGCTTCGCCGCCTGCGCCCCGTCGCCGGTCGCTTCGCTGCACTCCTTCTCCATGGACATGTCGCCGGGCATGGGTCGTGCGCTAACGCTGCCCCCGTCCAACGCCCTCCGACAGTCGACCATGGACGACATCCTGGGAAACCTGTACGAGAGCCCGCGCACCGGCATGGTTCAAGGCAGCTACATTGAGTGCCATGGAGTGCAGGATCCGGATCAAAACCAGGGACGGCGGCGTTCGGCCTGGCTGAGCCAGCTGCCGTACCAGCTCCCACAGCCAAATCGCACGCCATCGCTGATGAAGAGCTCGGAGAGGAAGTTGCTGGGCGGCGTTACGCCCGCATCGCAGCAGCAGCAGCAACAACAAGAGATAAAGCAGCCGGATGCCGAGCCGCGGAAGCTATACCAATCTCTGCCGATCGAGCCAGAGGCCCGGAGCGATGCCGTTGGGCTGGCCGGCGACGCCGTCTTCGAGAGCCCTTCTGCAGAGGCGGCCCAGAAGTCGCGTCCGCGCTCTCGCTCACAGTCGACCTCGCCCAAGAAGCGCCGCAGCAAGTCGAAGAGCCCTAGCAAGACGCGCAGGGAAGGAAACAATGACGACACGAGCTCCTCGGCGCAGCACAGCCCCAACAAGCGGATTGCGAGCCTCACATATTTGCAGCAGCCGGCCGTTGCCTCACCCAGCGTCAGAGACGTGCTCAATGCATGGGCAGGAGCCAAGATGGTGACACCACGCTCGCCAGAGAAGCGCGCAGCTTGGCTCCTGCCGCAAACCGCGGTCGGCCTCGCCACGCCGCCGCTGCAGCTTCAGCAGCAGCAACATCAGCAGCAGAGCCATGCAGCTCCGCAGTTGATGTCCTGGAACTTGGCGACGTCTCCGGACTTGCTTTCGAGCCCGGAGAGAAACATACCTGCAGGCTCTCACCCTAGCGTCCTGCGATCCCCCGTTAAGGATGCTGTGGGCCCACAGGGCCAGGCAGTAGCTGCTGCGCCAATGGCTCCCGAAGTGTTCGAGAATCCTCGAACGTCTGCGCCCCTGTCGGAAGCTAGATCGACCCTCTCGGCGGAAGCGACGCATCACCTTGAAGTCCAAGGTCATCGTCATTTGCAAAAATCAGCCTCGACCACACAGCGGGAAGTGTACAGCGATGCAGTGCATTCGTCGTCACAGCTGGAGACCCAGCCGGCCTCTGCGACCTTGCACGCCCCACGCATCGTTAGGACGCTGCCCTCCGCACTAACGGAGACGATCCGACCCAGCCGGCTGATTGCTACCGCTGCGACCGGCCGACAGCTCGGACCTCGCAAGGTCGGCACCCACCTGGATCTGATGGCCGACAGCGCTGCGGCGGGAGGAGAAGTCAGCACGTCTTCGGTCTCATCTGCCTCTGCGGCTCGCAAGCCGATAGGCGCGACGGTCTCTGCGCTGCCTCGACCTGTCGCGGCCCCCGTGTCAAGGCTGCCGAAGCCAGCCGCCTCGGCTCGGACCCCTGCTGCATCGACGGCTGTTTCAGCGCTCTCGATGCGTTCTGCGCCCGCTGCGACATCGAGACTGGCCTCTACCAAGCCCGCCGCGTCGACTGTGACGCGAAGTGCGGCGCAGCCCTCCGCCCCTCGAAGCACGCTTGTCTCTCGCGCAACCAACACCGCGACAGCTTCGGCTGTTCCCTTCGCCGGCTCGACGCGAGCCAAAGCGTCTGCAGCTGCGCCAGCATCGACAGCAACCAGAGGGACTGTAGTCGGGACGGCGGACGCTGCAAAGAAGCGAACGACTGTCGTGAGAAGGGTCGTGCTGGCACGCAGCATGGCCTTCGCCCAGCGAAACGCACCTTTGAGTGCATCGTCCGCGACGAACAGGCACGGCCTACAGTTGAGCGATGCAGCCAGTGACATGCCGATGGAGGACGTCTACGGCGGCGCCGAGGCTGCCGCGGTAGCAGCCGAAGCGGCCGCGACAGGACCGACGCTGAGCATGTTGGAGCGGTCGCAGCAAATGCAGGCGAGGGCGTTAGCCCGAACATCACCCGAGAATGGCGAGGCCTCGGTGAGTAGCAACACGTCTCCATCTGTCGAAGATCAACGTGGACACAGCCCGCTTACGCTTACCGAATCCCTTCATCGACTGCAGCACGCATCCCCGGAGCTCGAGTCGTCCTCTTTGGCTCCATCTGCCATTGATGCACACACCGCCGCCGCGGCTGCGGCACGACTGCAGTCAGCCGCCTCGAGGGGCGCGACTTCGTCCACTTCAGGCAGCACCAGCAGCCGGGCCCTATCCTCGTCAGCATCGGCCGCCGCCGGTAGAGTTTACAGCCCCGTCAAAGCACCCGGCACGGCCGCACGACTGGGACTTAGCAGTAGCTCGCCCATCAAGCATACCGCCTTCCTCGTACCCTCGTCGCACCTGCGACGCCTGCAGCAGACTAGCTCGGACTCGTCCTCTTCGTCTTCCCAGCCGCCGTCACGCTTTGGCGTGCCCGTATCGACCAGCGCTGCCCTTGCCGCCTCCACACCCACAGTAGCGGCCGCAACGACGGCATCAACGACACCGGCGCTGCGAGGTCGAGTAGCTGCAGCGACGAAGAGCGCGTCGGCCAACCCTTTTGCCACCTCTGCTTCGATGCTGCCTTCGCCGACGTCTGCTAACACCGCCGCTCCGGTCAAGGTCGTTCGACCTCGCGTCGTCCGTGCGACTTCGCTACGAAGCAAGCCCGCCGTCTCGGACTCGGTCGCTGAGACTGCAGCTGCGCAGGCGCACGACGCGGTCTCGCCGCCATCTTTGTCGGAGGTCGAGCCTCACGCCTCAAGCACCCATCCGGCGACGATCGCGACGGACGTCGAACCATCCAGCTGGAAAAGTCGATCGGTCAGCTCGGCCGGGCCTACTGCCTCTTCCAGGATCAGCCACGCTGTCGCCGCCGGTCCGGGCGGGTCTGGGTCGACGAGCGGCGGCAACTTCGGTCTCTCCAACCAGAGCACCAGCACCAACCTCGTCGTCCAGCCTTTACCCATCTCACTGCTCCCCCTCTCGGCGACCGAGTTGACCCGTCTGACGAATCAACACACTCGCCGCAACGGCGTCAGCGTCTCCAAGCTGATAGTCAAAGTCGAGCGCCGGGAAGGTGCGCGTCCACCCAGTCCGTCTGCCCGGCTGAAGGAGAGCGTAAGTGCTGCTGGACGAAGGAAGAAACGAGAGCAGGAAGAGCGAGAGGACGAGGAAGGTACGGAAGAGGAGGGAGCCGGTATGATGGAGAGGAAGAGACATCCACTCGGGAAAGGCGACGAGGAGGTTTACATGACGCCGCCGCGAGTGGCCAAGGTGGGCAAGGGAGTGAGGTGGTGTAAGCGACTCTTTGCAGGACCCGGCGGTGGGACGACGGAAGAGGACCCATACGAGGTGGTGGGAAGGTTTGACGATCCCTCCGCTACGGCGGCTGCGGCGGCCAGAAGGGCAAAGAGACCGAGAAAGAGCAGTTTGGCGCCCAAGGTGAGTTGCTCTCGCACCCCTCGAGACATGACGAATGATCGCCAGAGATCACAGCGCTAATCGACGTCGTTCTCTTTGGTTTCGACATTGTTTTTTTTCCCCCTTTCGCATCGACCCAGGAATTCAAGCTGGACCGATTCGGCAATCCAGACGAAACGATACTCGGACCTCTATCGCCACGCATGCGCAAGACAAAAGTGACGATCAAGAAGATTGTCTATGATGGGGAAGAATGAAGTATCTCTTCTCCTTCCCCTTCTTGGACGCTCCGTGGCTATATGGGTTCTTTGCTGCTGTACAGCCTTGCGTCCGGTCGCACACTATTGTCTCTTCACACTTTGCCGCTGCTGCTACTGCTGCCTTCTACGATCGTTCCTCCCTTGCATCCTCTTCTGTGATCAAAACGCAATGGAAATTATCGACGGATCGACCTTGACGTGATGCGATATGCACACGTCGGGTTTGTGTAATCGAGATGTCCGTGTTCAGACGGAGTTGGGGACGGTGCGTGGAGGAGAGACATCGTCAGAGGGGGATGTAAAGAGGCGAGAAGCAAAGTTGCGCCAGCTTGAAGATGTCGTCCGTCCAGGGATGGATCGATGATGTATTCGATATTATCGTGGCTGACCGACCGGTCGTTCGACGAGGAACAGTTTGGTTGCGAGGGTCGCTCATGTCGACGGATGGCACTTGTCTTTTACGAAACCGGCGTAATTTGCCGCCTACCTCGCCGAAGCGACGAAACCAAGTCAAATGTCGTCAGCACCACCTCCTCTCTAACCTCTTTCTCTCTCCCTGGCAAGCAAAGACGATCCACTCACCTCCAAAGACCAATCATGTCCCTTTTCATCGACACAACAAAGATCAAAAGTTGACCGTTTGATCTTCTTCTCTTTCACATCCCAATCCCTTTTTCCCAATTTTTCCTTCTTCTTTCCCTTGGTAACACCATAGTCGGTCTTGATGAGGTTGCAGAATTGTCTGTTTTGTGCCATCCTACCTTTGCTCAGAGTCAAAGTCGAGGGAGAAGGGAGGAAATGTGCACATCCTACCGAACAGAAGGCTTGGTAGGCCGCGTGTGAGTCCACTTGGGTAGAGTAGATGGTGGGTGAATGGTCGTCCTCTCTGTCGTGACAGGTTAGTTCTGGAGCGAGCAGGGTGGAAGGGTCGGAAAAGGAGGGTACGATGGACAGCGAGGAAGGTCAAGTTTGTCAGCCACCCACCCACCCACACACTTACACACACAAAGAGAGAGCAAGAGAGGAGGAATAAAACCAAAAGGAAAAGGAGCGACTTACTAATCGAACAGACGCTCAAAGACGCCGCTTTGACCGTCTGCAGCAAGACTAGACAGGTCACGAGCAGGAGGAGGGGTTGATGCTTCGTCATCCTTTGCCCTTTTTTATTTTTATTTTTATTTTTGCTGGTGTCTCTCCAATGGTCAAAGGGGGTCCGCCGGCAGAGTGAAGGGAACGGTCCTCAAGTCGAGTCTGTTTTGAGAGGCGGTTGATGCGTCTCGTATCCCGTTCTGACGATATCGATGGTGATGGTGGTGATAGGTAAAGACGGAACTTGATGCTCGCCTCGTTCTTTCTGAATCCCCCACCTACCTGCGCAACGCACCACTTCAGCCCCCGAAAGTGGGGTGCAGGCCATCGCTCGAGGTCTCGGCCGTCTCCCAAAGAACGGCCCTGCTGCGGGCGACGGGCGCTGGGCGGGCGGCGGGCCGAAATGTGGGGGACCATCCTCCGACGGCGCAATTAAACGGTACGCCCGCCTCTAGCCGCCCTTTGGGGCGTTCGTTGGTGAGCTGGGAAGAAAAAGACAAAAAGGCAAGCTAGCTGCTAGCTTACCAACTATTCCGCGCGGGACGGGCCGACGCCGACATGACCAACGTTGAGACACGCATGTCGTGGGAGAGTCGCCAGCGGTGCCACATTCGATGAACAAGCTTATTGCGGCCCGACAAGGTTCAGGAGACGGATGTGCCGACGGCGGCAAGGCGGACGCGTAGAGATGCTGCCACCTGCCGCAACCAACCAAGCAATCAAGCAGTCGGTCGTCTGCCTCTTTCGCTCTTGTACAGGTCTGCGCATCGCATTGCATCGAGTCAGGGCCCCTAGACAGGACAGACAGACAGGACACACTGGACAGTCCGTCCGAAAAGCTGAGAGTTGAGAGTGTCCGTGATGACTTTGCATAAGGATACCGGGACCGTGAATGCAACATCGACAGGAGACACGAGGCGCAGCTAGGAGAGAGGAAGGGCGATGGCGAGGTGTTTAGGAGATGCGGAAAACGAAAGACGACGAAAGAGTGGGGTGGATAGGGAGGGATTAGAACAGGATCGAGGGGGAGGGGACAAGGAGCTCTGCGGAGTCCACAGCAAGGGACCAGCTGTAGCCGACAGAGAGCAAGGGACAAGGTGCGAGAAAGACGATGGCAACGGCGACGCTCCTACGCCTCCGAGAGCGTCGCCTCAATCTGGGCATTGATGAACGCCTTCTTGCCGTCAATCGAGACGCCGTACTTCTGCTCCAGCTTGCCCCTCAGCTGCTTCTTGGTGATCGACGTCAGGTCGCTCTCGGCAATCAGCTGCCGGATGTCGCGTTTGATGACCTCGTCCGACGGCAGCTGGCCCGAGCCCGTCCTTGTGTCGAGGAGCTGCTGCTGCTCGTTGCCGAATGTTGGCGTCGCCCGGCCGCTGTGCGGGCCACCTGCACCGGGCGCAGCGACACCGGCAGTGGCACCACCTCCTCCGCCACCCATGCCAAACTGCGAGCCGCCGTACAGCGATGCAGCAGCCTGCGGGTACTGCTGCGGGTAGCCGTACATGCTGGCGGTGCTGCCAAACTGCTGCTGTGGCGCCATGAAGCCACCACCCGCCGGCGGCATCCCATACGTCGAGGCCGGTCCGCCGTACGTCGACATGGCGGGCGTGCCGTAGCCGCCATAGCCGCCCATGCCGTACGAAGACTGGCGCGCGACGTCGGGCTGCGGGAAGCCGTAGGCCGAGGGGGCCTGGCCCATCTGCGAGGGCGTCCCGCCGTACTGCGACGGCGTGGGGCTGTGGCCGAAGCTGCCATTGTGTGGGAGCATCGGAGCGCCGTACAGGCTGGGCGCGTAGGCCGAGCCCGCGCGCGAGCCGAGCGACTTGTTCTCGGCGCGCGCCGCCTCGATGATCGAGCCAATCGAGCGCGCCGAGTTGCGCTCCCACAGCTCGTTCTCGTACTCGGTCCACGTCTGGAGCGGGATCTCGCTCGCGTCGAACTTGCCCTCGTCGTGGACGACAACCTTCTGTCCCTGCTCGCCCATGACGACGCGCGTGTTGCCCCACGAGAAATCGTCCATGTGCCAGAACGAGTAGAGAGGGAGGAACAGGCTCCAGATCGGGATGCCGAAGATGTAGACGATCATCCAGCCGATCATTTCGAACTTGCGGTTGAGCAGGAAGATGAATGCCTGGCAGCCGTAGATGGCGGCGAGCATGATGATGGCCGTGAGCGGGATCGTGCCCGAGTCGGTTGCGATCAGGACGAGCAGGTAGACGATGTAGGCCACCGTCACGGGCGCGATGACGGTCGAGAGAAGGTCGATGAAGACGATGAAGCGCATTGAGAAGAGGCAGAAGCCGCAGAGGCCGGGCGTGAAGATGAGCTCGATGAGGTTGTGGACGGTCGAATTGATCCAGCGGCGACGCTGCGAGAGCAGCACCTTCCAGTCGTCGGGCGCGACCGTGTAAGCCTTGCAGTCGCGGACAAAGATGGTCTTGTAGTTGCCAAAGTGCTTGAGAACAAGCGTCGTCAGGTAGCGATCCTCGCCGAGGTGGAGCAGATTCTTGGTGTGCAGCGTGTCGACGCGGTTCTCCGAATACTCCTCGACGATACCCGAGGCGATGAAGAGCGGACGGTGGGTGTCCGGCGTCCGGATACGGAACATCGAGAAGCAGCCAGGCAGACAGGTGACGGAGCCAAAGAGCGACTCGAACGCCTTGGAGAGGTAGTGCGAGATGTAGTACTCGTAGACCTGGAGCATGGTGATGATGCTGGCCTTGGAGTTGGAGAGCGCCGTCTCGCCGCAGAGGCCGATGACCTTCTTGTCGCGAATAAAGGCCGAGATGAAGCGGTTGAGCGAGAGGCTGTCGACCTCGGTGTCGGCGTCGACCTGGAGGATGTACTCGTAGAAGCTCGGGTTGACGCCAATGACATTCTTGATCTGGTGGTAGACCTCGAGCTCCATCGGGTTCATCGGCAGGCCGAAGTGGACCTTGTTGAGGAAGCGCATCAGGACAAGCTGCGAGTCTCGCTTGCCTCGGTTGCCCGGGCGTGAGCGCTCCGTCGGCTTGCCGCACTTGACGACGACGATGTAGGGGACGACGTGGCCGAGGTGCTCGTAAAGACCGCTGTACACCTTGGCCATGTTGTGCTGCTTGCTGCCCTCGCCGAGCGAGAGGAAGCTGAGTGCCTCGGGCTCGATGTTGGGATCGGCGCCGAGAATGTCGAGCACGATACGCGGCGTAGGTCGGTCGTTGCCGGATCCGACGATGTTGCCGTCGCAGATGACAAAAATCAGCTTGCGCTTGTCGTCGTATTTGAGCGCGGCCAGCGAGTCGATCGTCTTGCGCATCGACTCTTCGCCTTCGGTGTAGCAGGGAACCTGACAGATGACGAACTTGTCGTGGTCCTCGGGCTTGCGGGCCCTGCCGAACTGGAGCGCCGCGAGGAACTTGAAGCCGAGGATCGCGACCATGACGAGCGAGAGCGCAAGCAGGATGTACTGCGAGAACTTGCACTTGGCTGAGTTGCGGTGGTCGACCTTGCCGACGAAGTAAAGGTTGCGCAGGCAGACACGCTGGCGGTCGAGAACCTCGGGGGGCAGCGGGAGCGCGTCAAGCTGCTTGGTGATGTCCTTTCCCGGGTTCTGGGTGATGAGGCTGATGATGGGATCCGACATGAACTTGAGGTCGGTTCCAGCGGGCGCCTGCTCGCCATCAGGCGCACGGAGTGCGCCTTGATTGCCCTGCTTGACGTAGTCGGTAACATCGTAGATGCCGCCACGGTAGACGGCGACCGAGCGCTGGTCGGCGAGGAGGTCGCGGATGCCGTCCGAAGTGTAGCCGAGGAAGCCGCGGCGGTAGTTGGAGCGCAGCAGCCACATGGTTTGGTAGTACCAGTCAGGGCGGGCGTCGTCAGTGTGGAAGGTGCGGAAGTCGTGATACTGAGCATTCTTGTCGGTCGCGTTGTCGTTCGACAACTGGACCCAGGGGCTGACGCTCCCTGTGACGCCGTTGCACAGCGCATTAACCTGGACCGGGAAGATCGGAGTCGCATCGTAGCCGGCGTACATGAGGATCGACTTGTCCGGGACGACGCTGACGATGCTCCGGTGCATGGCGGTGATCTCGCTGAGGTCAAAGACTTCGCCGCGGATCGCCGTGTACGAGTTATCGCCGATGTGCGACTTGAACTCGTTCTGCGTGTAGACGTGCTCCTTGGGGCAGATGAGGTTGCCGAGGACGACGATAACGAAGACAGCGCAGCCGCAAATGAACCAGATCATCATGTTGATCGCCAGCTTCTCCCGCCACGCCATGCGGATGTCGGATCGCTTCAGGCCGCCCCACCAGTTGAGCAGCGGCGTGGGAACCCAGAAGGTGAGCAGCCAGGTGAAGGCGACCCACTTGCGGCGGGTAGACGTCGTCTGCACCTCTTCCGCCACCTCGCCCGACGGCTCGTCGGTAAAGGCGGTCGCGCCGCCCTTTTCATTGTACAGGGTGTTGCCGCCCTTGCCGCCGGCATCGGCAAACATGTTGCGCGATGGCGCGTACATCTCTGAGCCGACCACCGACGCCGCTCCGCTGGCGCCACCGCCAAAGCCCCGGCCAACGTCCAAGCCAGAGAACGACGAATAGCGGCTCTTGTTGTCGTCGAGACCGTCCTCGCCGTCGCCACCGACGAGCGGGAGCGCCGCGGCCGACTGCTCCTTGAACGGGTCGCCGTAGGTGCCCACTAGGCCGGGGCTGTCGGCCCCCGACGGCTCCTGCAAGAGGACGCCAACGGGCGAGAAGGGGTCGATCTCGCCGCGCGCCGCTGCGTCCGCATCCTGGAGCGCCTTGCGCTCGTTGACCTTGGCCTCGTCCGGGTCGGCGGCCCGCAGCTCGTCCTCGACCTCGCGGAACGCCGTGTGCGACAGGAACGCCTTGACCCGACCGGCCGCCGCCTCGCCGTCGGTCCAGCCCATGACCTCCTTGGCCGCGGCGAACTTCTGCTTGGCCTCGCCCGAGATGGCGCCCCGCATCGCAACGGCCTCGAGCGACGGGATCGCGGCGTACCGCTGGCAGAACTCCTCGTACGTCATGCTGACGCTGTACTCGTTGAGCAGCTTGCGCGACAGCTCCGAGAGGCCGAGGCACTTGATCTGCTCCTTGACGACGCGCGCCTCGAACTGATTGGGCAACTGGTTGTCGTTGGGCCGGATGCAAAGCGCAATCCACGCCTTGGTGTCGTCGAGCGTCTCGAACAGCAGGTCGAGCGCCGCCTTGAACTCGCCGGCCACGCACCGGACGCCGCCGTTCTTCTTGCCGCCGTCTGCGTTATCATCGTCCGAGTCGTCCTCGTCGGCGGTGGCGGCGCCGCCGCCCTTGCGCACGGTCGTGGCGCGCTTGATAGTCCCCGCCCGGTTGGGGCGGCGAGTCGAGGGGGCCCGCAGCGGCTTGACCGACTGTTGTGCGGCGACGATGGTCTGGTCGCTCTTGGGGTGCGACTGAGTCGCGAGCGCCTTTGTGTTGAAGAGGCTCCGGACGAACGCGACCTTGGAACCGGGGCTGGCGGTCGGGTCGACGGGAGCCTTGCCGGAATCGGCGCCGCTGCCGCGGAGGAGCGAGACAAAGTCGGGGCTGACGACCTCGGCGTTGCGCTCTAGCAAATTCTCGCTCGTGTAGGTGACGGCAGAGTGGTAGTGGCTGATGGTGAAGCTCGAAAAGCCGCTCCGATCGGCCGGCCCCACCTTGAACGATGGGTGACTGCCCCAGCGCTTGCCGAACGCCTCGACCATGGTGTGGTCCGTCTTCTTGGGCATCCGCCGCGCCTGGTCGTCCATGATGTGGGTGAGACCGCCCGGCTGGTTGGTCATCAGCCGGAGACACTCGGCGTTGTCAAAGTAGGGGATGTCGGGCGAGAGGTAGGTGATGCCCTCGTCGGCGTACTCCTCCTTGTTGCGCTCGAAGACGGAACGCAGCACGTAGCGGTGGACGCTCTCGCAGGCAAAGTTGACGCAGAACTGATCGAGCGAGTTGCCGCGCGAGAGGTTCTGGAAGCCGGGCAGGTCGAGGATCCCGACAAACGTGTCGAAGTCGTCACGGCAGAACTTTTCGTTGAGGCTCTCGTTGATCCAGGCGAACAGCAGCGAGTAGAGCGACTTGGCAAGGTCGTCGCGGTGGTTGGCCGCGCCGTCGGCGTCGAGGAGGATGGTGCAGACCTCGTTCTTGATCATCTTGGTCTTGAACGTCAGCGCCTCCTCGAGCGCCTTGGCGGGGATGCCGAGAAAGTCGGCCACCTTTTCGAGCACGTCCATATTGCGGACTGAAGCCGAGTCCTGGGTGCGGTGGCGGTCGTAGTGAAATTCGACGTTGCCGAGGTGGAGGATGGCGGCGAGCACCTGGCAGATCGAGGCAACGTGGCGCTTCGAGAAACCGACGTTCTTGAAGGCCTGCTTGAGGCGGTTGAAGCGTAGCGCATCCTCGTGAACCGCATCCTTGTGCCGCGAGATCTGGCCTAGGTAGCGGAAGCTCGAGCCGTCGCCGACGCCTAGGTAGTCCTTCTCCTCGTCCGAGGCGCCCGAGACCATGTAGTAGAAGACGTGAAAGTTGCGCTCGCTCGCGGCGGCCGAGATGACGCGGTTGCGCTCGAGGTAGTAGTCGAGCGTCTTGGCGCCCAACAGCTTGCCGCCTTCGCTGAACTGGAGCTCGGTGTACTTGCCGAAGCGCGAAGCGTTCTTGTTCTCGAGCGTCCCAGAGTTGCCAAAGGACTCGAGAATGTACTCGGCCGACGGGATCTGCAGGCCGAGCTTGGAGCCCTTCTTGCCCAGCGCCGTGACGCTGAGCTCAATCAGCGTCCTCACCGCCAGGCGGCGCAGCTCGCTCTTGCCGCTCGCCGTGTCTCCGCTGCGATCCGGCGTGGCGGGGACAGAGCGAGACAGAGAGGGGTGGGAAAAGGGAAGGGACAGTGTGTCAGCGCGCAAGAACAGACCGCCTCGCCTTTGACGCAACGGAGCGGACCGAAATCGACGTGTCATTTCTAGCAAGAGCCCTCTGCAAAACTCACGCAAGCAGGATGCTCTGGTCCTGTCCAGTCCTCCGCATGTAGAAGTAGGCATCGCAGGCAAGGCCAAAGATGTGAGGCGGCAGCTCGATGCCCCTGGCCTGCTTGCTCGTCTCGCGGAAGTTGCGCGTGTACTCGCGCAGAGTGTCATCGCTGTTGCGGTTGCCGCTCGAGGCGTACGGGTTGACCGAAACTAAGATCGAGTCGGAGAGGGCGGTGTATGGCAGCGACGAGAAGAAGCGGTCCCGGAGCAGCGAGAAGATCGAGTCTGGGTTGATGGAGGACAGCTGCGAGATCTTTGCAACGTCCTCCGGGTGCGGCGAGCCGGCAGACATGGCGCCCGGAAACGCAAATGCGGCGGGAGGGGGGCGACAACGACGACCGTTTGACGCCTGTTCCTGGTCCTGCTTCGTGCGTGCCAGCTCGGCGGAATCGATGCAAGTGACGTCCCTGGTCTAGGCCGAGGCAGAGAAGAGGGGCGGGAGCGCTCGCGCCGTGCTGTCGGGTCGGATCGGGTCGGACAGAGGCGCTCGATGAAGCCGTCGCCGTCGCCGTCTCAGAGATGCTTGCAGCAAGGCGGTACGAAGCTCGGTCTCTGTCTACAGCCGCGGGCAAAGAATGCTGGAGCTGCGCTTTCTTCGATTGGGCAGGCTTTGCCTCGCGCTGAGTCGGGTCGAGTCAGATCGGTTCCTCGCTGATGAAGAGAGGCGCAGTGATGCCGACGAAGGACGCTTTCATTGAGCGATCGTGGTCCGTCCGAGGGTGGGCGCCGGTGTGGACGACTATCGAGCAAGTCGTGGGTGGTGGTCCGAGCCGGCGGCGGAAAGGGGCGTTGGCAGGGCGTCGTCAATGAAGAGAGAGAAGCAAGCCGGAGTCGCGCAGCGAGAGGATGGAAGCGGATGCTGCTGCTGCTGTTGCTGCCTGGGTGTGTGAAGGATCGAGGCCGGGCGAGAGAGAAGGTGGAAGGGGGGGGGGGGGGGGTGGGCGTCGTTTGGCCGGTCGGTCCATCCGTTGGGTTGGTCGGGGCTGCCTGCTGCTCGCGCAGCGCTGGACAGGCGGGCTTTCCGACCACAGAGGGCGCGCGCCCTCACGACGACCAGGAAAAAAGCAGCCAGCGAGGACAGGCAGCGCGGCCAAAGCAACCAACGGCCTCGCTTCCCTCTCTCCCTCGCTCAAACACACACCGAAAGGCCGGACGTTCCAAGAGGCGCCAGGGGTCCAAAGGGGGTGCGGCTGGCTGTAGAGAGGGGTGCGAGACGCTGCTTGGCGCCTCCTGTATTGTGCGGTAGAGCTTGAGCTAGGGTCAACGCGCCAGGCAACGAGGCGCGGAGATCCGAGCTTTTCGGATCGGCCGAGGCCAGAGGTCGGCGGGGTTGCGACGATCGAGACACTGCGGTGGCGTGCGGCGGCGCCTCAAAATCCGTGCCACAGCCGCCAACAGGCAGGTCGGTCCGAGGAGCGACGAGCAACTCTCTCGCCCGGCTGCTCTACGAGACCGACCAGGCCGGGCGTCGTCAAGCAGATCGTCAGGAGTCGTCGCAGACAGACGCGCACACACACACGTACACGTACACGCACACGCACACGCACACGCACATACAGAGATGGTCGGCTGAGCATGTGTTGGAGCTACGGTGCTGGCCACTACACAGGCATCCTAGCCAGACGAGGCGCCGACATCGTCACGCCCTCCACCTCCCCTTCCTATCCTAGCCCTTAGAAAGCATCCTTGAGCTTGAGCTTGTTGCTCGCCTTGTCCATGATGGCCACCTTCCTCACCGCGGCGCTCAGCAGCTCCTTGACCTGCGGCTCCGTCTTGAGCCTCTTCCTAAAGTGGTGCACCAGCTCGCTCGTGTTGGCAATCTTGCCCTCGCGCACCAGCTGGATGATCTCGGCCTCGACAGCATTGGCGGGCGCGCGAGGTTTACTCGAGGCGCCGCCGGTCGCGCCGGGACTGCCAGCTCGAGAACCGGGTCGAGAGCCGCGAGGTGATCCCGAGGGGGATCCGGCGCGCGACCCCGCAGCCGTCTTGATTCGCTTGGCGTTGGGCTTGATCGACGATGCGCCGGCACCCGCAGAAGGACTGGGACCGCTGCCGCTGTTGGAGCCGCTGGGCGTGCCAGGCTGCGTTTCCGTCTTGCGCTTGACCCCGGCAGAGGGCGACTCGGCGCGCGTCGGAGGGCTGGCGCCACGAGCTGGATTGGGACTCGACGAGCGGCTGGAAGGCCTGCTGCCCTTCATCGAGACGGTGCGGCTCGGGCTAGTCGCACGCTGCGCAACCTTGGCGTGGCCCGCCCCTGCGCGCTGCTGCGACGACGACGACGACGGCTTCGACTGGGCGACGGCGGCGGCGGTGGAGGCCTGCTGGGGACGCTTCTCGGTCCGGCCTGTCGGCGTCTGCGAACCGGAGGCCGTGGCCGGCGTAGGGGGAGCCTTGCCCTTGTTGTTCTTGGCGGCCTCCCTTTCGCGCCTCTCGCGTTCCTCGCGCGCAATCTGCATCGCCTTTTCGGGGTTGGCGACGTACGTCTCCTCGCCGTCCTCGTCCGACTCGTCGGTGGCGTACGGGTTGCGCTCGTCGTCGTCCTTCTCATACGCCTCGTTGCCGTCGCGGCGCGCAAGGGCGCGCATGATCTTCATCATCTGCTTGCCGCTGCCCGTCAGCGTTTGGTCGTTGTTCTCCTCGGCCGCGCTGCCTTCAGCCTCAACGTCGTCGTCCTCGGCGTCGTCGCCGACCTTGTTGGCGCGCGCCATCTCGCGCTTCAGGCGCTCCTCGAGCTCCTTTGTCTCTTCGTCTTCGGCGTACGGATCGCCCTCGTCCATCTTTTCTTCGTCGTCGGCAAACTCTTCCTCAAAGTCCATCTCGCCGTAGGTTCCGCCATCGTCCTCCTGAGTGGATGATAATTGAGGCGATGCGAGCGGTCGAGATTGGATCAGTCTTACAGTCAGCGTGAGTGCAAGTAGACAGCATCCATGACCAGGCAGGCCGATCAGACACTTACCCGCTTCCGCCTCGAGCCGCCATCACTGTCATCGTCATCGTTGAGCAGCGCGCCACCGTGGACCGCCATCAGATTTCTCCGACGGCCGCCGCCGCCGCTCGAGCTGCCCGAGGGCAGCGAAAGCCGTCCAACGCCGAGCCAGCTGGACCACGAAGAAGCGCCCTCCGCCTTGACCGAGGCGCCCGACGGACCTCCCTCTCCGCGCGCTCGACGCATCGCCCAGCGATCCATCTCTTTGTTCTTTTGGAACTTTTGGAACTGTTGCAGGGAATGGCAGTATTAGAGCAAGTGGTCAGCGATGCTCGGGGCGACAGCGTAAGCTAGCGAGCCTGCCCGCACACGGCACTCACCTCTGCCTCGACCTCTTCGTTGGAGAGCGTCGAGTGCTTGGGCTTCTGGAGGAATTTGTACATGCGCGTGACGGGCACGACCTTGAAGCCGCCAGCGTCGCGCTCGTCGAATACAAACAGGACGTGGTGCGATGTTGCGTTTTCGTCCGAGTCGCCCTCGAGCTTGCCGATCCACGGCGCGTGCGATGACAAGGCGGAGGCATTGGGCTCCTGCTTGACGCCCGTCTCGGTCTTGACTCCGCCGCTCGAAGGTCCGGCCATGGCGACGTCGCCGTCGTGCTGCTGCTGCTGCTGCTGCTGCTGCTCGTCGCCCGGGGCAGAGGCAGGGGCCTGTTGGAGACCCTTTGCCTTGAGCTCGTCGATCCAGCCCTCGAGCGCCTTTGCGCCGGTGGGGACGGGGATGCGGGTGCTCTCCCACTCCTCGGACGTCTCAAAGTCCTCTAGCACCCAGGGGAAGAACTCCTGCTTCATCGTCTTGCGCGTCGAGTCGGCGGCCTTGTGGACCTCTTTGACCTTTTTCTGGAAGAGCTTGCTCTTTGGCACCCTGGCAGTGCTGCCTGGCGCGATGAGGCTCTGGTCGGCGCCGGGGGCCTTGGGCTTCTCCTCCTTCCCGATGACCTCTTCGATGCGGGTGAGATCCTCGCCGGGCGCAGGCCACGTCAGCGGCTGGCCGTCCTTGGCGAGCATGGGGCGACCGTACTTGTCTGTGACGGCATCTCCGGGCTTAGGGCGCGGCAGCTTGGGACGCGGCGGATTCTTGCGGTTGAGCTTGAGGGGCGGCACGAATTGAGTGGTGTCTACAGGATCGACGCGGGTGTGGTGAGCGAACTTCATGAGGTGAGTGAGCCAGGGCCCGGCGTTTGTCGAGAAGAGGGGGATGTCGCGGTAAGTAGTCGGGGGAGGAGGCGGGATGTCGCGCTTCTCTTGCTCCCTCTTTGCGGCGGCGGAGGCAGCAGCAACAGCACCACGGGCGCGAGGGTTGCCGAGGCTGCCGTTGGAGGACGAGATGCGCTGGCCCTTGAGCGAGCCCGAGCCAGGCTCGGCCTTGACTGGCGGCATGGCTCGACCGACGTCAGGCGAGGCGGGGCGGAGAACACGGGGAGTAAGCTGCGCGACAAGGGTAGTGCAAGGCAGAGGGATGTATGCGGACGGCAGACGGTAGACGTCGGGAGAGAGGGTGGTTGAGAAAGGACAAGGACGAGACGAGCGCGCCGAGCCTCTCGCAGCGTCGCCGTCGAGGCATGCGTCACTGCAGTCCAAGAGTCGGGTGCGGTCGCTCGCTCAGCTTTTGTCGTCCGAGTGCCGAGGCCGAGCAGCTCCACTTTGTCCAGCCACGCAGGCGGGCGGGCCAAGGACGCGCCTCGCCCTCTGTCGCGCGGCTCTGTCGACGATATCGGGCACATTCTCGCGCTTTAAATACTGCCGCAAAGCTCGTCCCAACGGCCCTTTCTCTTTCACTTGCTTCCACTTTTGTGCTTTATACCGATCCCTCTCCTGCTCCTGTCCTCGCCTTGCCTCTTTCAATCCCGAGCGACACCCTCCTCGCACGGCGTCAGAGCCCCGCCCCGCCTCGCTTCTCCGCCACTCCAGGTGGAACGAGGCGACAGATCAACCATGTCGGCCCTTCTGAGCTATGTCGATCGTAAGTTTCCCCCCCAGCCCTTCCTGCTCCCCTCTCCTTGCCACTTCTTTGGTGCCCTCTTCCCTCACATCCCTTCCCACTCGCGCTCGCGCTCGCAGAACAAGTCCTCATCGTAACACAAGACGGTCGCGTCATCGTCGGCACGCTCAAAGGCTCCGATTCCACCGGCAGCGTCATCCTTGCCGGATCGGTCGAGCGAATCTTTAGCAGCGACGAAGGCGTCGAAGAGGTCCCGCTCGGTCTCTACATTCTCAGAGGTGATAGCATGTGAGAACTTCTCCCAGCACGCAGTCCGGCTCATCAGACCCTGCCTTTAGCCGTCGCCGCCGCATTCTGACTCCCCCTCCCTTTCCGTCCTATCCTCCTTCGTTCATACAGCTGCGTCATAGGTGATCTAGACGTAGAAAAGGACCGCTCTATGGATCTCTCACAACACATGGCAGAGCCCATTCCAGAGACAAGACATGGCCTATAGCTTCACCAAGGCGACGCGCGCCTTGCGGGACGCAGCGGCAGTCTCCTCCCCCGCACGCTCTAGGTGCACGACGTCCCAAGCCTTAAGCACGCGGCAGATACGGTCGTGCCACCAGCGGAAGCAGCAGGTCGTTAAAAAAGGTCCATGTTGGTTCATCTATCGGGTCGATCTGGTGAGCTCTTGCAAGGAGAGAAAGGACGGCGGATGAGGGGAAGACAGCATGATAGAGCCAACTGGATGAGGTGCGAACGAGAGAGTCGGGAGGGAGTGGTAAGGGATGCCGTCGAAGCGGATCATGTGACGTGGATGGAGGAGCCAGCGGATGGAGTAGAGCGGAAAAAGGAGGCGTTTGGGGATGGCATGGTCATCCTCCAACCGCACTGGCTAGACGTCGTTCGCTCGAAAGCCATTGGGGACGCTTGACAGGGAGGACGCCCGCTGAACGACAATGTACATATGCAACCCCGAAGCAGACCAAGCCGGGCATCCATCATACAAACACAGGACGATATGACCTGGTCCAGACCGTCACGACGCTTGCTTGCAAACCGAGCTCACTCCTTCAGGAACGGCCAAACCACTTCTTCTTCTTCTTGCCGTCCTCGCCGCCGTCGGGCGACGAAGGCGACAGCGGCGATGCTAACCCTGTCCGGAGATTGGCCTCGGCGCCAGCGGCACCGAGCAGCGGCGGCTGGCCGCTGAATCCGGGAGGCTGGGGCATCGTCCCGCTGGCCGACGTCGAGGCCGGGTAGGATGGATAGGCCTGCGAAAAGGGCCTAGCCGCCGTGTTCGTCTTCGGCGAGGCCACCGAGGACGGTCCAGAGCGCGGCGGAGCGGCTCTTGCCTGCTGCTGTTGCGCCTGCGCGCGCTCAGTGGCAGCCACGTTGGCCAGGTACTGCTGCTCGCGCTGCGCCGTCTGGGCGTCGCGCATTACGATCGGGCTCGGATAACTCATCTGGGCGCTGTGCGCCATCGAGCTTCGGTCGACGCTGCTGGGAAAAGGCGCCGAGGTTGGCTGGCCACGCTTGCCGTAGTCGGTTGAAATGGCGGCGGCGGCGCTCCTGCCGTTTTGCTGCAGACCGCCGCCCGCACCGACGCCGGCGAGCGTCTTCTCATGATGCCTGCCCAGGGCCGCTAAGCGCTGGTTGGCCCGCTTGTCACCGTGCTCGGCGGCGGACCGGTACCACGCCTTGGCCTCGGCGAGATCTTTGACCGTGCCGATGCCCATCTGAACGCAGGACGGGGTAAGGAAGGGAAAGAAGGGGTTGAGTTCCGGAAGGGAAATGACGACGTTTGGGGAGGGCGTGCCTAGGTCAGCGTTGATCTCCGCATTTCGCAGGCTAGCCACACTCCGCTCCGCAGATCACTCTCACCTCTGTAAAGTAGCCGACGGCGTACTCGGCCTTGGCGAGCCCCTGCTCGGCCGCCTTCTTGGCCCACAAATACGCCTCGGTGTCCGACTGCGGGAGGATGCCGGGCGCGCCGACAAGGTACCAGGCGGTGAGCGCAAAGCAGGCCTCCTTGTGGTTCTGCTGCGCGGCAATGTTGTACATGTGGATGCTGAGGCCGCCGTCCTGTGGGCATCCCATACGCCCGTACTCGTAGTTGACGCCGAGCTTGTAAGCGCTCGGGGCATAGCCCATCTCGCCCGCCTGAGCCAGCAATTCGCAGCTGTACTCGGGGTCGACGAAGAGAACGTTGTCAATGCCGCGCTCGTGGAGCAGCGCCAGCTCGTGGAGCGCGTGCGGGAACTCCGGAGTGGCGGCCTCGGCGCTACGCTTGAGCCACTTGACGCCCTCCTTGGCGCTCTTGCGTAGGCCCAGCTCGCCGTTGAGCTCGGCCGTGGCGAGCCGGTACATGGCACCCGGATGATTCTGCGACGCGGCCTTGCGGTAGAATTGGAGCGCCTTACCGTTATCCTTGCGGCAGCCCCACCCCTTTTCGTAGCAGGTTCCCGCGCGGTAGGCGGCATCCGGATGGCCGTGCTTGGCAGCCAGCACAAAGTATGTGTAGGCCTGGCTGAACTCCTGCTTGCCCTTTGCGGTGCCGATGCCGTTGGCGTAGCAGTCGGCCAGGAAGTACTGGGCGTCAGGGTGGCCACGATCGGCGATCTTCTTGAGCAGGCCCGTCGCCTCCTTCACCAGCTCGTCCTTGGCGGCGGTGCCGTTCGAGGGATCGTCGCTGTTGTTGGCGGGCGAGCCCGACGTCGCGTGGTTGTCGTCGCCTCCGCCGCCAGCACTGCCGCCCATCGTCTTGGAAGCGTCGATCATAAAGACGGCCAGCTCATAGATAAGGTTGGGGTCATTAGTCTTTTTAGCGTTCTGGCGGTATAGCTCGAGCGTCTTGCCGTGGCTCAGAAGCGAAGCCTTCTGGCCAGGCTTGAGGTGGCTGTGGTCAAGCAGCGGCCCGCTGTTGATGGTGGGGGCGATGCTGGTTGGCCGGGTCGCGCCAGAGGGGCAGAGCCCACCGAAGCCGTCCCCGCTGACGCTGTTGGGCATCGGGCCATTGCCGGTGCCGCTGGCGGCCGTCGAGATGCCGCGGTACGAGCCTTCGCTCCTGTGGTTGCTCGTGTGCTGGCCCCGGACGCTCTGGTCGTCCTCGGGAATGGCGGGCGGGGTAATGGTACCGGGCGCGGAGCCTTCGATGCCGAAGAACGACAAGGGACGGGGTCCGTTGTTGGCCGCCGCTCCGGGCGCCTGTTGCCTCGGCTGTGGCTGGACCTGGGGTTGGCCTGCTGGCTGGGCGACGGGCGAGACGGCGGCGAGGCCGTTGCTGTGGACACCCATCTGTCCGTTTTGTCGCTGATCGTGATGGTCGAGGACGTGGTCGTCGTCCGGGATCATGCCTCTGGGGACAGGCACATGCTGGCCTGAGGCGTTGACGGCAGCCAAGGGCCTCTCCATGCCAAAGAAGCTACTGGGCCGCGCCCGTTCGGCGAATTGCTGCTGCTGCTGGGGCTGCTGGGTCTGTTGCTGGCTCTGCTCGCCCAATTGGAGGTCGTTGACCGGGAGCGAGTCGACCTGGCTCTGGCTCTGTGCAGCGGCAGCGGCAGCGGGGGCACGAGCCCCTGGCGACTGTGACGGAGGGAAGGTAAAGTCGGTCGCCAGCGCGCCCTTGAGGGGGCTGGCGGGGCCGTTGGCTGCTGCTGCTGCTGCTGCTGGAGAATGGCTGGCGCCGTGTTGTGAGGAAGGTAGAATGCCCTCGACGTCAGGAGAGACTGCAACGTCGCGATCTGCGTTGCTGGCGCCTCGCTGCTCGGACTTTTCGGGCAAGGGGGGCAGCGCAGCGTCGGTCCCGGCAGGTGGGGGCTGGTACATGCTGGCCGACAAAAAGCCGCGTTCCAGCTGGGCGTCTGGCAGCTGTGAGAGGGGGGTGTCCTGCTGCTGCTCCTCTTGCTGCTGCGATTCGGTCTGTACGATGGTGGCAAAGGGGGAGGACTGGTCGTTCGACGCTAGCCTGCTGCCGCCTTCACGCTGCTGCTGCTTGCTGTTGATGTTGGCCCGATCACCCTCCTGGCTCGCACGGGGCGACTGCATGGGCTGGTTCTGCGCCGCCGTGTCGGCGCCCAGCGGCAGATGCACCAGCTGCGATGCAGTCGTCATCTGACTCTTTGGTGCTGCCGCTGTCGGCGAAAAGCGGTTGAAAAAGTCGTCTTTGCTTTGCGAAGTCGACGTAAACTCGGAGTCGAGGTCGAACGCGCTGAACTCGGGAAAGCTGGGGAGCGGGCCGGCAGCCAGCGGAGCAGAGGCGGTCACCCCGCCGGCGTGTGTCGCCACAGACGAGTGGTATTGGCCGGCATCGAGGTCCGGGTAGGAGTAATTGTCCGAGCTCAGCCGTGCCGGGGGCGCCGCCGCCGCTGTAGTGCTGCTGCTGTCGGTGTTGGCAGCGGCGGAGGTGGGGGCGTTGAAGCGACTGTGATACGCCTGGGCGGGGGAGATGGGCGACGCCATGGTGACAGGAAGGGCCCCTCGAGATAGAGCGAAAGGCGGAAGTTGGCTAGCTAGCAGACCAGGTCTGACGAGATCAGTGTAAAGACACAGAGCAGGCGGCGGTGGGTTGTAAAGCTTGGACCTCTTGGCCTGTGTGCGCCTCGCTCGAGTCCTTTTGGCAGTTGATCGGATGGTTTCCGTCGATGTATGTGGTAGCCGGTCGGGCGAGGCCGGGGAGGGTTGCGTCCGAGCGCGTGTCTGTGTGGTGTCAGCCGCCGGCGGACTGGTGGTCGGAGGGGAGATGGGTGAGGGGCGGGTGGCGGCCGGGAACGAGGCAGGCAGGCTGGCCGGCCAGGCATACCCACCCAACAACCACCGACGACCAGGGGCTGCCAGGCAAGGGGCTCGATCGCAGTCTTGTTGCCGGACGCGCGGGCCAAGCGCGGACCCGCACAGAGTTTGGCCAGCTGCAGGGTTCGCAAAACGCCGTTTCCTCCCTGCGGCCTCCCCGTGCTTGCTTGCTTCCTTACCGCTTCGCGGCTGGCCAGCTCTTGGACGCTGCACGCGGTCCGATGCCTGCCTGCCTGCCTTGCGTCGGATGATGCCGGTGGGCAGCGCGAGTCGGCAGCACGGCCCGCTGGTTGCGAGCAGCTGAGGGATGGCGCGGGTATCGCTGGCAGGCCGTTGGCACGTTCGGAGGCCCCTTTGCCCGTCGACCGTAGAGTTCAACGCGCCTGGCAGCCAGGGCCAGCGGCAAAGGCGAGGGAAGGGTGCGTGCTTCAGATCGATAGAAGACAGACATGTTGCATCGGGACATCGAGGGGGGCTGGCTCTCAACAGAAGCGGCGACTTCATCCCTGAATCGTCCCAAAGACGCCCTCATCCGTTCTAGCTCGGATCTCGCCTTGGGCGTCGGCAGGACGATGGCGATAGGTCGTGGGTCTGCCTTCGGCGTGTGTGGTGGCGGTGTCGACGGAACCATCCGCGACCCCGGCACGGCCTGCACATCGGCCAAAGAGGCACAGCCGCCCGATCGGCATCCTCGCTCGCTCGCCGTGCTGATCCGGGGTCTTCCGCCTTCCGATTCTTTTGGCACTTACGCCGCCTGCGCCCCCCCTCCACTCGACGCTCGCAGGAGGCACGACGACGCTCCTCACCCTCACTCCCGTCAACCACCGGACACGCAATCCAACCACCAGCGCCCAGCGAGGAGCGGCAAACGACGATTCGAAGAGCAACAAGATGAACTGGGATCCACTTTCACGCGAGGGCGCACCTCCGAGGTATCAGGTCGAGTCTGGATCCGAAGACGAAGGCGACGAAGCACCATCCCAAAAGCAGCAGCAGCAGCAGCAGCAGCTCTCGATTCAGCTCGACAACCGCGCCTCAGGCTCTTGGTCGCCTGGACGGCGCGATGTGGTCGTTCTCATCGCAGCAGCCGGCAAAGCGTGGCTCGACTCGCGGGGCGCCTCGGTCGAGACGGGCCGGCTCCTCTGCGGCAACGATCAGGTCAGTGTGCGAAGACACCTCTGACGTCGAAAGAGGCTCCATCGCGACTGACTTCCACTGCCTTTCGCGCACTGACGGAATCGCGGCCTCCGTTCGCCCTGATAGCAAGCGAGCATCTACGTGCCAAAAGACAGCAGTCAGACCATCAAGCTCTTCCTCGTGCCTTCCGCGGAGCTGCCGCAAACGAGGCTGTCAGACCTGGCCAACTCAGTGCTAAATCAACTCGCACCAAAGAGGTGAGCATCGTCTCTGGTCCATTCGCCTCTGTGAAGAGCCGCTGGCAGAGCGGGGCTGATATAGCTTGCTTCTGGTCCCTCCCACCTTCTGCGGTCGATCACGCCCTGCCCCTTTCTCGCCACGCTCAGCCTCGTCATCGTCGATTCCTACAGCCCCGCCGCCCATGGGTACCATCGGAGACGAGAGGAGGACGGCGAAGCCGACCGTGTGCGCTACCTCCACTCGAGCGACTTTGACGCCGCGCGTATCGAAAAGAGCTGGCAGCCGCTCGAGGCACCGGACACCGTCATTGGCGTGTCAGCAGCTTTCCTGTCTTCTGTAGGTGCCTCTGCTGCAATGGGTGCTTTAGATTTGCTGTTTCTAGCGCAGTAACTGACTATCAGAATGTGATCCGACTCGCCTCTGTCATTTCCCCGCGATGCGTTGCCTTGACTAGGCCGCGCTACGAGGCGTACCGGTTCTCCTCATCCAAGTGCCCGACAAGAGTCCGCAGAGCCACAACCAGCTGTATGGGCCCGGCCACGGCACCCGATACAGCGATCAGGCAGCGCAGGTCGACGAGGTCAGCCTTCGGGCGATCGACGGCGTCATCGGCGTAGAGTCGTCGAGTCGCGCCGAATCGGGTTCCCCGTCGCTGGTGGATTTCGTCGGAAGGCGGAGGCCGGCCCTCCCTCGTGGTAGCATGGGCGATGGTGGGATGTACGTGTAGGCGATCGAATCACTTACGAAGACGAAAAGGTGCCACGCCGCTTCCTTGGACATGTCGCAGTGGCCGTGAGGGGCAGTGTCGAGTCGAACGTACGGTGACAAGAAACGAAGAAAGGCGTCTAAATTTACGTGCGAAAATCAACTATGCGGACTCGACCTGTTCCATCGTGTGCTCGCGTCAGACCGCGTAGAAGGGCGTACGGGCTACAGTATGACCTACTTACTGTAGCCTCCATTCGCGGTGTTCTGGCCATGGTACAAAGGAACTGACGCTGCTCACAAAGAGGACGGGTTAAAGAGCCTGTGCGCGCCTTGACATCGCGCGCGCTTGCGGCGCCGAGCTCCACCGTTCAATGCCACTGGCCCACACATGACCCTCCCGTCCAGCAAAGCATTCGTAGCCACGCTGCAACCGCGTCCCCCTTTCCAGGCCAGGCAAACGACGAGTTGGAGTGCTACATGCAGAGTCCACACGATACGAAGTCTCGGTCGATGTTACTTTCTGCCTCCTGTACTCCCGAAGGATTACAGCGTGGTGGTGAAGTCCACGCGGAGAGCGGAGAGTTGAGCCACATCGGGGGTAGACCCTTCTTTATCTCCTAGGGGGACGAGCAAAGACCAACTTCAGCGTGGAGCCACACATGTACAGAATGCAGCACCGCCCATTGAGTGCGATATCGGGAGTATTCGCGTGCGCGTGGAGGCCGATGGGAGCTCGGCAGGATGGACGATTTTGAGGCGGGAACCATGGAGCTGACCAAGATGTCATGCATCGTTGCTGTTGCTACGTACGTACGGCGGGAAACTCACGACAAAAATCGCCGAGGCCGAGCTATCGTGATCTGGAACATCCTGCCATTTGCACCTGTAACTTGGAAATCACACGTAACTACTTACAGTACGCCGAAGGCGGTGTGCGGGGGACGCGGAGCGCAGCCGGGTGAACATGTGCAATTGCAGCATCGTCCGGCGGCCCCTCGTTCGCGGGGGGGGCCGTCTTTCAAATTGCCTGCCGCCGTCATCGAGTAGACGGATTCAACAGAAATAGCAACGTACGTACAGTACTCAGTTGCCTACATTCACCGACCAACCCCGGTGTCGAGGGGGTTTGGAGAGAGGGAGCGCGGCGGCCCAAGCTCGTTTTCTTTGCCAAGGACGGCGAGGCGTCGTACGGACCCCCGATGCCGAAGATGCCTTGCCAGGGAGCACTTGTTCCGAGGGGCGCACTCTCATGGCCATTTAAGTACCTATACATTCATGAGCATTTTCGCTCAGTAACCCGCTGGAGGGTCGGTGACTTGCTGTAACGCTTTGCGAATTACTTCTGGTACGTGCAGTTCAACCAAACATACATGCTGCTCGCCGGCATCGATGTGAAAGTGAGCCTCGTCGCGTCGGGGGTGATGGTCCCCCAGTTTCATCTCGGAAGCGACGGCGGCAAATACGTACAGAGTACGGTGCTGTAGGCTCTTCACCCACCTTTGACACGACCTCCATGTGGAGAAGGCCTTGCCGGACACTCGGACCCTCCTCGCTGCTGCTGGGAGAAGGGGCCGTCGAGACGAGAACAGAGGCCGCTCCTCCTGCTTCGCAAAAGATGGACCGTGGGACGAACGAAATGGTGTTCTTGCAGGCGCGCCATGAGGTCGCAACAGACCGGCAAGTGGGTGCCGGCGAAAGGCGAGGAGGAGCAAATACAGGCAGGGCCAAAAGGCTAGGTGTCTCGCCGTTGGCGCCCTGCCTCGAGCCAGTTTCGAGATGATGGTGAAACACGGCGCGGAACTCTCATACACCAAACGTCCTTCTGCTCGACCTATGTTGCGCAGAAAACCGACCAAGGTGACTTGGAGCGGCGGCGGTGGCGGCGGCTGAAGCACACCTTGCACTCCCGACCACCGACCGGGAATCCATCCCCCTCGCAGCCATGCGCCGCCTCTTGCGGCCCCCTACTGTACTGTACTGTACTGTACTGTACTGTACTGTAATCCTTCCCCGACCCACGCGAGCACGGGCGATGCCGATGGGGAAACCGATTGAAAACTGTCGACGCACGCTGATCGAAGGGGTGGTCCCTCTTTTCCACGCGCACCTCGGCCTGCTTTGTTCAAGCAAGCCTCCGTCGCTCCGGCTGGCCCCCTATGTGATCTCTTCCCTTCTACTGGTAAAGCACAGTACAGTACAGTGTAGCTGCTGCTCATGCTCCGATGCTGTCCTGCTGGCAGTCCCCTGGTTTTCCCAGGGGGTCTGTGGCTGGATTTCGACCGTCTCTTCCAGCGAAGGAAGAGCGTGGGCCTCGACGGCAAATGGCAGATCCCTCGACACGCCACGGCTACGCTGCCGGGGCGCCCTTTTTGATAGGTCTCCCGCCCGACCGCGCCTCGTCTCTGCCAACGCTTCCCAGCTCTCAGCAGCGAGCCCGGGGATGCGGTAGCTGCACCCGCCGCTGCTGCCCAAGCACGCAGCGACGATGCAACGGGCCACCTGCGACCCCTCGTCGCAGGTATAAGAGAGGCGACCTCGAGGGCCATTCATCCAGTTCTTCTTCCACATCTTCATCACTTCAGCCTGCATACACCACTAGATCCCCTCTCTCACCTCCCCCTCCTCCCCCTCACTCTCTGTTGGAGTCCGAACCATACACGTAAACACATTCCAAGATGCAGTTCACCACTCTCGCCATCTCGCTCTTTGCTGCTGCCAGTGCCGTCGTTGCCGCTCCTCTCGAGCGCTCCTCTTCGTCCGGCCAGGCCACCTATTTCTACCAGGGCGGCAACCGCGGTGCCTGCGGTGAGTCCACGTTCTTCCCTGTCCTCGCGGTAGTTGCATCGAGATAACGGAGCGATCGATCCTGACTTTCTCTTCCATGTCATCCCTCAACTCCCCCGTGCACAACAGGCAACTACAACAGCGATGACGCCCACATTGTCGCCGTCAACTTGGCCCAGTACAAGCAGTCGCTTTGCGGACAGAAGGTCTGGGTCACCCACGGCGGCAAGACGATCGAGTGCACCGTCGCCGACGATTGCCCCACGTGTGGCTACGGCAGCCTCGACCTCTCAGTCGGTGTCTTTCAGTCGCTGGCCGACATGAACCTCGGCAAGGTTGGCATCTCCTGGACTATGTAAAAGAGAAGCGTCAACTGCTACCTACAGTCGCTCGCTCTCTTCCACCACCCGTCGATTGCTCCGTCTCCCTGAGAAGATCGAGCCGTGGTGACTTGCTTGCCCGCTGGCGTTGACTGCCTCATCAAGCCGCCCATCGATCCAAGTCCCGCAGGTCGTCGAACAACCCTCCCATGTCTCCCGCCATTCCGCCGGTCACCGCATTCCACATCCCCAACATCCCAGAAAAGCCCAGCAAAACCTTACAATGCGAGGCCTCAGCATCACCACTGTGCCCCTTGCGGCTCGTCCAACTCTTTCCAATTCTTCTTTGATCGAGTCTCGATTCGTCGTCTTGACTGGCGCACGATAGATTGCCCCCACTTACACTCTACCGTCGTCCCCCTCTTCCGGTCGGGATGGGTGTTTGCATCACCCATCCATCTTCCCTCGTCCACACATTACACACAAGGTGTCCGGGCTCATCGTCACCCTCGCTACACTGCCAAATGTATACTATTGTCGTTTTTGTATCTCCACGCTCCCCCACCCAAAATTACCAAACGCTTCCCTTATACTTTCGATCACTTGGGACTGTGCCGAATCCGGCTCGCAGAGCCAGCCGAGTACCGGGTGGATACTACTGACTAAGCAGCAACGCCTTCGAGCGGACTGACTTGGGGAGCGGGGGACGATGTCAAGACAAAGGCGTACTTACATCCGTAGCGCCGGAAGGTCGGGTGCGAGCGTGGCGAGGCGTTTCTGTCGAAAGTTGACATTGTGTGGTGCGTGGGTGTTAGCGCGTAGAGCAGCGTGCGGAAGGGGCCGACTGGTCGATGGTTCTTGGGGCGCCACGTTGCGTTGTCCAAGGCAGAGTACCGCGCTACGGTACGGTGGGGGCGGTAGGTTGGGTGCACAGAGATTGCTGTCGCTGGGCGTGCAGTGCCTGTATTTTACATAGACGGATGTGCACGGAAGTAGGAACGCAAGGAGACCTTGGAGCTACATCCAGTACGGTGCAAAGGTGCACAAGAGGTCGGTTGGCGCTGGAAGCAGAGGAAAAGGCCCAAGGAAAACGAAGGTTTGGATTGAAAGTCGATTGAATTGTGTGCTGCAGCAGGGGTTGCAGGTGACGTTTGCGTACAGTACAGTACCGCCGCTGCGCTGCTGCAGCTGTTGCCGTTGCTGTCACGGGTTCTGCGCCTACATACTGTACAGAGTAGCTGTGCATCAAGCTGGCGCTGGGGCAAGGCGAGATGTGCATGGCGGTTGTCCGCTGCGACTCGGCAAAAGGCGGGCGGTTTTGTGTCATCGCTTGTCGCGCTCCCTTTCGAGCGCCGCCGTCACCACGAGGCCATTACAGTACAGTATACTATACTACTGTACGGTATGTACAAACTGAGCGCCTGGGTGACGGCGCGCCTGACACGGATGGGAGGGTACTGTACCGTACTGTATGTACATACACGCCAGAGCCACGCAGACAGGTGGGAGGGGGATGCTGGTGGGCTGAGCGTTGGACGAGTCTATCGTTGACTACTAGGCCACCTACATACCTTGCCACAGACGTCCAGTGCGACTCGGCCGGCGTCTCGCGTTGCCAGGTACAGTACAGATGGTGATGCTTTTGGGGCGCAGCGTTCCTGCCAGGTTGGCGATCAAGAAAAGTAAGATGGGGCGGCAAGAGAAGTGAATCGCTGACAACGGCAATCTCCGCTCTATGACGAGGCGGAGGGGAAGCGAGGAGCGGGAGTCGTGTGGGGGGTGTTTGCTTGGTTGTTGTCTGGTGGCGTTGGCGAGGCGGGGCGACGCGAGGGCGACGCGAGGGCGACGCGAGGGCGACGCGAGGGCGACGCAAGGGCGACGAGACTCTGACTGGCGCGGTGACGACGACGACCGAGGAGGACCCTGCCTAAGACTCAAGTCAAGAGGCCCTAAGCTTGCTTCTCCTTTGTGACTTTGGCGACCGAGCGGCGTTTGGCCTTGCTTGAGGCTCTTTTTCCTGCGTCGCTGTTTCTGTGTGCTGTTGGAGCGAGCTGGTGACACCTCGCTCGCCACGCTGCACGCCCAGCGCTGTGTCCAAGCCAAGCTAGGTCTAACTTTAACTAACCTGGGTCGTGCTTGCTGGCTACAACTGTAAGTAGTCAGCGAGAGTAGGCAGCGTACGCTTAACTTTAACTTCCTTACACTACTTGGCTCGCTGGCTTGCGCTGGCCAGCAGTGGGGATGGTGCAGCGGCAGCGAGCGGGCCGAGGTGGGCATGTGTGTCGTCGAGGTGCGAGCGAGCGAGTAAGAGTTGGATCTAGAGAGGTAAGCTGCAGTAAGGTACCGTACCCTGTCTACCTACATACGTCTAGAGTGCAGGCCAAGCCAAGCCACGCAGCGTCTCTCGGCCTTCCCTCACTTACTCGTACTGTGCCGTAGTAGTGACTTACCAGTCCACCTCTCTCGCCCTTCGCCCTTCGCCCTCGCCGTCGCTCCCCGCTCCCCTTTTCCCGCACCCCTTGCCATCGGCCTTCCCGCTCCCCGCTCCCCTTGCCATCGGCCTTCCCGCTCCCCGCTCCTCTTGCCATCGGCCTTCCCGCTCCCCGCTCCTCTTGCCATCGGCCTTCCCGCTCCCCGCTCCCCTTGCCATCGGCCTTCCCGCTCCCCGCTCCCCTTGCCATCGGCCTTCCCGCTCCCCGCTCCTCTTGCCATCGGCCTTCCCGCTCCCCGCTCCCCTTGCCATCGGCCTTCCCGCTCCCCTCCCCCACTCGAGCGCTGACAAGTCTATAGGCGATCAAACGCCGCACCATCCACCCACCTTTATCACTTCCACCACACTCATTTCTTATATCATTATCGTTGCAATCACCCTCACCGACGCCCTCACCCGACGCCCACGCCCCACGCATCCCTCGACTCTCGTCGCCAGCGCCTCCTCCCGCTCCCTCACCTCCCGCTCCTTGGCTCTCCCGTCATATCCCGCTCTCGCCCACATCGCCTCGTTCCGACGGTCGTCTTCACTCCACTCGGCCTCCTCGCCATTCCCATCCGATCTCGCCCAAGCACTCCACCTCGCCCCACTCTACATACCACCACTCTCAGGCACCCCAGCAACCGCTCCCTCCGAGCAGGGCGCCCCGCCGCCCCAGACTGACCCTGCGAGCGCCGCCAGCTCCAGCATCAGTGCCAGCGCCTCTTCCACCAGCCTTCCTCTCTGCTCCCTGCTCGCAGCTCGCTACGCCTCCTCCATCCCTCTATCCCAGCCCATCCCATCTCATCCCACCGCTCTCGCAGCCTCCACCGCTGCATCCACCGCCGACCCCGCCGCCCTGCCTCACTGCTGCTACGCTGCCTCGATCCTCGCCAGAGGCGTCCGCATCCGCCGCCGTGCCACCCTGGCCCTTGTGCTCCTGCTCCCACGATGCTGCACCTCCCTAGGGTCCCAGTCTTCCCCATCGCGGGCGAAAAGTCCCTTCTCACCACCGGCGGCGCCGCCCTCCGCATCCCGGCAAAGGAAAAGCAGCACCCCTTCATCGGCCAGCTCGCCCCGGAGATCCAGCTCATGGACCACAAGGGCCGCATGGTCTCGCTCCACGCCACCATCGCACTCGGCAGGCCCATCGTCCTCTACTTTTTCCCGCTCGCCGGCTCGCCCCACTGCACAAAGGAGTCCTGCTCCTTCCGCGACGCACTCGGCGTCTCGCCCATCTTCAACGACCTCAACGTCATCGTCATCGGCATCAGCCAGGACCTTGCAGACCGCCAGAAGAAGTTCGTCGACGAGCACCAGCTAAACTTCCGCGTCCTCCACGACCGGGGAAGGGAGACCATGAACGCCTGGGGCGTCGGCAGGACCATGCTTGGCCTCGTCGACGCCCGCTGCACCTTTGTCATCGACCACCGCGGCATCGTCAGGGCCATGGCAGAGGGCGTCTGGGACTACGCTGGCCACTTGCGCTTCGCAGAGAGCTGGCTCGTCCGCATCGAAGACGACCTCGCCGGCCGCGAGCGCTTTTACCTCCCGCTCCTCGAGGACGGCTCGGGCGTCGAGCCGACCGGCAACGAAGGCGAGGTGCCCATCCGCGTCATCTACGGCGACGACAGCGCTGCGCTCGCCGGCGGCGTCGGCGTCGCACCGCGCTATGGCGCAGCCCCGCTCATAACCAGCCGCACCCACGGCCCCGTCTCTCTCGGAAGCGGGAGCGGCCTCGACGACCGCGAGGCCAACGTCTCCAAGGCCTCGTCGGCCCTCAAGAGCTCCGAGTCGAAAAAGAGCCTCCGCGAGTGGTTCTCGCCAAAGACCAACAGCGGCGGCGCCGTGTTCGACGAGCCGCTCCAAGTCGAGCCAAGCAAGAGCGACATCCCTCCCGTCCCCTCGATCTCGCAGCGGCATCGATCGCCCTACGCCAGCATGGAGCGCAGCGCGAGCGCGCGAGACTTCTCCGCCGGCGACTCGTCTAGCTCGTTCGGCCACCACGGCTCCTCGACCGCCGACATCAGCATCTGCGCGCACCACAGCCGCACCGGCAGCGAGACCGCCTCGGCCGCCGGCCCGCAGTCGATGGCCAACTACATCCTAGTGAAGCGCGAGAACCGCTTCGGCCCGCAGCGGCACAGCGGGACGTCGAACGAGACGTCGTCCGACAGCAGCCATGTTGCTACGCAGGGTATGGGGAGGCAGTTGCCGGCCGACCGCCCTCGCAGCAGGCAGTCTCGGGCTGGGCGGCGACGACTCGTACGAAGAGGGCTGTGACCTCATGATTCCGGCGGGCGGCACCGGCCTGTCGCCACCGCCGGTGCCGACGAGCGGGCGTGCCTACCCCGCGTCGCTGGAGATGCCCTACTACCGCCTCCGCACCGCCGATGGCGTCTCAGCATTGCCGCTCAAGTTTTTATGACTGGACGCCGACGGGCAGCAGCAACAACCTCAACCTCGAGAACTCGCCGTGAAATGCCCTCCCACCCTTGCCGAGACCAGCTCGTCGCACGTCGACGCATCGGCGCACCGCCGCCGCCGCCGCCGCCGTTGCAGAGCAAGGCTCCGTCGAGGAAGTTGATGGAACTCTCGTGAGCGACGTCGACGAAGGGTCTTCGAATATCTTGACGGCGCGACGGGTGTACGTCGCCAAGAAGGTGCCGGCAGGTAGCCCCGGTCCGGCCACGCGACTGTCGAGCGACGGCGCCAAGATCCTCGCCACCAGCAGCGGCGGCGGCGGCGAACGAGCGCCTCGCCACCTTTCCACGAGCGAGCGAGGTCTTCCCACCACCGTTGCATCGCGTTTTAAGACGCCCCCCTCCGACGGCCCTCGATCTGACCATCGTCGAAGACCTCCACGGCCTAGGCATCGGCGACAAGGACGAGCTCGACCATCCGCCGCTCGAGCTCGGTTCGATCGGTCGACGTTCCAGCAGTCGAACACACACATCCCGTCCTATCCGAGCCCTTCCCAAAGCCAGCCCCGTCCCGGATTACGCTCCACCTCTTGTACCCGGCTCCGCAGCGTCAGATAGCAGTCCTACCTGCACCTCTTCCCCCCCTTCTACGCCGTTCACGGGCCACGAGGAACGGCCCTCTCCCTTGACGAGACAAGACACAGTACAAGGGACATCTTCCACTAGACCCCACTCGATCTTTGACGACGAAGAGGCGTGGGACCGTCATTCGATCGCAGAGAGCTTCTGCACGTTTGGTGGAAGTCCCAAACTCGAAAGGGAACGATGGGTTGATGTCGAGTTGAGCCACCTTACATCTGGCGCCAGCGATTACTTTGTCGCATCGGATCGTTTCGACTTTCAAGGCATAACGAATGGACTTGCTCGTCGCTTTGGGAAACAAGATGCTGATCAGTCGTCGCGAAACCGCCCCCCGCACCCCTCTAGATAGATAGATCAGATAGATACATAGATTCAAGCGTTCCCTAGCCGGTCCACACCACCCCTGCCATCTGTACCATTTGACTTGGATTTGCTGCTGCTACAGACTCGCACGGACCGCTACACACTCTATTCACGCTTCATGATTGCAACATCACGCCCACTCTGTCTTCGCTCCCCTGCCCGCTCCATCTATCGCTTAGCCTTATAACTCTGTCGCTTAGCTTTACAGCGTAGACAGCATCTTTTGCTCTTGCTCTCCAACTTGACGCTTAATCCAGCTGCCCCAGACTATCTCAATCGAAGTTGCACACAGACGAATGCGAGTCTATCTCTTGACGCTCGATTCAAAAGAGACTTCTCGATCCGCTCGTTGTCGACACGTGTGAGGGAGGAGTTACAAGTTGCTGAATGCTGCTGCATCCTCGCGCCACGCTGTACTGCCAAAAGTGGTGGGGCTGTCCATGCCGCCAAGGGAGGGATGGCGATCTACCTTCTCACCCTCTGCAGGTCTGCCAGCTTGCCCTGAGGTCCATACTGCGCGCAGCGTGCCAAGGAGAGAAAGGGAAAGAGAGCAGGCGGGCGGTGAATCTCAGTCGAGCCCGATCGCTTCTCAGCAGCTGAACGAGGAGCGAGAGAAGGGAGAGCCGAGAGGGGGAAGGTGGCTTCTTACCTTCTGTTGGTAATCCTTCTCTCTTCGGAACAGAAGAATGTGCGGTTCCGGCGCTGTTGACATGAGGGACGACAGAGAGTTGGAGAGGGAAACGGTCAGAGCGCGCGATCCACAGACGAGGCTGAATGGACAGGCAGGGGAAGGAAGGATGAGACGTCGTACCGTGGACCTCGTAATGCTGCCACCCGACGCTTTGTGTGATTCCGAGACCTCGCCACTCCTGGTCCGACAAGATTCGCAGCACGCCCTGTTCTTCCGGATCAAAGTAGCTCTTTGGGATTAGGCGCAGCAGCGGTTTTGGCAGGATCACGTGACTGTGCATATTAAAGAAGAGGGGAGGAGCGTCAGTACGAGCAGGGGGGAGGAGAGGCGGTGGTGGAAGACGTACCGGTATTCCCACTTGTCGTCCGAGTACTTGTCCGAATAGTGGATTCTGGACGGTCGTCAGGAGACACGAGGGGAGAGGTTAGCGGGCTGGATAAGATCCTCTCTCCTTCCGTCGCCAAGAGCGGCATAGATCCGAGCTCGTAGGATAGAAAGGAGCAATGGCTCACCTCTCGACGTAATCGTCGTACGTCGGCTCCCTGGCTTCCTTTGCCATTGCGACGTCGAGTTGCTTGCTATTTTGTCACGAGAGTGTGACTCGTTTCTTCGAGACGGTCGGTGCAGAGCGTCGGCTGTGCAGCGCTGCAGCTCTGGTGCTGCTGCTACTGAGCTCGGTGTTTCGACCTCGAGTTCGGGGAGGCTGATGCAAGAGGCCGCAGTGAGCTGAGCAGATCAGAGCGAAACGATGGAGAGCGTGTATGCGAGGAGCGTGTGCCTGTCGAGCGGCGCGGCGAGTCAGGGTGCGCGTCGAGTGTGCTATGAAGAGTCTAGACTGGGTGCGAGCCGCCTGTGGAACTGAGATTAAAGATGCGCGCTGCGCGGAGGGGAGGAGGACGACTGAGCTGATCGAGTGTGCCGTGCCGGTCCGTTGCAAGCTCCTGGATGAGTTCTGGGACGCAGGGGCTCTACGTCGGAGTGACGGAGCGTTGGATGGGGTGTGGCTGTGGTTGTTGCGGTGGGTGATGACGATCGTGGTGGTCGTGGTGATGGTGGAGGATGAGAGCGTGTGGTGCGAGGGTGTGGTGAAGGCTCGACGAGACAAGACGAGGAGGGAGGAGAGAGGAGAGAGGAGGGAGGAGGGAGGAGGGAGGAGGGATGGAAGGGACAAAGGCACTCTGGGTGTTGGAATGTAGAAGGCCAAGAGCTGAGCAGAGCGAGCGAGACCAACAGCACTCGGCGTGGTGTGGCGTGGTGTGGCGTGGTGTGGCGTCGTGGTGTGGCGTGGCGTGGCGTGGGCCTCTCTCTTGTCGCATCGGGCCCTCGCATCCGCAGTCCCCGCGGCCGCCGTGCGCTGCTGCGAAAAATCGCCAAATCGCCAAACCGCCTTTACTGTAGCCTGCCCCAACCGCGCAGCGCTTGCCCGGCGCACACGTCCCGCACTCGCCTCGACGTCCCAGTCACTCGCCTCGGCCGCTCGCCCCGTCATCCTCGTCCTCTTATACGCCGGATCCGACACCGTCCACGGCTCGCCACCTACGCAACCTACGCAACCCTCCCTGCTTGTCGTCGACTGGCGGCAGCGCAAACACAGACACAGCGACGCCCTCGCAAGGCCAGTCACAGCAGACGATCAAAGAGAAGAGGGACCATGGATATGCATCTGCGTGCGAAAAGGCCACAGGTCGGCCAGGACGCGCCTACGTTAACAGATTGGCGGCAGCTACGGTCCGTCGGTCTTTTTATCCTTCGTCCCGACCGCTGCGCACAGAAGCTCAGATCGGCGCTGTCTCAAAGCAGCCGCCTTTTCAGGATCCTCCGTTGACCTTGTCCCGCAGTTGGCCCTGTCGGCGAGGAAAAGGAGAAGCAAGGATGAGTGCAAGAGAGGCAAGGTCAGCTCATCAATGTGCTCAGTCGCCTCTCGCCCAGCTGGTGCCGCCGCACGGGCTTCGTCGCCTTCGCCGTCGCAACACTCACGATGAATTGCGTGTAGCTTGGCGTCGGCTCGAAGCGGTCTTCGATCAGCAGGCTTAGCGCCCACAGCCGCAGGCTTGGCTCGCCGTCTTCCTTGACCACGTACAGGTGCGCCCGGTACACGCCACGGCGCATCTCGCGGATGCGGTCGACAATCGCGTTGACGCGCTGGTTCATGCTGTTTTCGAGCTTCGGGAGCGTCGTCTTGCCGCCGCGCAATGCGCCATAGCTCGGCGAGTCGAACACGTCGAGGCAGAGCTGCGGCACTGCCTCCCTTCCCACCCACAGGAAGATATTCTGCCCGTCCTCGATCAGGTACAGGCCGTGCCTCTCGAGCCGTTCGCTCGTCAGATTGAGCCGCTGTGGGAAGATGAAGCCGGCCTCGCCCCTCGTCCCCGCCTCGGGTGCCATGTTGTGCAGGCAATAGAAGTTGGAGTGCAGATAGGGGATCAGCAGCTGCGGCGGCAGCGTCGTCAGCAGCGCCTGCGCGTACGCCCGCAGATCCGACGGAATCTGTGACGACTGGCGGATTCCCACGTGCTTCAGCAGGCCCAGCAGCAGCAGCGGCAGCAGTGCCATGTTGTTGGCGATGCTAAGCTGCGGGCTCGCACCCGACCCAGCGCTCGTCATCGTGCTCTTGTACGTCGAAAAGATGTCGACCAGCTTGTTGAAGACGGCGTCGCGCGCATCCTCGAGCCTCGCGTGGATCGAACGCTCCACCGCCTTGTCGGCCAGCAGCGCGGCGATGGCGACCTGGTCGGCGCTTGCGTAGAGCTCAGACATCGAGCTCGTCGTGGGGAGCGCCAGGTTGATGACGCGGATCCGGCGCTCGCCATAGCTGGTGCTGTGCAGCACCACGCTCTGGAATACTACAAACGGTGCGTTGATTGTCTCCTCGATCTCGCACTCGATCGCGTAGTTCTGATCCATAGGGACAGCGGGCAGCGCGAGCAGGTCCGTCGAGCGGACAAAGAAGTTGCCGTGGAAAGCGTTGGCGCGGATGCCCTTGGTGACGCGCAGGCGCAGCACCGCCTCAAAGCAGATGGGGCTGGCCAGCACCTCGGCAAACTCGTGGGCGAACTTGACAGCGTCCTCGGAGCGGCCGGCGTGGAAGGCCGGATAGAAGTAGGTCTGACCACCGGTGTATCGGGGCAGGCACGAGAGGGTGGCCACGTCGGTGTACGAGGGGGCAAAGAGGAACATGTCGACAGAAACCTGGCTGCGCGAACAGTCGATCGGGAACGTCTTGTAGAACGTCGACGCAGCCGACAACAGGGTGCTCTCCTTGGAGGTGCCGAGCAGCTTGGCGTCCTCGCGGTTTTTGAGCGCGCCCGGTCCGATGCTGGGGAGCGAGGCGGTGAGGACCATGATCTTGCCGCCGAGCGGCGAGATGAGCTTGTAGGCGGCCTGGAGACCAGCGCCTAGGGCCGAGCCGTTGACGGGTGCGTCCTTGAACATGTCGCCGAGCCGGCCGAGCAACGCCTCGACGCCAGCGCGGCACTCGGTCAGGTTGACGAGCAGGTCGTTTGGCTTGGGCAGGAAGACGTCCTCGAGGTCGCTGACGACGAGCATCTCGGGCTCGGTGCTCTCGGCCATGAGGCTGAAGAAGTGGAGGCTGGTGTCGACGCCAATCAGGCAGATCTTGGCGCGGTTGTCGGCGTTGGGCAGGCGATCGAGCGACTCGAGGATGGTGCGTGCGGCCGTCGCGACCATGCCGCTGCTGATGGCCTGGTAGCTAACGTCGATCAGGAACGTATAGACGGGCGGCTGAGGCGGGCGGACCATGTACTCGCGTGGCGCGATGAATTCGACCACGCTGTGGTTGAGCTCAGGCCTCTGCCAGCGGTCGGCCGGCTGGTTCTTTTCCGAGTCCCAGTCAAAAAGCTGGGGGACCTCGTTGCTGATGTTGCACATGCAGCACTTCCATCGCGCGCCGTTCTCGATAAAGGTGACGTATGGGTTGATGTAGGTCCTGCAGCGACGGCATCGGGCAATGACGGTGTCGCTGACGACGGGCACCGGCTCGTCGCCGTCGGTCTCGCGGACGCTGCGGTAGGGCGAGAGGATCAGCCCGAAGGGCAGCTTCGACTTGTTCAGGAGCGCCGATGTGGTCGGGATCGCGTTGAGGGTGCAGCGCTGGTAGGAAGGGTCGGCGTTGGCCTTGGGGTGAGAGGCGATGCAAGAGTTTGGCGGCAGCCTAATCTCTGGCGGAGGGCGCTCGAGGTCGTTGACGTTGGGTTGGGTCCCGCTGATATTGACGGTGTACAGGGAGCTCTGGAAGGCGCGAGTCGAAAGGAAGGGCGCGAGGGAGCAAAAGGCGGCCATCGGTCAGCATCTTCGCCGTCCAAGGCGGTGACCGCTCGACTCATATTGACTCGGGTCTGCTGGCTTCTACTCACTGGCTTCTGTCCCATCGCCGCACCGGCACCGCTGCCGACACCCATGCCCTGCAATTGGCTTGTCAAACCGGTCATGCCGCCTGCAGCGCCTGGCTGACCGTAGCCACCCTGAGCACCGCCGTAGCTGTGCGGCTGAGGTGCGGCCGCAGCATTACAGGCGGCCGGCTCAGGCGCGCCGGGGGTGAAGAGCTGAGGCTGCGAGTCCTGGGGCGTTCCGTAGGTCGCTCCTGCGGTGGCCCCGGCGTCGAAGCCGCCGCTGAAGCTGACGCTGCTAGCAGCCAGGTGGGCTGTAGGGTAGTGACGTCTTCGGCTGGCGCCGGGTCCGATGGAGGCGGCGGGAGCGGCGGGGTTGTCGAGGGGCGAGGTGGGCGAAACGGGAGCTCCGGGGCCGTGCGAGGGGACGGGCAAGAGCGAGGAGGCTCGCATGCCCGGCGGCGGCTGCATCTGGGGCATCGACATGCGGGCCTGGCCCTGAGGATGCGTGAGGCGTCCGGCCATGGGTGGTGGCGGCCCGCCAGCTCCCGCCATCGGAGGTTGCCAGCTGGTCCTGCCGGTAGCCGTCTCTGTTTGGCATGAGCGCGGAGAGGCAACAGCGTCGAGAGATGGGAAAGGCAGGATCAGTGAATCTGTGCTGTAATGCGTGAGCTTGAGCTGGATGGCACGCTGTCCTGCTGTGTCGATACTCACCAATGAAGACATGTCGGCCGGCGTTCTGGTCCCTGCGTTTCGGTAGAAAGAGAGGGAGCAAAAGGGAGCACACGAGAGAGCAGGACGTCGATGTCAAGAGTTAGAACAGCAGAGAGCGATGGTGTAGTTCCAACAGCAGAGGTGCCTCCCTGCTCACCATTGAGATGTCCAGCCCGGAGGCAGCTGGGGCGGTGCTTGAGCCATGATGCAAGCCAGATCTGACGATGTGAAAAGCGGGAGCTAGGCGGTGAGGAGGCTCAAGCGGCGAGATCGCGGCGGATCCACGCGGTCTCGTGTGGTGCTGGATGTTGAGCTCGAGGCAAGGAGGGAGGGTGGAGGATGGGTGGGACGTGACAAGGATGGAGGAGGGCGGGGGCAATGTGAAGGAGGGATGGTAGCCGTGGTGGGCTCGAGGCAGGTCTGGTTCGGGCTGGGCTGGCTGACCATGGGCTGGGCTGGGCTGAGCTGGCTGGGCTGGGCTGGCTGGGCTGGGCTGGGTTGGCTGGCACCGCGCACTGACCATGGGCTGGGCTGGGCTGAGCTGGCTGGGCTGGGCTGGCTGGGCTGGGCTGGGTTGGCTGGCACCGCGCACTGACCATGGGCTGGGCTGGGCTGAGCTGGCTGGGCTGGGCTGGCTGGGCTGGGCTGGGTTGGCTGGCACCGCGCACTGACCCGCTGGGCCTGGTTGGCCCTGGCCGACGTGTGCGTGCGGATGCCGTCACTCTTGAATTTCTTCAAGCACCGGCGATGAGGCGGGCGGGCCAGCGGTGGCAGCCAGACTTCGAGGAAGCACTCGGAACCGACTCTGCCCTGCTCGACCCTTGACTTGCGCGCTCCACTTTGAGAGCTTCTGGAATCTTGGATTCCCCTCGCCTTCTCGCGCTCTCTTCCGCCTCTCCCCACCTTTCCTCTTGGCCGCGCCCCACATCATCGTCCAGTTCCGTTCGCTTCTATCTTTCGCTCCCGGTCTCAACATGTCACGCTACGGTGGAAGCTGGCAGAAGGCCAGCAATCCCAACATGGCCCCTCTTCCGCCTAGGCCGCTCCGTGGCAGCGGCGGCGGCTACGGACAAGGCTCAATGGGTCCCGCGAGCAGCCCGTACGAACGACAGCCTCCTGGATCAGGCGCATCAAGCTCCCTGGAAAGCCCCGTGGCTGTTCCCCCTCAATCGGCGAGCGGACCGTCGGGCTCGGGCCCTTCCGCGACCGAAGTGGCGACCACCCTTTTCGTCGGCAGCATATCGCCCGGCATTTCCGACCTCTGGCTCACAAAGCTGCTCGAGGCGTGCGGATCGCTGAGGAACCTGAAGCGTGTCAGCAAGGCGTTTGGCTTCGCCGAGTACAACGAGCCAGACTCGGTGCTGAGGGCCATCAACGTGCTCAACGGCAAGCAGCTCCCCACCATGGGACCGGACGCCAAGGCGATGCAGCCTAAGGCGCTCGTCGTAAAGGCCGACGAAAAGACGAAAAGGTTCCTCGAGCAGTACGAGCAGACGCGCATCACCACCGATAATGACGAGAGGAACGACGTCGATGCCGTATCGGCGGTCGAGGCGCTGGTCAAGCAGATGGCAGACCCTGGGGCCGGCGGCAACAGCGCAGAGTCGAGGCCCGCCTATGAGGTGCCGGCGCATCTCAAAGATCTGCCGCCAGAGGAGTTGCCGGAAGAGCACCGTGGCAGTGTGCTGTCAGAGATTGAGCAGTTCAGGCAGGCGGCCGCAGCGCGCGAGGAAGCCACACGGCGGAGAGAGGTCGATCTCGAACGCCAAAGAGCGGCAGAGAGGGCACGTCGGGCGGGGCAGCAGCAGCAGCCTAACCAGACAAATGGCCGGGCGCAGCAGAACGACCCACAGAGCTACCAGAGGCCCGTCGGCTTCGTCGCCGCAACCCAGGAAAAGAGAGCCGAGACGGACCTCGAGCCAGAGGATCGCGACGAGCTTCAGGAAAAGCGACGCCAGGAGCGGAAGCAGGCAGATGCACGCGCATCCGCCGCCGAGGCCGAACGCATGTATGCCGCCAAGGAGAGACAAAGGCTGGCGTATTGGGAGAAGGAGCTCGACCGCGGGAGGCTCGAAAAGGAGAGGACCGAAAAGGATGCTATAGCTCTGATGCGCAAGTGGAAGGACTGGAGGGACGACATTGCTCACGACAGGGAGCCCTTCTACACCGATAGGTACGTACTGGTCGGCCGACTGGCCGCTTGACTTCGCATCCTTGTGCTTCTATATGGCCAGACTCTTTGCTGCCGCACCGTGACTGATAGCTTGCCTCCGCCACATCGATACCGTCCATCACGAGAACAGGAAACGCTGGAGACACTTCCGTCAGCAATTCAGACAGCGGGAGGAGGAAGCGGACGACGAGGACCGATGCGCCGAAGCGGCGGAGCAGGAGAAGGCACGGCAGGAGACGGAGCGCTTTCTCGCCCAGCAGGCGGCCGACATGGCCGCGTTGGCCGAGCAGCAGAGGGCCGCCGGTATCCTGGTCCCGCAGGAGGGCGGCCTGCACGCGCCGCTCAAGCTCAACCTCACCAACGCCACCAAGGCCGAGGGGGCGGCGGACGGTGCCGCAGGTGCTGCGGCCGCTCCCGTCGTCGTCGGTGGCACGGCGGTGCTCGGCGAGGCCGACGACGATGACATGGACAAGCGGACGAGCAGGCTTAAGCAGATCGAGCTGCGCGACAACCTCACCGAAGAGCAGAAGCAAGCCCAGATCGCCAAGCTCGAAGAGGGAGTGCCCAGCGACGCCGCCTCGCTCTTCAAGCTGCAGCCGAAGTGGGAATACATCGACGAGGTGAGTGGCGGTTCCATCGAAGCAGAGTTCCCCGACGGGTCCACGGCCCCTGCTGGCGGTCGCGTGTTGACACCTTCTCTCTGTTCTCTGCTACTCGAAAACAGGCCGCGATCCAAGGCAAGTATAAGACATGGGCCGATGTGCAGATTGAAGAGAGCCTGGGCGAGAAGGTCGAGGAGCTGGTCGACTTCATTGTGGAGACACTGCGAGCGCACAGCTCGGCCGAAGACTTTGTCGGCGGAATTGAGCCAGTGAGTTGCCCGCATACCCTTTCACCGGCCAGCGTTGGAGCTTTGTCGCGCTCGGACGGGGCAAGATGCTGATGCTCTGTTCGGAACTTGTTTCACGCCAACACGAACAGGTGCTCGCGGAAGAGGCTGACGCTTTCGTCGTCAAGCTATGGAAGATGCTCGTCGTCGACTCGCTCGCCGCTGCTGCGGGCCTTTCGTCTTGATCAAGATCCCTTCGATGGCCAAGACGGGCGGGCCCAGCTAGGAACGAGGTGCAAGGAACGGACCAGGAGATGAGTGAACTTCCAATTCCTCTGTTTCTCTCTCCCTCTGAACCCGCACGAAAGCGTGGGCGCGCAAGATGCTCTCAGAACACCCATGTACCCTCATCTCACTGTCCCGCCCTAGGCTGGGCGTTTCAGCCTAGCCTAGCGGTTGCGCAGCGCACAGCAGCAGCGATACCACGACATACTCGTCGCGGCGGCGCCGACGCTGCCGCGGTTGTACTACCAGATTCATCACCCTCCCTCCCAGCTGATGATTGCACAAGGTGCGTTTGTTGCTCCTCTTTGGACGATTTGCGAAAGATGACGCTCTATATACAGCCCTCCTCTTTGCCCTGCCAAGTTGTTGGCCTCGCCGGCTACGCTGCCGACTCGATCAAGACTGTGCGTACCTGATACCCTGCCTTGACCTCTGGTCTGTCGTCGCGCTGTGGGGGGACCTGCTGGTGTCGCAGGTCCAGCGCGGCTGTCAACTTGAGGCCAGGCCGAGCCCGCGCCGTCCGATGAGTCGATCCCCGAGCTACGGAAGGACGAACAAGAAGAGCGGTGCATGGCGGTTGAGCTTCTCCCAGAGTAGTCGTGAGTGTAGCGAAGCTGCTCCAGGACGCCACATCGTCTTTCCCCTCGTTGTCAAAGCCTGGCTTGGGTAGATAGACAATCAGCTGTATCGAGCTGGCTCCTGTCTAGTCGAGATGAAGCCACCCTAAGCTAGCTTGGAGTTGGTGCCATAGTGCCGTGTGTGCGAGAGGTGCGAGAGGAGAGTAGAGTGTAGTAGTTGGACCTGAGCGCCAGCCTGAGCGAGGCTGGAGAGTGTGCGTGCGTGTCAACTATGGTGTGCCCGTCTCGCAGCAACCTGGGTCGCCAGCGTCGGTGTCTTGTTCGCCCTCGCCCACCCACCGCCGGAGCGTCTTCGGGTGTCGATGACATATGCCTCTCTTGTGTCGGCCTCTTCTTGGTTCAGAGAGTACTCCGTGGCCAGCGAACGCCGATGAACCCCACTACAAAGGAGGCCCGTGTGCATTGCTGGCCCTCTTGATCTGACCGTTCCCGTCTCGCCACCGCCACCGTTAACCGCCTCACCTCCCATCCCCTCCTCACCCCTTCCCTTCCCTTCGCTTTCCCCGGTCCACGAGCCCAACATGGCCGCGCTCCAACGTTTCCTGGCCGCCACCTCCTCCACCCTCGCGCGTCAATGTCTCTCGGGTGGCGTCCTCTTCGCGGCCGGCGATGTAATCGCCCAACAACTCATCGAAAAGCGCGGCAAGCAACACGACCTTTGGCGTACAGCCAGACTGGGCATCTACGGCGGAGCCATCTTCAGTCCCATCGCCGCAACGTGGTTTGGTAAAGTCTTGGAGAGGGTGCAGTTCAAGAGTCGTTACGCCAACATCGCTACCAAGGTGGCCCTCGATCAGCTAGTCGCTGCACCGAATATGACGGCGTTGTTCTTTACCGTCACTACATTGATGGCCGGCGGAAGCGGAGCGGATGTCAAGAGGAAGTTGAATGATGTGAGTACCGTCGTTGCAGGAGTGTTGAGAGCGAGGAGGGCTCTTTCTGACCTTGAGTCCAATCCCTGCCCCATCGGTGCCGATACGAACAGTCGTGGTGGTCGACCCTCAAGACGGGCTGGGCAGTCTGGGTCCCCGTCCAAGCCGTCAACATGGCCTTCGTACCGCCCACCCAGCGACTTCTCTTTGTGTCAGTCAACCGCCTTGCTCCTCTCTGCTCCTCGTCGCTCCTTGTCAACTCACCTATCGTCCCTCTCCGCTCCACCCCGCGGTTCTGTCGCACAGCAACGTCGTCTCAATATTCTGGAACACCTTCCTCTCGGTCGTCTCCTCCGGGAGCGAGTCGACCGCCGAGGCCAGAATCCACGACGCCGTAGAGCTCGTCGAGACCAAGATCGACTAACTTGTACGTCGCACATAGATCCACAGCATTCTCTTCTCCCCCACCCCCGCCACCACACACACACGAGCACCTTCGCTGTTCTCTCGCTGTCCTCTCGTTCAAGCATGCCCGCCCGCCCGCTCATTTGTCCACCGTCACCATCTAGAGACTCAACATAGATCCTTCCTTCCTGGGCCCCTCGCCATCGGGTCCGAGCGTGCGTCAAGGCCGTCCGTTGATGGAGACCCCGACACTCTCTTGACATACTCGTTGACGTATTCATGAATGTGCGTGGACCCGGGCCGGTCTCGGAACATGGTCTCAAAGGAAGGACTGATGCAAAGACGGTTGTCGTCGGTTCAGTGCACTCGACACTGAGGCCGATTTACGCAATGAAAGATCGAAGAGAGTCTTAGAGTGTGTGCGCATGGGGAAGGGACATGCGAAGACCAGTCAAGAGTAAAAGCCGCTACGTTTTCAGTGGTGAAGCCGCCCGTTGGCCACTTTCGAAGCTGTGTTGGTGGGTAACGAAGGCGGTCCCATCGCACCCGCCGCCACAACCGCCGAGGCCCGCGAAGCACGATGCGCTCTTGGCGCCGTCGAGGTGCCGATCTCGCTCTGGGCCATTGAGCCCGGCCTCGCATAGGCGTACGGGAAAAAGGGCTGCGTCGGCATCATATACTGCGCCGGCTGTCCGTGCGGCGAGGCGGGCGGGGCGGGCGAGACTGACGTGGGCGGCGCCACCATCATCATTGACAGCATCGGCTGTTGTGGCGAGGAAGGGGGCGATGCACCCCGGTTCCTTGTCGACTGGGTCGCGGTGGCCTCGTTCGCAAAGGCGTCGAGGCCGCTGCTGCTACTCCTCATCCGAGTGTGAGCTTGACCATTCCTCCGCTCACTCGCGCCACCACCGCCAGCGCCGGTCGGTGCGCCGAAGTCGGACATGCTCGATGAGTGGTACGGTAGACCGCTTACGCCCGGCTGCATAAAAGCCGCCGAGGGCTGCTGCTGCCTCATCCCCGCCCCAACCTCGCTGCCGCCGTGGGCAAAAAAGTGCTTCTGCTGCTGCTGCATCAGCGTCATCTGGTACTGGTACTGGTACTGCGCCTGGGCCTGGGCATAGGCACGCTTGGCCATGACCGGATCCTGCATCATCGAGGTGGCGGCCATGTACTGCTGGATGTACTGCTGCTGCATCTCCATCTGCTGCATCTGCTGCTGCTGCGCCGCCAGCATAGCCAGCTGCTGCGGATTGAGCTGCTGTCCGCCTATGCCGCCGACGCCGGCCATCATCGATCGATAGAGGTGCGGCAAGCCGGGCGAGCGTGACGGCGGTGGCGCTGGAGAGGTAGATCGAGGACGCGACGATGAGGCTCCGGGTGGCCCAGGCGAGACCGAGAAGCCCTTCTTTGAATCCAGCTGGGGTCGGACCTGAGGCGTCGCCTGCCGCGATCCCGAGCCCTGAAGCGGGCTCTTGGTCAGCTTCTGCGACTCGGCAGGCGACGCGGCGGGCGAAGAGACGACGGTCTGTTTGCCCATGTCAACGGTCGGAGATTCGCCGTCCTCCGTTGCGGGAGTGCTTATCGCCGACTCGAGCGTCGTCGTCGTCGTTCTCTGCGAGATGCTGGCGGCTCGCAGCGGGCTAGGCGTAATCAGCGGCACCGGCCGCGCCGCAGCGTCCGATACTGCGGGCCGAGGCGTTGAACCCGTCTGCGCCGCTGCCGGCACCGGAGCCGCACGCTTCGCCGCGCGAGCGTACTCTGGATCATCGTCGTCGTTGTCGTTGTCTTCGAAAGAGTCGCTGATGGCTGCTCGAGTTGAGGGGACGGTCTGCCCTCGGACGAGGTCAGAGACATTGAGGCTGCGTCGGGACCGGTTGCCGAGCGCAAAGGTGGAAGGGTACCTCTCGCCAGCCGTCGCCGTTGTTGTCGTCGCCGGTCCTGTGGCATTGTCGGTAGCGACGGCGACGACGGGCTCTGCAGCGACGGTGCTGCCCTGAGAGTTGACCCTCGATCGCGCCGGCCGCTCAGCAGCGATCCAGGGCAAGGTCGGCGGAGGGAGCCCGACAGAGGCGGAGTCGGGGCTCCGTCCGGCCTCGATCTGGTCGATCATGTCGACAAGCGTCATCCGGCGGCCAGGCCGGGCCGCATTGTAGCTGGCCAGTGCTCTTTCCGAGTCAACACCCTGGCCCTTGGCGGCGGTCGTCGAAGGGTTCGGCACCAAGCCCAGCGCCGATGGCTTGTCGGCTTCGGCCTGTTGCAAGCCGAACAGTCCCGTCAGAGTCCCCGCCGCCGCCGCCCGCATCGCAGCCAATTGTTCGGCATAGCTCGAAATGGCCACCTTTGTTGGTTCCGTCGATGGCGGCGCCACCGGACCCTGCGCGCCCGGAGAGCCGGACCTGAAGTGTAGCAGCATGGATCCGTTTGCCAGTGAGCCGAGGCCATCGATGCTCTGTCGCTTACGCTGGTCTATCATCTCGTCGGATAAGTGCCCAGCGGCGGGCGGCCTGCTATCGGTAAAGAGCCTGCCCAGCTCGCCGATCCGGCGGTCGATCGTCGCCGTAGATTCGAGGACGGCCCTCTGGATCTCGCGCGTCACCTCATCCAGTGAGCCAGCCGCATTGACCGTCGCCCACCTGCCGCCGTGGCTCTGGACCTCGGACGAGACCAGCTTGAAAGCCTCTCTAACTTTGGCCTGAAATTCGCGCTTCTCGTACCGTTCCTCACCATAGCCGCCGCGAGCCGCGGCTGTCTCGGCGTCCAGGTCGAGGAACAGCGTCAGGTCCGGCAGGGGCAAGCCGATGTCTGGAGCCTTGCACCAGTCGAATCTGAGGCCTTTAGCGCACGAGTAGGCGATCCCCGAGAAGGCGTAGCGATCGCAGACAATCGTCTGGCCTCCCGCCAGCGTGCCCAGAATCGACTGAACGCACTCCCAGCGGTTGGCGGAGAAGAGGAGGTGAATCGCCTTGTCGTCGAGGTTGCTCGTCTGCGACAGGTAGGAGTTGATCATCTGGCCGATGGCGGTGGTGCGATCGGGGAACTTGATCTCCTTGGCGTCGAGTTTGTTCGCCAGCCGCGCCACCTGAGTGCTCTTGCCCGCCCGGTCGAGGCCTTCCACCACAAGGAAGAGGCCACGCTCCCGGGGTCGAGCACAGGCTTGCCGCGACAATGAAGAGGGGTCCTGCGCTTCGCCGCTCACCTCAGCCGCCGGTGCCAGCTTTCCCGCCGCCGACGCCTCGTTCGTGCGCGCACCGTTTGCTGTTTCGTCCGTGGCAGGGCCGCCAGGGGCGGCAGCCGGCGAGACGGAACGCTCCCTCTCTTTCAGCAGCTTCAGCAAAGGCGTGGAGCGGCCGCCCTGCGACAGCTCCGCCTCGAGCGCGGCCAGCTCCTGCGAAGGCGACATGGCGCCTGGAGAGCCCATGAACGCCAGGCTCGGACTCTGAAGCTTTTCGTTATAGTCCTGCAGGTCGCCGAGATACAGCCTCGGAGTCCCGGCGGCCCCAGAATCGTCAGCGGTGCCGGTCCCTCCCAGCTCGCTTCGGCTGCGCGCGGCCTGGCGGAACTTGGCGACCGAGATGCTGCTTGCGTTGGGCTGGCCGACAAAGGGCGTCGTCGCCGCCGCCGCTTTGCCAGGGCTGGCCGCCTTTACCTGAGGCGGCGAGAGCACCACCGAGCTTCTGTTGCTCTCCCGAGATCTGACATCGTCGCCGCCGCCAAAAAGGGACGGGAGGAGGAGCTCTTCTGTTGGCGTGACAAACTCCTCGCCCGCAAAGACGCCCTGCCTGCGCGACTGGACGTTGCCGGCCGCCTCTGCCTTTGAAGCGTCACTAGCGCTGCGGACGTTGCGGAACGAGTGGAGACTAAAGGTGCCGGCGCCGGTATCGACGCCGGGGCTGGGCAGGGGCGAAACGCCGCGCGACGAGTTGCTGGCGGCTGAGTCGACCGCGAGGCCGCTATGCCTCCGCCCGAATGGCAGGCCCAGACCCGGGGCGGGGCGCCGGGTTCTGGTGGTCGAGGGAGGGTGGGCGGCGCGGATCTGCATGGTGTCTGAATAGCGATTAGCAGGCTCGCGTTCTGTGTCCGATGTGATGGAGGCGGAGCCTGACTGGCGTGGGTCCAACGTTCCGTCGCTAAAGGTGCGCTGCCGCGGTGGCCTCTCCGCTGCGTGCGTGGTGGACGCTGCCAAGACGGGTCCAGATGCAGGCACATCGGCCGCGGGCTTGACCTGTTCCAGTCCCTCTCTTTGCGGGCTAGACTGATGAAGCTGCGTCTGCGAGCTGTTGCTGCGCTGGCCGAGCGGCTTGCGCACTACCTCAAAGGAGCTCTGCGGCCGTTTTGAGCGGAATGCATCGAGCAGGCGGGATCGTCGCTTGATAAGCTTGCTGCTGCTGCCGTTGGATTCGGCATTGGACCTTGGCTCTTGTACGTCGGGCAGCGTGCTGGCACGGTTACCTGTTACGTGCATGCTGGATGTAGGCTGTCCTGACGATGGCGAGCAAAGTGCCGGTGCAGGGTCTTGCTTGAAGAGCCGTATCTGGCTCAGGTTGCGCAGCTTGGTGAGGGTGCCGCCGCCAGTGGCGGTGGCGGTGTTGATGCTAGAGGAGGAAAGGCCCGACCTGTCGAGGTCCCCACACAGCGAGATTGTCGATGCAGAGTTGCGTGTGCGTAGCAGATCGCCCAACGCCCCTTTGACGGTAGGGGACGAGGCGGGACGATTCGGGACGCCAGCAGGGCCGTCTCCCGCCCTCGCTGCGGGCTCCGACATGCACACGGCTGGTTCCTGCGGAGGAAAGGGAAAGCAGATGGAAGCGTACGTGAAGGTGAGCGTGCGAGAGGCCGTGCAAAGCGAGAAGCTGTACTCAAGATGGGACTGTACCCTAGCGCGACGTGTAGAGCATAGGCGGCATCTGCGTTGGTATCATTTGCAGCGGACGAGCGAGAGGGAGCGGGCGTTTGGGCGAGGCCAGGGTTGGATAGAAGGAACGCGGACGTCTAGCTAGCGTGAGCCTCCATGGGGAGCAGAGGAGGGTGGCAATGCGCGGGTGTGCGCGGGTGTGCGCGGGTCTCCGAGGAAGGGCGCACCCGTTGCCCAAGTGGCGTCGCCGACGTGCGTCCCGAGCGAGAGGAAGGTCACCTGATGAGCGAGCCTGACGAAGCTGAACTGTTGCAGGCCTCGTTCTGACAGGCAGCCAGCCTCGCCCCCAAAGAGCCAGCTAGAACGCCAGCCGAGGGCCGAGAGGGTGCCGCCGCAGGGGCCATGGCACGGGCGGAGCCGAAGGTGGGCTCGGCTTGGGACGGTCCGGTTGCGAGCGACGGTCGGAGCCGGGATTGCTCGCTCGCTCGCTCGGGTGCAGCCCCGCCGTTGTTCGGGAAGAACGAAAGGAAACGAGGACCCGCGTTCCGTCTGTCATCGTCGTCGTCGTCGTTGTCGTCCGACATCTTCTTCAGTTACCACTGCTACTACCGTCGCTGGCTGTCCCTCGTCCTCCCCCCGCCCTCCTTCGCTCCCTTCTTCCGTCTACTCGCAGCGCGCTCCGTCCGCCGCCATGCTCGGCGTCATCTGCCTTCGGGCCGCCAGCCCGGCCGCTGCCAGGGCCACCATCAACTCGACCTCCGCCCGCCAGTTCCACCTCGCGGCTCGCGCCTCGGCCTTGCGTCCCTCGTTTGTCGCAGCTGGCCTTCGGTCGCGCATCGCGCTCGCTCCCGCCGCCAGGTCTCTCTCTACTCGTTCCCCTCCCACACCGCTCGCAGGGATACGCCGGCTCACCTATTTACTACTCACACTCGCAGGTGGCGCCTTTGTCGTCGCCTACTACCTCGACGCTCGCTCCGGCATACACAGGTGGGCCGTGATGCCCATGCTAAAGGCAATCACCGATCCGGAGACTGCACAGAAGCTCGCAGTAAAGCTGCTCGAGACCGGCCTCGCACCAAGGGACTTTGGCATCGACGACGAGATCCTACAGACAGAGGTTGGTACCATTGCGCTCGCGGCCCAGCCGCCAGCATCTCCATTGCGCTTCCTTGGCTTCCGCTTCTTGTCACTGACCCATCTTCTCTCGTCTCTGTAGCTCTTTGGCAAGGCCATCTCGAACCCCATTGGGCTCGCCGCTGGCTTCGACAAGCAGGCAGAGGCCATCGGCGGCCTCTTCGACCTCGGCTTTGGCTTCATCGAGATCGGCAGCGTCACACCAGAGCCCCAGCCGGGCAATCCACAGCCGCGCTACTTCCGGCTCACCGACGACGAGGCTAGCATCAACCGCTACGGCTTCAACTCCGAGGGCCATTCGGTCGTCCTCAGCCGGCTGAGGGACCGCGTTCGACGTTGGCTGCTTCACTCGACCAACGTTGCCAACCTGCACCAGGCCCTCACTGACCTGCCCGGTGGCTCCTCGGTCGCCGCGCAGCAGCTGATCGCCGCCCGCCCAAAGAGCAACTCGGCCTTCATCGACGCCGTCGGCCTCCCGCGGAGCCTGCAGCAGGGCAAGCTGCTGGCTGTCAACCTTGGCAAGAACAAGACGAGCAGCGAGGAGTGCGTCGACGACTACGTCAAGGGCGTTGAACGCCTCGGGCCCTATGCCGATATGATTGTTGTCAACGTCAGCAGCCCCAACACGCCCGGCCTGCGCAGGTTGCAGCGGCGCGGCGTTCTCGAGGACCTGCTCACCAAGGTGGTCAAGGCTAGAGACGGCATGGTCGACGCCCACGTCAATCCGGCCAGCGACGGCAAGAAGGTCGCCGTCCCGCTGCTGGTCAAAGTCGCGCCCGACCTCAGCACCGAGGAGCTGCACGACGTCGCCGACGCAGCCATCAACAGCGGGATCGACGGCCTCGTGATCAGCAACACAACCGTCTCGCGTCCCGAGAGCCTCCGCTCGTCGGAGCATGTGCGCGAGACGGGCGGCCTCTCGGGCCCGCCGCTGAAGCCGCTGGCGATCAAGGCGCTCCAGACGGTGCATGAGCGCATCCGCGGCAAGCTGCCGATCATCGGCTGCGGCGGCATCACCAATGGACAGGACGCGCTCGACTACGCCAAGGCGGGCGCGAGCGCGGTGGAGCTCTACACGAGCTTTGGCTACCAAGGCGTGGGCCTGCCGCGGAAGATCAAGGACGAGCTGACAGAGCTGCTCAAGGCCGAGGGCAAGACGTGGAGGGAGGTGGTGGGGACGGGCATCAAGCTGTCGGACGTCAAGGTGGCGGCGCCCAACGACGAGCTGCCAATGGGATGGAGCCCGGCGCGCGACGAGGCCTATCCTAAGAGCGTCGCCAGCGTCAAGCAGGAGCTCGCCGGTCTGCGCCAGAATCTCGGGCTGAAGAGCGCCGCGCCGCCGCCGTTCCTGCCAGATCGCGAGAAGGACGAGGCGTACTACAAGCTCATCGAAAAGGCCAACACGGCGCTGGGCCTAAGCTTCCCGGCGGGCCAGAAGCCGGCGGCTTCGGAGGCAGCGCAGACCGACGCGCCCAAGACGCAGGGCGAAAAGACGGCCGACAAAGCGGCCGCAATGCTCGTGGACCCCAAGGGACCCGAGATCAAGGCCAAGGTGGCCGAAAAGACGAAGGTGTTCGGAGACAGCACCCGCGGACGGGAGGCCGAGGCCGAAGATGCGGCGGCCCAACGCGACTTTAAGAAGGTTGACAAGGGCCGCGTCGTATAAGTGGTAACGTCTGTCCGACAGCGGCAGCACGAAAAGGAATCAAGACATGGCGTTGCTAGAGTACAGCTGCTAAATACGGACGTGTGCAAGGTGTGTGTGTGTGTGTGTGTACGTGTACGTGTACGTGTGTGTGTATGTGTGTGTATGTGTGTGCGCGTGGTGCGATGAGGAGACGAGGAGTGCCTTGCTGGCCTTGCTGGCCTTGCTGGCCTTGCTGGCGTTGGGGCGTTGGGGCGTTGGGGCGTTGGTCGACGCGCTCGGGCCTGCAGGACCTGGCGAGCATGGGCCCAGGCAACGGGGCGAGCCGGCGTGCTGAGTCGAAGAAAAAGCCAGAAGCGGTCCCAACACCCGGCTCTCTCTCTGCCTTGGCTCGTCTGGTACAGCGCAGCTCCACTCCTCCATCACGCCCCGTCCTCAATCCCATCCCGTTGGCTACATCCGCCTTCATCCGGTGTTCCCTGCTCCGTACAGCCACGAAAGCATTGGACCGCCTCCCAGGGGAATGAAGGCTTGAAGCGGGACACTGGCCGTCGCTGCGAGCGCTTCACGCCGTCCGAACCATAGGCCGACATGTCGGCCATCAGCGTGCAGCAGAGCGACACGCTCAACCGCATCTTCACTTCGCTCAGGAGCCGCGAGGACTCGGCACGGCAGGCCGCCGGCCGTGAGCTCGGCTCACATTGCAGCCTCGTCGTCTCCGAGCTCAAGGGCGATAACCTCTCCACCTTCTTCAATGACCTCCACCGCAGGATCTTTGAGCTCACACACAGCCAGCATGCCCACGAGAAGCTTGGAGGCATCGTCGCCATCGGTGGGCGTCAATGAGCGGCGTGCGCTGTCGCCACCCTGCCTGACCGGTTTATCTCTGTTCTCGACTGGCGCTGACGCTGACGCTGCCCTGCTTCTTTCCCTCGAATCACTCCGTCCCTACTTCTTTCGGCCGCACGCAGAGGGCCTCGTCGACCTCGAAAGCGAGGACAACAGCGCCAGGCTTTACCGCTTCTACCAGTACCTCAAGCCGAACCTGCCCTGCAACGATGCCCAGGTCATGATCGCCGCCTCCAAGGCGCTGGGCCGCGTCTCGCACTTCGGAGGCCAGTCGCTCGGCGACCAGTTCATCGAGTTCGAGGTGCTCCGGGCGCTCGACTTCCTCCAGGCCGGTGACCGCAACGAGTCAGGGCGCTACGCCGCCGTCCTTATCATTAAGGAGATCGCCCGCAACGTCCCGCACCACTTCCATATCTACGTCCCCAGGGTGCTGGACCGCATCTGGATCGCGCTGCGTGACACCCGCGTCATCGTGCGGGAAGGTGCGGCCGAGGCCATGGGGACTTGCCTCGAGATCATCTCGTCGCGCGAGAAGCAGATGGGCAGCCACTTTTTCGAGACCATCTACGAAGAGGCCGAGCGGGGCCTTCGGATGAACACGGTCGAGGCGATTCACGGCAGCCTGCTAGCCGTTCAGCAGCTGCTGCAGTTCTCCAAGACCTTCATGCGCTCGCGCTTCCACCGCGCCTGCGAGCTCGTCTTCCGCCTCCAAAAGCACCGCGACCCGCTCATCAAGCGGACGATCACCAACCTCGTCCCCGTGCTGGCACGCTATGACCCGCAGTACTTTGCCGAAGAGCACCTCGGCGCCGTCATGACGATCCTGACCGAGCAGCTGCGCAAGGAAAAGGACCGCTCTCCCAAGGAGTCGTCGCAGACGTTCGAGACGATCGGCTTTGTCGCGGCGGCGATGGGGAGCCGGATAAAGCCGTACATTGAGCCGATCCTCGCCTGCATCAAGGAGGGCCTACAGATGCGCGGGAAGAAGAATGCACCGCCCGAGGCGCCCATCTTCCTCTGCATCGGCAACCTCGCCACCGCCGTCGGGCCGCACCTGACAAAGTATATGCACGACCTCCTCGACCCGATGTTTGCGTGCGGCCTCAGTGTTCCGCTTGTGACGGCGCTTGACCGCGTTGTCAAATCAATTCCGCCGCTGATGCGCGTCGTTCAGGACCGCCTTCTCGACATGCTCTCGATGACGCTGATCGGCCAGCCGTACAGGCCGCTCGGCGCGCCCGTGCTGCCGCGGAGCGCGCGCGACGTTGCCGCAGCTCAGACGTCCGAGGCCAAGGGCGTCGAGACGGTGACCGTGGCGCTCGAGACGCTGGGCAAGTTCGACTTCCAGGGCCACATTCTCAATGAGTTCGTCCGCAATTGCACGCTGCCCTATCTCGAGGATGATCACGCCGCGGTGCGCAAGGCCGCCGCCGAGACTTGCGCCGACCTATTCGTCAACGATCCGATCTGCTATCAGACCAGCATGCACGCCATTGAGGTCGTCAACGACGTCCTAGACAAGCTCATGACGGTCGGCATCGCCGACCCGAATTGGGAGCTGCGCTGGACGGTGCTCAACAAGTTTGGCGCGCGCGAGCAGTTTGATCGCCACCTGGCCCAATCTGAGTACGTCCGCTCGCTCTTCATTGCGCTCAACGATGAAAGCTTCAAGGTGCGTGAGGTGGCCATCCTCATCATCGGGCGGCTGGCTCAGCACAACCCGGCCTACGTGATGCCGTCGCTGCGCAAGGCGCTGATCCAGCTGCTGACCGAGCTCGAGTACTCGACCGTTAGCCGGAACAAGGAGGAGGCGGCTAAGTTGCTGACCGAGGTGGTGCGGGCATCGCAGCGCCTGGTCAAGTCGTACGCGCTGCCGATGCTCGAGGTGCTGCTGCCCAAGGCGAGTGACGCCAGCGTAGGCGTATCGGCGCGGGTGATGGAGTGCCTCGGAGAGCTGGCCAAGGTGGGCGGCGAGGACTTGGCTCCGAACGTCGACCAGCTGATGCGGCTCGCCATCGACCAGCTCTCGTCGAGCGCGCCGCACTCATCGACGGCGAAGCGTGACGCGGCCCTCAAGACGCTCGGCTTGGTGGCTTCCAACACGGGCAATGTCGTCAACCCGTACCTCACCTACCGCAGCCTGCTCGGGACCGTGGTCAAGATCCTCAAGACCGAGCAGGTCCCGGCGGTGCGGCGCGAGACGATCCGCGTGATGGGCATCCTCGGCGCGCTAGATCCGTACCGCTACAAGCTGCTCGAGAAGCAGGGCAACGAGGGTCGCGCCGAGGCGTCAAAGAACAACGGAACCGACCTGTTCGAGCTGGCCCTGGCCATCGGGACTTCGACCGACGATTACTATCAGAACGTCGCGATCGACGCTCTCATCTCGATTCTAAAGGACCCCTCGCTCTCGACGCACCACCACGCCGCCATCGAGGCAATCATGTACATGTTTAAGACCCAGGGCCTCAAGTGCGTCACTTTCCTGCCACAGATCATCCCGGCGTTCCTCAACGTGATACGCACCTGCGGGACGGGACTGTCCGAGTTCTACTACCAGCAGCTGGCCATCCTGATCTCGATCATCAAGCAGCACGTCCGGAGCTACCTCGATGACATCTTTGCCCTCGTCCAGGAGAACTGGAATCCGAACTCGAGCATCCAGCTGACAATAGTCTCGCTGGTCGAGGCCGTCGCCCGCGCGCTCGAGGGCGAGTTCAAGTCGTACCTGCCCGTGCTGCTGCCCAATATGCTCCGGACGCTTGACGGCGAGATCACGTCCAAGCGCCAGCCGACGCTGCTGCGCATCCTCCACGCCTTCTACGTTTTCGGCTCCAACATCGAGGAGTACCTCCACCTCGTCCTGCCCGTCATTGTCAAGATGTTTGAGCGTCCCGACGCCTCGTCGACGCTGCGCAAGGCGGCCATCGTTACGGTCGGCAACCTCTCGCGCAAGGTCAGCTTCTGCGACCATGCCTCACGCGTCATCCATCCGCTCGTCCGCGTGCTTCACACCAACGTCGGCCTGGACGTCCACACCGCTGTGATGGACACGTTGGCCGCGCTGGTGCTGCAGCTCGGCTCGTCGTACGCAATCTTCATCCCGGTCGTCAACAAGGTGCTCGTGCAGCACCGCATCCAGCACGCAACCTACGACCAGCTGATCGGCAAGCTGCTGAGCGGTGAGCGTCTGCCGCTGGAGCTGGTGCCGTTCGACGGCTCGCTTGACAACAAAGCCGAAGAGGCGCCGCTCGCAGAGGCCACCAAAATGACGGTCAACCAGCAGCACCTCAAGCAGGCCTGGGACACGTCCAAGGTCTCGACGGCCGATGACTGGAAGGAGTGGCTCCGCAGAATGGCAGTCGAGTTTATGCGCAAGTCGCCGTCGCACGCGCTTCGTGCGTGTCGCAGCCTCGCCGACGTCTACCAGCCGCTCGGGTTCGCAATGTTCAACGCGGCCTTCGTCTCGTGCTGGACCGAGCTCTATGAGCAGTACCAGAGCGACCTGGTCAAGGCGATCGAGACGGCGTTCGACGCGCCGGATGTCCCCGACCTCGTCGTCCACATGCTGCTCAACCTGGCCGAGTTCATGGAGCACGATGACAAGGCTCTCCCGATCAACATCCGCATCCTCGGCGACCGGGCTTACAAGTTTCACTCGTACGCCAAGGCGCTCCACTACAGGGAGGCCGAGTTTCTCACGGACCCGTCGCCGCAGGTGATCGAGTCGCTGATCGACATCAACACCAAGCTGCAGCAGTCGGACGCGGCGTTCGGCGCGCTGACTTACGCCCGCGAGCATCTCGACATGACACACCACGAGGAGTGGTACGAGAAGCTCCACCGCTGGGAAGAGGCGCTGTTCGCCTACGACCGCAAAGCCGACCTTGATCCCAACGACTACGAGATCGCCTTTGGCCGGATGCGCTGCCTGCACGCGCTTGGCGAGTGGGAGCACCTGTCCGACCTGGTTCAGCAGAAGTGGCACAGCGCCGACCCCGAGGACCGCCGCCACATGGCGCCGCTCGCTGCGGCCGCCGCCTGGTCACTGGGCGAGTGGGAGACGATGGACGAGTACATTTCTGCGATGCGGTCGGACTCGTCCGAGCGCTCCTTCTACCGTGCCATTCTCCATACCCACCGGTCGCAGCGCTCGGCAGCCAACAAGCAGATTGCCAAGGCGAGGGAGTCGCTCGACGGCGAGTTGACGGCCCTCATCAGCGAGAGCTACGGTCGGGCCTACGACCTGATGGTGCGGACCCAGATGCTCTCGGAGCTCGAGGAGGCGCTCTCGTACAAGCTCGACTACAAGGACCAGCCCGACCGCCAGTCGACGATCCGATCGACGTGGATGAAGCGGCTGAAGGGATGCCAGCCCGAGGTTGAGGTGTGGCAGCGCATCCTCTCGGTCCGCAGCATTGTCCTCACGCCGGCAGACGACACCGAGACGTGGATCAAGTTTGCCAACCTCTGCCGCAAGTCGGGCCGGATGGTGCTGGCTGAGAAGACGCTCAACTCGCTGCTTGGCCCCGAACTCAACGGCGTCGACCCGCGCTCGCCCATCGGCCCCAAGGCGCCGCCGCCCGTCATCTACGCTCACCTCAAGTTCATGTGGGCCAGCGGTGTCAAGGTCGAGTCGCTCACCTACCTGCGCGACTTCACCATCAATCTGGCTGACGACCTCGGCGTTTATGCGCTCGACGAGCAGGGCAACCAGATCACGCAGGACTGGCAAGCGTCGCCGCGGCTGAGCGAGTTTGCGCGCCTCCTGGCCCGCTGCTACTTCAAGCAGGGCGAGTGGCAAACGGCACTGAACGAGGACTGGGTCACCGACGACAACTGCGACGTCATCGAGTCGTATCGTCGCGCCACCGAGCTCGACCGCAACTGGTACAAGGCATGGCACGCCTGGGCGCTGGCCAACTTTGAGATCATCACCCACCACGAGCGCAAGGGCGACCAAATTTCGCCCCAGATGATCGCCGCCAGCATCGTCCCGTCAGTCCAGGGCTTCTTCCGCTCCATCGCCCTCGCCAGCGGCAACTCGCTTCAGGACACGCTGCGCCTGCTGACGCTGTGGTTTAAATACGGCTACCAGGAGGACGTCGCCGAGGCCGTCAACGAAGGCTTCAGCAGCGTCATTGTCGACACCTGGCTCGAGGTCATCCCGCAGATCATCGCCCGCATCACGGCGCCAAGCCAAAAGGTGCGGCGACTGATCCACCACCTGCTCTCCGACGTCGGCCTCGCCCACCCGCAGGCGCTCGTCTACCCGCTGACGGTCGCAACGAAATCGCCTAGCGTGATCCGCATCCAAACGGCGATGGGCATCATGGATAATATCCGCGAGCACAGTCCGGTCTTGGTCGAGCAGGCGCTGCTGATCAGCCACGAGCTGATTCGCGTCGCTATCCTATGGCACGAGCTCTGGCACGAGGGCCTTGAGGAGGCGTCGCGCCTCTACTTTACCGAGCACAACATCGACGCAATGTTTGCCACCCTCGAGCCGCTCCACGACGCGCTGGAAAAGGGCCCCGAGACGCTTCGCGAGACGTCGTTCGCCCAGACCCACGGCAGAGACCTGGCCGAGGCGCGCGAGTGCGGCAGACGGTACCGCCAGTACGGCGACATCAGCGACCTCAACCAGGCGTGGGACCTCTACTACCACGTCTTCAAGAAGATCACCAAGCAGATTCCCGCCTCGAACTCGGTGCAGCTCGACCTGCAGTACGTCTCGCCCAAGCTGCTGGCGATGCGCGAACTCGAGCTGGCGGTCCCCGGCACGTATCAGAGCGGCAAGCCGATCGTCCGTATCATGAACTTTGAACAGATCGTTCTCGTGATCGCGTCGAAGCAGCATCCGCGCCGCCTCAAGATGAAGGGCAGCGACGGCAAGGCGTACCAGTACCTGCTCAAGGGCCACGAGGACCTGCGGCAGGACGAGCGCGTGATGCAGCTCTTTGGCCTGGTCAACACGCTACTCTCAATCGACTCGGAGTCGTACAAGCGGCGCCTCGAGAACCGGCGCTTCCCCGTCATCCCGCTTTCGCCCAACACGGGCATGCTGGGCTGGGTCGAGGACACCGACACTCTTCACGTGCTCATCAAGGAGTACCGGGAGCAGCACAAGATTCTGCTCAACATCGAGCATCGCTTGATGCTCCAGATGGCGCCCGACTACGACCACTTGACGCTGATGCAAAAGGTCGAGGTGTTCGAGTACGCGCTGGACAACACGCCCGGTCAGGACCTCTACCGCGTCCTGTGGCTCAAGTCGCGCAATTCGGAATCGTGGCTGGAGCGCAGGCTGGCCTACACCCGCTCGCTAGCCGTCTCGTCGGTAGCCGGTTACATCCTGGGCCTCGGCGACCGGCACCCGTCCAACCTGCTCCTCGACCGGCTGACGGGCCAGATCATCCACATCGACTTTGGCGACTGCTTCGAGATCGCCTGCCACCGTCCAAAGTTCCCGGAAAAGGTCCCTTTCCGCCTCACGCGGATGCTCGTCAACGCGATGGAGGTTGGCGGCATCAAGGGAACGTTCAAGGTGACGGCGGAAAACACGATGCGCGTGCTGCGCGATAACAAGGAGAGCGTTCTCGCGCTCCTCGAGGCCTTTGTCCATGATCCCCTGATCAGCTGGAGGCTCGTCACGGACGACGCGAGCGAGCGCCAGGCTCCCGACGCGAGCGTAAACGAAGCGGCCGCCGGACACCGCGTTAACCAGGTCGGAGATGTCCGCAACCAAAAGGCCCTCGAGGTCGTCCGTCGCATCCAGAACAAGCTCAACGGCAGGGACTTTAACCCCAACGTCTCGCTCACCGTTCCCGCCCAGATCGAGAGGCTCGTCCAGGACGCGACGTCAAAGGAAAATCTTTGCGTCGCCTTCGTCGGGTAAGTCCAAAAGCGGTTGTCGTTGTCGTTGTCGTCGTCGACACCATCCCTGACACTCCCCCTCACCCCCCTCCACCCCCATATTCCCCCGTCCTTCCTTCCCTCTCCATCATCGTCACGTCGGAACACACGATCATCACCGCAAATCTCAATAGCTGGTGCGCCTTTTGGTAGCTATGTCGAACTTGTACGCAGACGTATCTGACTCGTTGTAATGGACGATGTCGCAGAGGCTGTGGCGAAGGTATATTGGCGTTCTCCCCGCGTTTGGCCGTGGTCCAATGTATTGTACTTTGCTCCTTTTCGCTGCGAAACTGGCACGCAGATGGCGTTCTGCCGCTCTGCTCTCGCTGGTGTCGAACGTCGATGGCCGTGATAGCTTGCGCCGCAAAGTCCTAGGAATTTCGGACGTGCAAGCTTGCTCTCTGTGCGTCGCCCCTTGCGTCTGATGCATGAATGTGGACAATTGAGATGTGAGGTGTGACTACATCGATGCTGATGATGGTTGGTGATAATTCTAAGGTAGGGAGCAAACAAGGCACTGTCTATATATGCAAGAGGGAGAGCGATATGTGGGTTGACAGTGTACCAGCTGGCCAGCTGGCACTTCACGACTCCCATGCAGGGAAATGACAAAGATCCCACAGACCTATCACAGAGACAGGCTCAGGAAAGAACACCCAGGACCTGGGCATAAACTAACACAGATCTGAAAGCACACCACTGCAACAGTCACCCTCCAATATGCTACAAAAATATAGAGCTGAATGTGAGACCCTGCAGCAGCATCTCTGCACTCATGAAGCTGATGACCTGAAACATCATCCTTGACCCCTTTGATGCCACCATCCAAGTTGGAAAACATGTTTTGTCTTTGCCCAAAACCTAGCAGTTTGAAAGTTCTCTACAGCTTCACCATCTTTAGCCTGATAAGTCATGTAGAATGTACCAGCCTTGCATCCGGGAAATTCTGGTGTCACTAACAGCAAAAATCCCTTCCTGCTTATGGGACCTTTGGGGGAGCCCTAAGGGAAGCTTCTTCCCAAACTTCATCAAAGAATGTATAATATCTAAAAGTTGCCAAAGTGACTGTATCATTGAAGATAAGGCTGAGGCTAAGTGATGTGTTGCATGCTGCTGATGTTGGGATGGTAGTGACACTCTGCTTCCTGCTGATGTCAAGAATGACAGTGATGTTCTGCTTGCTGATCTATACAAGTGCCCCTCGCCTTTCCAGCATACTGGCCCAAGCAAGGCTGTCCCTCTTACAGATGTAGAGGACCTTGCCACAAGGTGTATGTTAGTGTAGACACTGAAGATATCCACCCTATTTCTTTGCCATCTCATCATGCATTTTATGCAGGCTCTTGATATATTGAGGATACTGTGGCCAAGCTGGAAGCTCAGGGCATCACTGAGAACTGTCACTTTGTTTGATGCTAGCTGGAAGGGCAATCATTGGTTGCCCATTGACTCAAAGGCTCAGTTAGGGGCACTGTAAGTCTAGCCGGTGCACCAATTTTTTAGACTGAGTCCGGCAAGTCCACAGCCAGAAATTTCACGGTGTCCATGCTGATGCCCTTTTAACCAAACTTAGCTGAGCATTTTTGGCTTAGTGTTTTCACACTAACTGCAATCAGCTAAGCAACCGTGCAAGTTGGAAAGTGGGGTAAGGATCCAAGCTGGAAGGTGAGGGGCAGCAGATCCAAGAGGCTGCCAGCAAAGCATGTGGGGCATACTAGCCTTCTCTTCTTGTACATCAGCCAGTTCCTTGCTCGCTCTTTCCCATCTCAACACCACCAACCATCATCAGCATCGACGTAGTCACACCTCTCATTCCAATTGATTAAGAGTCTGAGTTGCTCTTTTGAGCTAGACTTCTTCACCCAACATGTCACAAGCATCACACTCCTCAGCACAGCCAACAAATGGCCAACACCACCCAGCACTAGGACCTAGTGGCCATCATCTCCCAGTTCCAGGCAGAGCTGAGCCAGCGCTCAAGGCCACCCAGAAAGCCAAAGACAACGAAGAAGCAGCCAGCCCCAGCAACCTTAGCATCAAGACCAAGACAAATGTCAAGAAGATTGCTGGCACCATAGAGAAGCTGAAGCGTTCCAGCTCTGCCTTTTACACCTGGAGTGAGATGCTCCAGGATGTGCTTGACAACATCCCCAACAACTATGCTATCCTCACCCGGAAAGACAACGCTTTCCAGCCTGATGGAGCCAGCTACAATGCAGAGAGGTTGACGCCTTCCTCAGCATCATCATCTGCTTCACCATCAACACCAGCAACAACAAGGGCAAAGTCAAGGACATCATCAAGCAGGTCTCCAGTGAGCAATGCCGCAAAGGCAGCGTCCTCTACAGGATGCTCAAGGAGACTCTCACAATTGGCAATGCCACCATGGACCACCAGATCAAGAAGGAGCTCACGCAACTCAAGCTCGAGTCAACTGTTGAGGCCCTTGGCAAGTGGATCAACAAGCTTGCCATCACAGGCAAGCATGCCAGCATCACTATCACTAAGCAGGACCAGAAGGAGGCGCTCCTTTCTGCCTGTGAGGACCCCAAGCTGGCCATCACAGTCAGCACCATCGAGGCTGGCAACAACCCTGCACACCAGTCTTACCACAGAGCCCTGAGCTTTCTCGTGGCCCAGGACCACAAGTACACCCAGGAATTCCAGCACGCATCTAGGCTGCAGCAGGGCCGCAGCCACTGGCCCCAGCGGCATGAGCAGTGGACACGACCAGCAGCTTGGCAAGAACTTTTTCTTCAGCTTCTGCTGCAACTGCGGCCACCGCACCAGGGACTGCAATGACCCCAGGTTCAACATCAACATCTTCAACAAGGCCAAGACCAGCAGCAAGAGCAGCAAGACCATCAAGAGCAGAAAGGCCAACCAGGCCTCAACCACCACCGAGGACAGCAACTCCAGCTCCGAGGACAGTGACAAGTCTGCAGACTCTGTGAGACTCCACTCCCACCAGGCCATGTGCTCCACCCTCAGTGATGCCAAGACCAATACCTGGATCCTCGACTCTGACACCACAGCTCATATGAGCCACCAGGAGTCGAGCTTCCTCAAGCTGCGCCACACCCAGGGTTCCGTCACCCTGGCTGACAGCAGCCACACCAGCATCAAGGGTATCAGCACAGTCTACCTCCCCATCAAGCAGTAATCAGGGCTGACCAAACACCTCATTCTCTGCCGCTGCCTCCATGTCCCAGGGCTGAAGGACAACCTCATCTCGGGCATCCAGTTCACGGGCGCTGGCTATGGAGTCCTGCTCACAGATGCTGAAGCCACCCTCAGCCATCCCAAGTATGGCACCTAAAGCTTCCCCAAGCGCAAAGACTCCTGGCAGATTGAGGTGCCACCAGCAGCCACACCTGCTGCCACAGCACTTGCTGCCACCTCTGCCCCTGATGTCACTGCCCTCTGGCACCCCAGTATGGGCCACCCCAGTAATCAGAGGCTACACCACCTCCCTGACCTGGCCAGCGGCATCCCTGTTAATGTCGGAAAGTGCATGCCTGAGGTCTGTAATGTGTTTCAGGTCAAAGCATGCTGCCAAGCCCTTCCCCAAGAGCACCACACCGCTCAGCAAGCACCGCCTCCAGCGGGTCCACATTGACCTGATGGGGCTGGTGCAAGGGATGAGCCACTACCCCAAGGGCTATGTCCTCTGCATTGTCAACAATGCCAGCTGCTACGTCTGGGCCATCCCAATTGAGTCCAAGACAGCTGCCAGCGACAAGCTCAAGATGTGGCTGGCAGCAGCAGAGGCGCACACCAGCCGCAAAGCCAGTACCTTCATGGCTGACAATGGGCAGGAGTGGCTGAAGCAGGCATGCCAGCACTGGACACAGGAGAAGGGCATCCAGTGGTGCCACACAGCCTACCATGCCAGTGAGCAGAACGGTGTGGCTGAGAGCATGAACCGCACCCTTGGCCAGACAATGTGTGCCCTGCTCAAGGAAGCCCAGCTGGACAACAAACACTGGAAGGAGGCAGTCACCTCAGCCACCTACCTGATCAATTGGCTTCCGGCCAAGTGCATCAGCAACAAGCTGCCCTTCCAGCGGTGGTTCAAGAAGAAGCCCCAACCTGGGTTGGCTCTGCCACTTTGGCTGCCTTGCCTATGTCCGGTTGGAGTCTTCCTGCTGCAAGCTCTCCGACCGCAGCATCCCTGCCACCTTCCTGGGATACGATGAGGGAAGGAAGCACCAGCCCCAGTACTTTGACCTCTCTGCCCTCTCCAGTGCCGACAATGAGAAAGCTGCCACCGCTCCAGCCACAACAACAACAGCAGGCACCCAGCAGTACAGATACCATCCTGCTTCAGCTGAACAAGCAACCCTGCCAGCTGCAGAAGGAGATCAAAGAGATGCCAACAGCAACAACCAGTCTGGACCACCTTCAGACAACAGCACCAGCTCGGCCACTGCATCTCCTTTTCCCTCCCCAACACCAACTCCACTGCCTCAAGCACCCGAGGCACCAGTCACCACTGTGCCAGAGGTCTACATTGAAATCCCAGCTTGCCCCTCACACATCCCGCCTCCGCCAACAGCACCAACCAACCCAGCCATCCAGCAGCAGAGTCAGGTCCGTGCAAAGCAGATGCGGGATAGGAGGGAGAAGGCAGCAGAGGAGCGAGCTGCCAACAAGGAGCATGAGCGCCGCTACAGTCTCCAGCACAAGCCTGCCAGTGCCAAGCAGTACAACTACAGGGAGCAGGAGAAGCAGAACAAGAAGGCTGCGCTGGACAAGAAGCTGCACAGGGAGATGGCACACCTCATCAAGATGGTCCAGATGAGCTCCAGCAATGGCAGAGAGGACGGCCTGCCCGTTCCAGCGGACGTGGCACTGGCAAGCAAGGAGCACAGTGCCCAGTGGGCTGCAGCACGCAAGAAGGAATTTGACTCACACCGCCGCAATAAGACCTGGATCCCCATCAAAGAGCTGCCACCCAGTGTCAAGCCTGTCAAACACTGGGAGATACTCATCCGCAAGATGGACAAGGACTTCAAGCCAGGCAAGTACAAGTGCCGCATGGTGGCCAAGGGCTTCTCTCAGATCAAGGGCTTCAACTTCACGGAGACCAAGTCATTGGTAGCACACATGGAGCAAGTCTGCCTCATCATCTCGATCACAGCACAATTGGGCTGGCAACTTGACACTGCCAATGCTGTCACTGCCTTCCTCAATGCCATCCTCAAGGAAGAGGTCTATATGACTAACCCTGAATGGCCTGGCACCTTTGTCAAGCTCCTCAAGACACTCTATAGCCTCAAGCAGTCTCCACAGGAATGGGAAGAGATGGTACAGGCAATGCTCAAGGCACTCGGCTTCAAGCAGCTTGTTGTCGCACTCTGCATCTTTACCCATGGCAAAGGCAGCACCTTGGTCATCATTGTGGTCTATGTTGACAACATCCTCTTCACCTCACCCAGTGCTGCTGCCATTGTCCAGGCCAAGAAGGAGATCAGCGCCAAGTTTAAGATCACAGACAATGGCCCAGCCCAGCACTTCCTTGGCATCAAGATCACCCGCAACTGGGAGGATGGCACAATCACACTGGACCAGGCCATTTGCGATGAGCACCTCACAAGCAACATCTCAAAGCGCTGGACAACCCTGCCAACTGCCACCATGGAGAAGTACACTGGCCCAGTTGACCCAAGACAGAGGTGTAATGGTGGCAGTTGTCTGGCGCAGCAACTTGCTTGGCTGGGAGGAAGTCTACAGGCCTACTTGCTCCCTGCTGAGGAAGTCACTCTTGCTTGAGGACCGTTGCTGCTTTGGTGCCTATGTCAGAGGGTGGAGCAACACTTGGTGGTGGTCGGGTTTGGTTGGCAATGCTCGCGGGCACCGTTTGCGAGCATGTTGTGCATGTGGGGAAGATGGTGGGGTCTGTATCGATGTTGCAATGTGTCAACGGTTTTGGTGTTGCTAGCAATATGTCATCAGGCTCTCCATGGGCAATGTGGCAAGCTTGTAACAACTGTGTATTGACTAGACTGGATGCCAGATCCAGTCCTTGTCCATAGAGTGGCTTAGCTATATATACAAGCGGCCACCTTGCCTTCATATCCTGTCACCTGAAGGTTACACCCAGTAACAATAGCCCTTGCTCCACTTGTCCTGATAATGCCTGATGCGCCGGCTTGATGTACCTTGCCCCCAATGGTCCTTCCCAATGCCTGTCCGCTGTCCAGCTCTGACCGCATTGTTCATCTGCCACGTGTGATTGTCTTTACCACCATCCTGGACCTGCTGTTCCCCAGCAACTTGGTCCTGCGGTAAGAAAGTCTCTGTATCCTGATGAGATACTTGCTTGCCAGGGACCAAGCTGCTGCCTGCACTGCCCAGCCGTGACAGGAGAGAGTGCTACCTGGCCATCAACAGTGTGCTCATGTGGCTAGCAGGCTGCACATGTCCGGACCTAGCCTTCACTGCCACCTACCTTGGTTGTTTCTCCAGCAACCCCGGCCTGGAACACCTGGCAGCTATTATGCAGGCCCTCAAGTATGTCAACCAGACTAAGAACTTCACCCTGGTCTATGGAGCGCAATGTCAGGATGAGCTGGTCAAGGGCTACTGCGATGCCAACTACGGTGGCAACAGCAAGCTGGAGCGGCACAGCACCTCTGGCTACATCTTCTACCACTGTGGCAACCTGGTCAGCTGGCACAGCCAGACACAGAAGTGCGTTGCTCAGTCTACCATGGAGGCAGAGTATGTGGCAGCATCAGAGGCAGCCAAGGAGGCAGCATACCTGCGCAACCTGCTCAAGGCGCTAGGCTGGCAGACAACACCGCTGATTTTTTCGGACAACCAGGCAGCAACACAGGCAGTCAAGGACCCTCAACATCACCAGAAACTTAAGCACATCAATATCAGGTACTACTATATCCACAAGGTGTGCAAGCGGTGCTAGATCATCAAGGACATCTGGACCAAGCTCAATGCTGCTGACATGCTGACCAAGAAGGGTACCAAGAAGATGCTCACAGTAGCATGCAAGAGGTTTGGTCTCCAGTGCTCAAAGGTGGACAATTCAAACAGCCATGGTGCATGGAGGTCAGGAGGAGTGTGCCTCCGGAGCTAAGTCAAAATTGATACTGCTGTTTTGGGACAAAAATCTCTAGAACAGCGGCATCAATTTTCTGCCAGGGTCCAACAGGCCACATGTCTTAATTGACACTGCTGTTTTCAAGATTTTTGCCTAACAACAGCGGCTTCAATCTTTGACTTTGGGCCAGTTGGGTCCAGGACAACTCAAATATGGGTCCTGGACCCTGCCCAGAAAGCATTGACACTGCTGTTTTAGAGATTTTTTCCCAAAAACAGCAGTGCCATTTCTTGGCAGGGCGTCTGGCAGGAAATTGATGCCGCTGTTTTACAGCTTTTTGCTCAAAAACAGCGGCACCAATTATCCAGGTCAAAGAGAGCTTTAAAATTTTGGCTTTTGGCAATACTGGCCTTTTAGAGTCATATCTTTGTAGTAGAGCAACCAAGGACCTGAGGAGAGTTGGAAAGTGGGGTACAGATCCAAGCTGGAAGGTGAGGGGCAGCAGATCCAAAAGGCTGCCAGCAAAACATGTGGGGCATACTAGCCTTCTCTTCTTGTACATCAGCCAGTTCCTTGCTCGCTCTTTCCCATCTCAACACCACCAACCATCATCAGCATCAACATAATCACACCTCTAATTACAACTGAGCACAACATTTCCTATCACACCATACCAACCTTGTTCTGTATTCACAAAGCTGCACTGTAATTCACAGCCATTGTCAAAAAAGTACAGCACTGATTAACAGATTTTTGCAAGCATTGGCACCATAGACTGTGGATGCAGCTTCTCCCATGCAGCTTTTGTTGAGGTGGCCAAACTGCCATTGGAGGCCAGGACTGCAATAAGGAATTTGGGCCTGGAAGCTATTCCATCAGGGCCACCAATCAAATGGACAAACAAAGAAGACAATCTTGTACCAGATTGAGCTCTCTATGTGTGTAACAAAATATCATTGGGAAAAGCTGTAAAGACTTTGGTCAGGCGGTTGAGCTGGTGCTTTGTCAACCCAATTGTTAGCTCTAACTTGTACATATAGTCTGGAGTCGGTTCCTTGTTTGCTCCCCACTCTATCTAAAGATTTAGAGCACCCAACCAAACCTCTTTCATCAAGCAAGCTTCCCAAAACCTTTAAGGTTCCCTGCGCTCCCTCTCATTGTTTCCGCGAAACAGCTTACCGAGAGTCCTGAACCCGTCTGTCAGGCCCGATCCTTCTCGAAGAGGCCATCATGGCGTGCATGTCTCTTCAGGCCGAAGGCCGGAGGCTCTCTGCACTTGGGTACGAAACACACTGACGAGAAATGCGCGAGGGTGAACGCCACATCAGGTTTCTAAATAGAGGCCGCACTCTGTCATACAAAGTATTGAGGGCGAAGAGGAGACAAGAGGCACAGGTACAGACGATGCATGTAGAGACCCTCAAGTGACCTTCCGTACCGAGGCGGTCGCGCCGAATGTGCGAGACCCGCCGGACCAACGAGCATCCCTCGCTGTCTGCCGACCTCAGCACGAGGAAGCAAGAGGAAGAGAGAGAGAGAGAGAGAGAGAGAGAGAGAGGGCTAGGGCTTTGCAACGTGACAAGCTTAGGCGCCGTTGGGCTGGGCTTGCTGCTTGGTACTGCTCTCCTTGAGCGCGAGCAGCTGCTTAGATCGGAACGCCTCGTAGTGAATCTGTGCGGTCGTCTCAATCAGATCTTGCAGATGCGTCCTGGTGGTAGCATTTGCGATCGAGGGGAGAGAGAGAGAGGCAGTCAGGCGTTAGCAGGTCGGCGCTAGCAAGGCGGGCGAAAGAAGAGAGCGCGGCCGGCCTGAGCAAGAGCAACTCGGCAAGGTGAAACATACCGCGTGAGGAAGTTGCGCAGGTAGACAAACTCGCAGTGGTTCTCGTTCTCAACGTTAATGACGCCATATCGGTTCTTGCGGCCGCGCACGGCCTTGCCGTCGATGATGACGTTGCGCTCCGAGCCGACGACGGCAAAGGGGATAAGCGACTGCGCAGTTGGGACCGAGCGATGCAGATGCGGAAGTGGAAAGGTAAGGTCAAGTCAGTGGACGAAGAGCCCTCCCTCACCCACCAACGGACGGGTCATAGGGGACGGCAGGTCCTTGCTCGACACTCACCCTAATTTTCTCGTTGAGTTCGCGCTCTTCCTCCTCGTAATCTTCGTTGTCAAACGGGTAGACGCGGATGCTGTTGTACTGCATCTCAGCACGGATCTAACGGCAAGAGGGTGGAGCGAAGGGCGAGGCAGACTGTGTCAGCAGCGCAGCTCTCCGAATGCGATGTAGGATGGCCGCCGGCGTACTCACTCGCTCCTTGAAAAGGTCCCTCTCGTCGAGCGTGAGGCTGTCCGCCTTGGCAATGACAGGCACGACGTTAACAACATCGCTCAGCTTCTTCATGACGGTAACGTCGATGGGTCGAAGTCCGTGCCCGGTGCTGTCGAGGGCAAATGCAGGTGTGTCGGGGCAAGACTCAGCTCCACGGACTACGATGCCGTCGGGGTGCACCTTCTCGACCTCTCGCTGAAAGGGCCGCTCGGCGACCACTCACGGGTTGATGAAGAACAGGCAGCAGTGAATCCTGGTATCGGTGATGTAGCGGTCACGCATGGCGGTGAGCTCCTTTCGGAGATAGGCGCTGTGCTGATCCTTGATGTACTTGATGATAGGGTCCCAGCTGCAGACAAAAGGGATGGCATGGCGTAGGAAGCTGCAATGTCAGCTAAAGCGCCCGGGGGTCGCTCGTCTGAGAGGCGACGTACCAGTTCTCGTTGTTGACCTGGTCTCCGTATCCTGGCGTGTCGACAATGTTGAGTCGGAGCCTGACGCCGTTCTCGACGATAACTGTGGAGCAGGTCAGGTCGGGCGCGGGAAAGATAAACGAGGGTCAGAGTCAGAGTCGGCGTCGGTCTTCGCGTCAGACGTGGTAGAACGGTCTGTCGGGATAAGCGGACTGCTTAGTGAATGCCATGGCGAGGTGACGGCGTGCTCACCGTGGGAGACGGGATGGATCTCGGTCGTCTGTCGGACGCTCTCGTGCGCCTCCATCCTTCCCTTTGAGTCAATGAGGTGGCTGGCGAATAGGGTGTTGATGAGGGTGCTCTTTCCGAGGCCCGTCTGGCCGACGACCATGACGTTGAACTGGAAGCCGCGCTTGAGGAGCTTGCCTTCGATCTGCTTTGTGATGCTGTCGAATCCGACGTAGGAGTGGAGCGGGGTGTGGTCTTGTTCGACGGCGGCCATCTTGACTGTGTCCTTGTGCGCGGGCAGGCGCTGTATGAAGGCTGATTGGGGGAGGGTGGAGTTGGAGGAGACGGCAAGCAGGGACGGGACTGGGCGCAAGAGGAGGGGCGTGGGCGATGGGGGGAGGGCGGAAGAGGGATGAAAGGGGGATCTGCGTGACAGGAGCAGTGGTGGTGGTGGTGGCGGGTGGCGGTATCGAATGCGCTGCAGATGGCTCGCTCCCGAGGAGGTAACTAACTAGCGTGTAGTGTGCTTCAGCGTGCGGGCGAGCGAGCAGCCTTCCCTCGCCCTAGCTGCCTCGTGAAGACAAGCGCGGGCGGGTCGACCAAGGCCAGCAAGCGCGGCGAGGCCAGACGGGCGTGCGTGCGCTCGCTCCTTTTCGGCAGAGCCGCGCCCGTTTTTACCCAATCCCACCTGGCCTGTGGCCTGGCTCCATCTCCTTTCACCTCACCTCCCCGCCTCGCTCGCTTGGCCGGCTGGCCTGTGCGCGGGCACAGAAAACACGCCGGCGAGCGCGGCCGTCACGTTGCTCGTCTTCTCTCCTACATAACATGGCGACGCCTTTCGCACACGCTCAGCCAGACATGGCAAAGCTTCTCCTGCTTGTATCACGAGAGAAATATTATCGCCCCTGTTCGGCGCATCGATCTCACACTACAGCAGCAGCCATCAGTCTCTCAAGGTACAGATCAGTGGCCCACCACGGTAATAGCTGCTCGCAAAAGGCCGGATGGAACCGGGGATCAAGGAATCTCGTCGACCGCCGTCTCCTTACACTTGCGATCCTCTTGTGCTGAGTCGACCGAACCAATGGTTTGAGGCGTCACCGTCACTTGTCAGCGGCCATCGTCTCCTACCACTCAAGGCGCTGCCCTTCGCCATCGTCAAAGCGGCACTCACAAGTACGCCTTCATGCCGTGCGTCGTGAGCTCGGCCTTGGCCTGCGCAAACGTGTGGCCCTGTTCGTGATTGTGCTGCCAAATCAGCCGGTAGTACCAGAGGTCACCGAGCCCCTGCAGCGCGAAGCCGGTCGTCGCGAGCGCGCCAAATACGCCCGCCACGATGCGGCCGTTTGTGAAGCACTGGATCGTGTTCAGCAGTCCCGCCGAGCCAGTCCTGACCGTCGCAAGGCAATTGGCCGCGGCAAAAGGTCATGGATCAGCGCGATATCCAGTGGTCCCATTTGCAACTCTATCGGTCGTCTCGACTCACGAAGGGATGCCCAAGAAACAGTACAGAGAGAAGGCCACTGGGTTCAGAAGCAGGGGAGAAGGGTATGAGGATCAGTCTGCCACAACCCTCTGATGAATGACGGCATAGTTTAGCGCACTCACAATGGAAGCCGCAGCTGAAAGGGAACGATGTGCCACCAGTAAACAAGGGGATGCAAAGCGATCAGTCGACGCTTACGGCCTGTCAGAGCTGCAGAGACGTAAAGGGTCGGTAGTAAGCTCACAAGCTGTCGCAACGCACAGCAAGAGACAGAGAGGGCGAAGAAAGGTGTCAAGTCAGCTCGGATCGCGTCGGGCGAAGCGTGCTTTGCAAGCGGCCGAGGACCGTGTAAGTACCCACATGAAGTACATGTCTGTGTGTGTGGCCGCAGCGCAACGTTGAGCACAAGAAGAGGATCGGATGCAGGAGACTCGTCAGCGTCGCGCATCACCGCGGTTGCTTCGCAGCGCGCCACGAGTAGTCTCACAGTAGAAGAGGGAGTGCTCCTTCATGAAGCCATTGTAGACCGGTCTGCGAGGGGAGCAAAGGTGAAGAGGAGAACGGAGCGACTGCAGTTCAGACCCTCTGGGTCTGCCATCTCGGCCGTCACTTCAGCCGCCAAGTCAATCGGTGAAACGCACCTGTACCAGAGCAAAAAGCTGGCGACCGTGATGACGGGGAGGTAGAAAATTCCTGAGATCATGTCCTTGCCGCCGTCGTTGGATCCCGAGACGAGGAGGAGGATGCAAGCGACCATGTTGATGATGAGGGTGAGCACGAGCAGCAGCCATAGCCTGTACATGTTAAGCATGATTGGCTGGGCATCGGCCGGTATCTCTGCCTCAATGTCGTGATAGATCAAAGGATAGACTGACGCCGGGAAGGAGGAGTTGGCGCGCACAAAGCACACATGGAGGGTTTCATCCCGGGTCAGGAAGAGGCAGGCTTGTAGCCGGACGCAGGCGGCCGTCGGTTGACTCACAGGGCGGCCAGTTGTTGCGACCGTGCTTCTGAATGTGGGCTGCGCGGTTCTCGAGATCGCGCTCCCTCCTCTCAATCTCCCTCTCCCTCTGCCGCAGCTCCTCCATGCGGGCCGCTTCCTGCTGGGAGGGCATGCTCTGTGCCTCGGGGTCGGCGCCCTTGTAGATCGAGGGGGTCTCATCCTCGCCGTACATCCGGCCAGAGTCATTCAATGCGCCCTGAACGGACGGATCGGCGAAAGGATTCGCATCAAGGGTGTTCCTGTCGGCGAAAGGATCGGCCGATGACATGGTGATGCGAGGCTGTACGGCGAGTCGGGGTGGAGCCAAGTCCGGTGGGTCGTGTAAGGTCCTGACGACTCTAGGCGTGACGGGACGCTGAGAGGTCGTGAGGCTGAGCGTAGAGGCGGACTAAGTCGGCGTGCTGGACGATGTGCGATGCAAGCAAGAGGGCGGGAGGAGTCGGGAAGCAAGGTAGGAGCGGCTTCAAGGTGACAGCGGCTGAGAGAGGGACGTTGTCGTGGAACTGTCGGCCGGCTTGCTTTTTTGCTGGCGCTCCGGCCACACCGCTACATAGTTACCCTTTGCCAGCCAGCCAGCCAGCCAGCCGTCCCGTCCAGGCTCGGCCCTGGGTCGCGGGAAGGCGGTAGTTTTAAAAGACCTCGCTCAACGTGCTACGTACAGGCCTCATCTGTCCGTCTGCCCGTCACGCTGGCTCGCCTTGCCCGAACCACACGACGGCGTACTGATCTCGAATGCAAGCTCCAATTCACCGCACCTCGGCCTCGGCGGCAGCGAGCCCAAGTCAAGACGAGCCATTGAACCGGCCCGCTGCGCGCATGGTGGTGCCAGATCGGGGTGGGCGCTGCCCGATCTCGAGCCGCCGATCTGCCGGCTGCTCAACGCGTCGGGCCTTAGACCTCAGCCTTCCACCCCCGCTCGCCCTTTTCGGAAGCGGCAGCGCAGGCGCAGCGTGGCAGTGGCAGTGGGCGCGGCCTGGTCGCGTTAAGCGCCCGTCTCGACGGACCCTGTTGGCATCCGACCCGCTTCCTCCCACCCACCCACCTCGATCGCACCCAGCCCTGGCCCGCTCGCTCGACACCTACCGACACCCCCCAGACGGCATTGTATCCGCCACTCTTGCATCTTCCATCCCTCCCCTCCTCCCCTCTCGCCCGCCAGGGCGTGCAGACGATCTACAGCGGCCAGCGGCTAGCGGCTAGCGGCTCAGCTTCCCCGTCGACCGAAAACTCGGTTCGCGCGGCCAAGGAGGAGCGCACACCGTCACTCCATGCCGGCGACTAGGGCCACCGGGATCCAGGCCTCCAACGTGAGTAGAGCATCGGCGTCGAGACAAATCGTTCCGACGCAGGATCGCCCCTCCCCCTTGCGCACGTCTCCAGCGGGATGATGGTGGCCGTTGTGGCAGGTTGGGCTGGAAGGCGGGGCGGGTCATTCCTTCACAACAAGTCGGCTCAGCCAGACGGGTGGAAGAAGATCCAATGGCCAGCCTCGTGCAACGCGACACGACCCCATGGCATCACGGCGTCCTCCTTCCATGTTCGCTGCGCCCAAGAGGCAGCCTCGTCGGTACGCACGGTCTAGGGCAGCATGCAAACGTTGGCCGACTGCGGTTCGACCTTGCGGACGGCGCAGTGCATTTCGCTGCGATTAGGACAGGTGCCACCACCGGCATGTCCATCCAGCGGAGGCGACACAATAGCTCACCCTTCTGCGGAGCCATCCCGGCCAGACGGACGGCCGACTGACCTCGAAAGCCTCTCGCTGGCCGAAACTCCTTTTCTCTCCTTGCACAGATCATCGAGGGCTCTCGCAAGCGGCTGAGGACCACAAACGAGGGTCAAGATGATACGGCACCAGCAGCAGCCGCGACGGGGACCATCGAGAGGCGCATCCATGCTCTGAACCGCGACCAGGTGACCCAGCATGGATTCCATCTTCTCAACATCCTCATGGAGGCGCGCGACCCTAGCGACGGTGCGCTCCTGTGCGAGCCTTTCCTAAAGCTGCCCAGCAAGAGGCAGTATCCGGACTACTACAAGATCATCAAGCGGCCCATGACGCTCGAGGACGTCAGGCAGCGCCTGCAGCAGGGCCAGTACGCCACACTGCCCGAAGTCAAGCACGACTGCGAGACCATCTGCAACAACGCCAAGCGCTACAATGTCAGGGACAGCGAGATCTGGCAGCTGGCCAAAGAGCTTCATGTGGGTGGCCTCTCCTCTCCTTTCCTCACTACCTCCTCCCGGGTGCATCTATGGCTCCGAATCTGAGTCGCGTTCAGTGAGCTGATCCGTCTCGCCGGCTCCTTGGCCCCTTCTTTCCCTCCTGACGGTCTACAGAGCATCGTCAAGATCACCTATGTGTCTATTGTCGAGACTCTGCCAGAGTCCGGGCCAGCGGCGGCACAAACGCATTCCGCGCCTCTGCCAGCAGCCGTGCAGACTGTGAAGGAGGAGGTCCGCTCATCGCCGAGGCCGAAACGCATCACACTCCGCCACAGCCGTTCGCAGCAAAAAATGCCTGCCGATGCCCCTACGCCTGCCCCGCAGCCATCGCCATCGCCGTCGCCGCCACCTCCGCCACGACATACCTCGGCTCAACCGCCGGCGGAACGACAGCGGCCCGCCGAAGTCAAAGCGGAAGTATCAAATGTCAAGACGGCGCCGGGCAACGGCGCCGTACATGAGACGACCAGTCAAGGTGCGGGCACATCGGCGTCTGCTAGCACCTCCTTCGCGGATACAGGTACCTCTGCCGAGGCCGGTAGAGCGGCGGCTGCAGGCCATCGTGCAGATGCAGAGGCCGAGGCTGAGGCAGATGCAGACGTCGACGTCGACGACGACGACGATGACGACGACAACGACGCCGAAGACAGGGGAGCCGGAGACTCGCAACGCTCCGACTATGCTCGCACAGAATCTCCGATGGACCCTAGCGGCACGGGCCTCACGAAGGGGGGCCTTCTCGACGGTCGGAGACGCCCCGGCCCGCGAGGCAAGCGACTCAAGGCTACGCTGCGCGGCATGATCGCCAATCTCCGAAAGGTCATCGGCAAGCAGTAAGTGTTAAAGCACGGCGGCGGGCTGAAGACGCGGGCGACGGAAAGAACTCTGCTGAGCCTATCGCGTCCTGGCACGTTTGCAGAGGCCATCCAGTCACTCAGTTCTTCGACGAACTCCCGCCGCAAGAGCAGTACCCTGACTACTACGCCGTCGTGCAGCGGCCGATTTCTCTCGCTGTGATCGAGGTGAGTTGGACGTAGCCGTCCTGTCGCCGTCAAGGCCTCGCCGGTCGTCCAAACTGGCTGACATTCCATCTCGATCGCTCCGCCGCGCTACACTCCTCCCAGCGCTGGGTTCACGACAAGGATTATGTTAATGCCTACGCGCTTTTCGTCGACCTGGAACTTATGCTCGACAACGCTCAGAACTACAACCAGCCGGGCTCTGTCATCTGGAACGATGCCCAGGAGATCAGGGTGCGTGACGGCAGTCACCGTCGACACGATGTCCGCTCCGCCGCTGCCTGTCTGCTTGCGCTGACCTGACAAGGAGCCCTTTGCACCCTCTAACGACGCATGTAAGCAGAGCTACCTCGAGTCGGTGGCCGTTCCGTCTCTGATCGCAGACGGCTTTACCTTGGAGAAAAACGACGTTCGCCAGTCGGCGCTGCCCCTTCATCTAGCGGCAAACAGCACCATTGAGGCGCACAAGGCTGCCTACCGACTCTTGGTCGCCAAGAGCCAGGGTCTCGACCCGGATTCCGATGTGCACGAGATGGCGTCCGCGAGCCCAGAGCCGAGCGGCGCGAAACTGCGATTGGGCACAAGCACGCCTCAGATATCTGCGACGATGCAGTCGCCTGGTCCTGGGAACAGCCAGGGGCTCCCTTCGACATCCGCCTCTCCAATGGGACCGCACATGTCACCGCCTCGCACCAACCATCCGCCGCCGCTCGCCATGTCTCCACAGCCTGCATCCCAGCAATTCCGATTGTCGCCGTCGACGAGCGCGATGCCACTGCCGCCGCCGACAGGCATGTCCGTGGCAGCTCCATCCTCGCCTCGGTCGACGGCGCACCCGCAGCACCCGCAACCGATGGCGACCCCCGATCCCACCATGACTACGTCAGGTCGATCTGTGCGGTCCACGCGCTCCGGCAAGCCGGCGCCTCTCGGACCGGTGACGCCCATCACTGACCCCAAGCAGGCCCGTAGGAGCAGGGAGGATGATGCTCCGATACCGCTGCCTCCGCAGGCCGCGCTCAATGCACAGCAGCGCGACGCGATGCACGTGCCTTGCTCTCATTTGGGCGCGCGCGTTCCCAACATGGCTCCGCCCATCGGAGGGGGCTATCAAGGCACGGGGCGCCCGACCTCTCCCCACAAGCAAGCTCAGGTGGCCCGGGTGCAAGTCCCGGTACCGTTCCCGATCGCATCGGTGCCCTTTGAGGGCGAGAGGCGTACGTCGCTGATCTCGAATTTCACCGTACACGTGCACGTGGAGTCCGAGGGGGGCCGCTCTGCGGTCTGTTCGCCCGCGCTGCGGCTGCGCAACCAATTTGCCAAGCAGCACTCGATCCACCTTCCGCCTTCCACGAGCTTTGTGACGGTCCTCTTCCCCCTTAGGGTCCTCCCCCGTCAGGCAAGAGAGCGTCCAACTGCTCTGGACAGCAACGCGGCTGCCACTTTGAGGCCGCATCCTAGCGCGGACGCAGGCGCCGGTGTTCAACATGATGAGGACGGTGACGAGAACGAAGGCCGCAGCTCGAGCTCTGCGATGTGGCCGTGGCGAGCGCAGCTCACATTCAACGGCAGGCAGGTGAGCGGCGGGTGGTCGAGCGCTACTGTTCTCGCTTCGGCCAGCAAGCCAGGAAAGCAGTCTGATGGGACGCACGGCAGTGGGACAGGCAAGGTGGGCACCTCTCTTTGCCAGGCCCGTCTGCTGCCGAGTAAAGGTGTCAATGTGTTTGAGATCACCGTCATGGCGGAAGAGGCGTGCGAGGCGCTTCGAGGTCTGCCCGTAGAGCGATACCGCATCTACCTCACCCGTTGAGCGCTCTCGTGAAAGTAGTCGCCACTGGACCTCTCTTGCTGTCATCATGCATCGCCCTCGTCCGTTTGGCCCATCCCGTAGCCCTGTTGTGCTTGTTTGCTTCTCTTCCTACCGTTCAAGAATGACGCAAGAAGATGTCAGCCTCCGCTCTGGAAGTCTGTGCTCGTTAGCGGTGACGGCGCGAGGTCGACTCTCCTGCTGTCGTGCTCGCCTCGTCGACCACCGTAGTTAGGTGGATGTGTGTGAGCGGTAGCTGGTGTGAGCGGTCCGGCGACTTTTCGACTCTCGCTCGCTCGGGGGTGCAGACTCCGGAGACGTGGGATCACAGATCGAGCTTTTCGACACGGACCCTGAAATTACGCTGTATTGCCCGGCGTTGCTTTCCGGGTGCCGCTTTCAACCGCTATATGTCCCAGCCACCATCCCCAGCGCATCCCTTCGCAACGACGGCCGCAGCCACCATCAACAAGCACTGCCAGTACTGGCGTCGGAGAATACGACAATGGAGGCCAAGCTGGGCGGCGGATACCGGAGGAGGGCCAGCGTGCTTCCCACCGCTTCGAGCGCCACTGTGGCCGATGCAGCGGGACGGGCAGGCGGAGGCGGAAGTGGGCAGGGTGTTGCGGCGAGGAGGGCGAGGCGGTCCAAGCTGTTGCCGTGAGTCGACTTTCGATGGGGACGTCCATCCCGTCGGTCCCATCTCTAAGCGTTCTGACATCTTGTTTTTCGCCGCTCTCTTCCTCCTACCATTGCCATGCGGCAGATCACCCCTGTTGATACGTAGAAGGACGCAACTGTTCCGCTCGTCCCTCTATGCCCTGAGCGTTCTTGTGACCTTTGTGCTCATGCTGGCAGGAATGACGTTTAACTGCTACATCATCGGCGCGATCATCGTGGGTGAGTGGGTCAGCTCCCCCGAGGTCGAAACGGTCGACGATGCGGAGCCATGATGACCAACAAGGAGGGGCCGGAGCCATCTCTGACGCTGATTCTACCTTGACCTACGAAATGCCGTCACAGGAGCCGGCATGGGCCACTACTACTTCAATCGCGATCTGACACGCCTCTGGCTTGCCATCCGTGACCGACTCAGACCTGGACCGAGCTCTTCTGCATGGCAAAGCAATCGACATTTTGCGCATCGCTGTGATGATCGTGCTCGAATTCAGCTCTATCCTACGGTACAGGCGCGTCTTCTGTTCTCGGATACGATCACGTCTTGGCACAGAGCTTGTCGAGCCCAAGCTTAATGGCAGACTTGGCTCTGCGCGGCGGCCGCGCGTCGCTTGCTAGAGCTTCGACGAAGGAGCCTTGTAGAGGGCGGCCATGGCGTTATCGTGCTTGGTCCGTAGGATGGCAATCTGGGGCGCGTAGATCACGAGTTTGTTGCTGCCCCAGGCGTCCTTGCTCGCCTTGATCTTGATCTTTTCGGCCAACTCTCTAGCGAGCTGAAGGGTACCTGCTGCGCCTCCGGCGTCGGCGACAATGTCTACGATTCCTGCTTCGTGCGCTTCGGCGGCAGTGAACTTATGGCCTTCGAGTACGATCTTTCGCATCGTCTGCGGGTCCGCCACCTTAGAGGCAAGCGCCTGTTGAAGGCCGTGGGGAAGCTGGGCACCAAAGTCCACCTCATTGAAACACATCCTGAGTCCAGTATGTTTGCATCAGTTTACGGACGAGATGAAGCATAGACTAGATCAGCAAGGTAAAGGTACCCACCAGCCTCTCTTTCCGTTCATGATGCGGTAGTCGTGTGCGCATGCGAGGCCGAAGCCAGCAGCGAAGGCGTGGCCGCCGATGCTTGCGATGGTGGGGATGGGGAAGGTGAGGAGTTTCTCGTATAGTTTGTTGAGGCAGCCGTCGAAGAAGTCGGGATCGGCCAAGGCTGCTTCGAGGTCGAGGCCATTCGAGTAGATCTTGGCCTTTTCGTCCGTCTGTCCCGTGGTGATGAGTGCGGCGCCGGCTGCGGCGTCGCCGGACGAAAGGAACTTGTCCCACTCTGCCTCGACAAAGGAGAGGGCGGGGAGAAGGCCCCTGTTGATAAAGTCGTGATTGAGACGGTTGTCAGGCGTGTTGGTCGCGAGGAAGTGAAGCGTCCAGATCTGGCTCTTGCCGTCAAAGTCGAGGCGAGTGATTGGGCCGTCGGTGGGGAAGTCGCGGGAGTAGGATTCGGGCATGTTTGCTAAGGCTGTGGCGTGGAAGATTCGGCGAGCGATGACGTTTGCGGGTGCGAGACGTTGGATGGAAGGGGAATGTTGTGTGCAGAGGCGAAGAGGTGAGAAGCGCCGGTACATCTATTGGATGGTTACCAGGGGGAGTGGGGGCAGGTGAGCGGGGACGAGAGAGGGCGGGCGAAGGTTGTAACGCCTGCCTCTCTCCGGCCCGGTACTCGGGGCCGGTCCGAGCGCCTTTTCACGTTTGGACCAGTCCAGCGCGGGTCCTCCCCTCCTGTTCTCGCCCGAGTAGCCACTAAGGACCTGCCCCACCTCCACTTATCGCTCAACGCGGCGCAGCGTCCATCGTCGCAACCACCACCACCCATCTACCACCGCATACTGCCCCGCTTGGATCCTCTTGGGCTGCTGCCTCCACCACCCTCGAGATGCCGCAGCCTTCGCATCAAGACACTCGAGCGCCCGATTCCGCCTTTCCCTCGTCCTCCACGCTCACAGAGACTCAGGTCATCCTCGGCTTCCACACACTTCTCAAGGCCGCCCTCACACAGGCCAAGGCCGACGGCCTGCTCAGCGACGATGACCTCGCCTATCTCCACCCCGCTTCTACGGCCCGACCATCTGCAAACGTGTCGGCGATCGATGTCGAGGTATCTGGTCCCGCCCTCTGTCTCTTCTTTGCTGCCCTGCGCGCACGGGGCGACCCGCCTTCGATCGAGTTCCCTCCACCGCAGCCCGATGGCCAGGCTCCGGCTCTGCATCAAGGTTCGCCTCACACCCTAGTCCTGTCCCAGGAGACCTGCCCTCCATCTTTCTTGCCCTTCTTTCAGGTCTGGCAGCAAACCGTCCTGCCGATTCAGTACCTCTCGGCAGAGCACCGCTACGACCTCGCACTGATGATCAGCGAGAAGGAGCCCGTCTCCAGCCCGGTACGCATCGACGTTGTCGCCATCTGCAACAACCTCAAGAGGGTCGCCATCGACATCGCACAGGTGAGCAGCAGCGTGGCCACGTAGTTGTGCAACTGGATCAGCCTGGCTGATCCCGGCCTCTTTATCCCTCTGTGCCAACGCATTTCAGAGGCGAAGCTTCCAGCTACACTTTTCGACTGATCTGCAGCATGCCCTCGATTCCACAGTCCGTTCCCGCCCATCGTCCGTAGACATGGGTAGAACGTCGTCCGACCATGTTACGCCTCAAGTACAGTCTCAAGACCTTTCTCACACCAGATACCAGCCTTCCCCTTCCTACAACGTCGATGAATACACGCACGCTGAGCATAATCACGCCACCGCTGCCACGGAAGACAAACGGACCCATGTCGACCCGAATGCTCACAGGCCGCCTCAGCCGCCGAGACCTGCGTCTTCCTTGACCAACGCTGGCTCGTCTCGGCCAGCGTCAAGCGCACAGGCGACAGAGACCCTGATGCTGATACGAGAGACGCTCTTCTCGGCTCTGGGTGACTGCTTTGCCCTATACCCGTCGCTGCGCGAGATCGTAGCGAGGTCGATGTTGGACCCGGCGCAGGGCCCTCAGGCGGCAGCCTTGAAGGAATGGTCGTCGAGGGCCTGCTTCGCCTGCCTCTGTCTCTCCATCCTCGAAGTGGCCCTGACGCGAATGCAGCTGGAACCGCCGGATCCGGCCAGATCCGGAACCACGCCGGAAGGGAGCATCAAGACCGTACAGGTGTCCCAATCGCCTCCACAACTGCTCCGGCTGGCCACTTGCCCTCCGCAGCTAGTTCCGCTGCTCCAGGCCTTCCTCGCTATCGGCGCCGGCCTCTTTGAACTCAAGAACCTCGACGACGAAATGGCCATCGCTGCCGCTCAAGAGGCAGACAACGCGGGAGATGCGATGCCGCAGCCACAGTTGGACAGGCTCAGGCATATGCTCCAGACCGGCGAAAGCTCGGCCCGTGGCATGGGGAACATCCCCGGGGATCAGAAGGTTGGATCTCAGCTAACGCCTGTTCAAGCTGCAGCGGCCAGGGCAGACGTCCTCGGTCTCGCCATCAACCAGATGGCCATGCAGATCTTCCGTTTGCCTGGCTTTCAAGAACGCCTGTCGAGTGCCATTGGCGTGTTGGCGTCAATACACAGCCTATAGGGCTAGGGCGGAGCCGGCCTGCCGAGAGGGTCCCTCCCCTTGTGATCTTGTACTTTTTGATGCTCAGACGAGTCATGACATCCGCAGATGAGGCCAATGGGGAACTTCGGACGGTCGAATGGCCTTTTCTTGCGATCCGCGGGAGCTCAAAGCGACATGGCAGGGGCGGAAAAAGTGCGCATCTATGACTGAAAGGCTAGAAATACGAAACAGAGGAAAACGAGACTGGTGGGCCGGTGATATGGACGATCAGCAATCATGAATGCATACGAGAAGGTGTCTTCCGAAACCGCCCGAGGCAGGATGAGAAGTCCAGATGGTATATGAATGGCAAGAGAAAGACAAGAGACGCAAGTGTGGAAGCTAACTCATCGAAAGAGGCAGGAGAGTGGACGACGCCGCGGGAGCCTGGGATCTTCGCCGACGAGAGAGTACGACGAACCGTCGCATAGCAGGCAGAAATCTGGAATCTAGCGGTTACCGTCCCCGCCTCGGTTGGATTGACCGGGAACCCACGATTCGCTCGCCTCGAGCACTTTGATGATGCCCAGCAAGAGTCCGCCGGCTGTTGGTCCGAGGAGGCCCTTGTGTTGCAACGCCGTGTTGGTCGACGACGGTGATGACGACGACGACGAGGGTGGGGTCGAAGGCGAGGACGATCTCTGCCTCTCGCGTCCCGCCTCGAGGTTTTGTCGGCGCGCCGCATCCCTCGCCCGTCGTCTCGCTCGTGCGGCCCTTAATGCGCCGTGCTCCGCGTCTGCAGCTCCGTCCTCGATGGCGATTCCGAACGCGTCCTCTCCATCGACGCTGCGAAAGGGTCGATGCTCAAGCTCGTCGTCTGCAGAGTCTTCTTCCTTGTCCGAGGATGATCCCTCAGCCGCGTCGTGCTGTTCCTGTTCGGAGGTAGCCTCTTGATGCTCGTCGGACGTCTTCATGGCCTGGTCGATGGCCATGGGGATGCTGAGGGTGACGTGCGCCAGCTGTATCGTCAGCCGCAGTCGGCCAAAGACGTCAAAGTAAGAGAGAGACCGGAGGTGCTGCTGGATCTCGTACAGCCGGATGAGCTCGAGGTGCACGACCCGGACGTATCGCTTGCCGGCTGGCGGAGGTCGAGAGGATTTGTAGCTTGTCAGCGTCGTTTTTAGGCACAGCAGCCAACGGGCCTAGCGGCTTACCTAAGAGCATCTCGCGAACTTTGCGAAAGGCGCCTTCCAGGCTTTCGACCGTCTCGGAGCCCACCTCGATGCCGGAATTGCTCTCGTTCATGGCCTCTGATGGATTAAGATGGGGGACGAAATATGGCAGTCGTTGTCAGCGTTCGAGGCTGGTCCACTGCGAGCAGGGCGATGCAGCTTCGGGATGACACTCACGGACCAAGACGCGGATCATGTCAAAATCGCCTTCGAGGAACTCGCACATGATCGAGTAGAGGACGTTGTTGAGCGTCTCTTCGCCGAAACCTGACATGCCAGCACCAAAGGCGCCATCCTCGGCGTTGTTGACGGCGGCCGCAAAGTCGCTCCTCCCCGATACATCATACATCCGCCTGGATGACGGTTTGCTCAGGGTCTCGTAGGCAAAGGCCACCTTCTGAAACGCTATCGTCGAGGCGGGGTAAGATGGAAACTTGCTGTGGCAGACAGGGCGAGCCACATTCGCAGGCTCGTCAGTGGCTACGGCGTTGGGCGAACGGCGAGGTAGGCGAGTCCCTTGGAACAGGTGCGGTAAGACTACTCACTCGGGATGACAGACTCTGCTACGATTCAGGAACGCTCTACGAATCTCTTCCGGCTTTGCGTTTCTCCGGACGTCTAATACCTTGTAGAGGTCCTCCTCTGCGCTAATTGCGTCCAGGACGTCGAGCTTGGCGCGCAATTCATCCGATATGGCTCGGTCTTCATGTCGGCCCGGTCGGCTGTTCGACTTTCCGCCCGTCACAGACTCGTAGGAGGGAGGAGGAGAGATGGGTCGACCGGCGTGTCGTGGGCGACGCTTGAGGCGGTTGTCCTTGTTGGGCCGGGGGCTCGTTGTCGACGACTCCCGTCGTGCGGTGACATAGTTGTACAGCGAGGTGGCGACAAACATGTCCAAACTTTGCTCGACGGATGTTTGTCGAGCCCTTTCACGAGTGGCTGAAGTGCGTGTAAGCGATGAGGGTCGAGCAAAGGGCGATTTGCCAAAAGAGCTTCACGGGGCCCACGAGGGAGATGTCGGGTCAGGTCAGATCAGGGCAGGGCTGCGTGCTTATCGGGCGAAGGGGGCTGACGGCGATGTTGATGTCGCTGATGTCGATGCTGATGTTGAGTGCGAGTGCGAGTGCGAGTGCGATGGCGATGGCGATGGCGATAATGATGGTGTTGGATTGATGGTGACGGTGGGAAGAGAACTGAGTCGAGGTGGCAAAGGGGGAAAAAGGGGGGTGGTCAAAAGGCAGGGCCGAGGGACCCTTGAATCCAGCGCACAGCAAACACTCACACACCTCTCCAGCGCCGCCCTGCCACATTGGGAGCGTTGAAGGATGCCGCTTCTCGCGCGCATCCTTTATCTTGCTTCTTGCAAGGGTTTTCTTTCCTTTTCAGAAATCGTCGCTCACCATATCATATCATCCCAAATGGCAGCACTTCCCCCTCGTCTCGTCCCACCGTTACCGTACCTCGGACTGCATCCAACTCGACTCGGACGCTGACCCCGTCGCATGTGGACACCCTGGCATGACCTACGCCACCTCCACCACCCATGTCGTGTGCCGCCTTGCTCTCCGTCCGACCGTCCGAAACCACGCCAACCGGCTACGTCGATGCTACTCTCATACGCAGGCGACGCTCCACCCACGTCTCGAGCAACGCCTACGCGAACAACGGCCAGTCTCGCACCTCTAAGCTCGTCGCCGCCTCCTCGAAAGCGCGATCCAGTTCTGCATTGCCACCCGTCGCAGCGTCTTGCCCCCTGGCTAGAGGCTCGTTGAGGCTCATGACGAGGTCGATCTGCTTGCTCTCGAGGCGCCAGAGCGCTACCCGTATCCTCACCACGTCGTCCGGCTCTGACTCGTTGCCGAATTTCTTGACCACTTGCGTACCGACGAGCAACGAAGGACGCGGCGTCGCATCGCTCGCCGCCCCGCTTGTTGCTGATTGGCCAACGTTGTGTCGGATGTTTTCGATGTTGGAGCTCGATGCCGAGTTGTCGTGTGCCAGCGATGCAAAGTGGAACCTGATGCACAGCGGGGCGAGAATAGCCACCTGGTCAGCAAGCTGGCTGATCTGGGGACATCGTTTTTCCCGGGGGGGGGGGGCAGCTCACCTGATGGCCTGGTCCACACCCTCTCCCGCCCCTTCGTCCGTGGCTAGCTGTAAGACTTCGACGATACAGCTGACGTCCGAGTCGTTGCGAATGAGGACCTCTTGGTTGTCCGGCACCTGTCGCAATTCGCTATGTTGGAAGCGTGAGAGGTTACGCAAGGGCAAGACATCGTCAGATGAGAGTCGTCGAGGGTACATTGCAAGACTTGGCTATGGGAGAAGGAGGGGGGGTTGCTATTCACCTGGCATCGAAGAAGCCGGTAGCGAAGCGAGCCGTGATGGCGCCGCCAAAGAGCTGTCGAGTCTCTGCCATGGCGAGCGAGGGAGTGAGTGAGTTTGGCGTATAGCGCAAGCGCAGCGGTGTCAAGCAGTGAGAATCTGAATGGATCGAGCGGCTACGAGCTGGGGTCGCGTAGGTGTCGAGGTGGGGTCGTCGGCGCAGTCCAAAAGCGAGGCTGTGCGGCTCGTCGGGAGGAGGGAGGGGCGGGCTCAGTTGCGGATCCGAAGCGGCGAATGCGCGCTCGATGCGCCGAATCAGGCCATCGACCTCGTTCCGCGGGGTTGCGCGGAGTGAGGCAAGGGAACACAGTAAGGTGTCGGACCCGGGAAGCCGGCCAAGAGGGCGGCGGCTACAGTACAGCAGCAGACGCTGCCTCGCCTCTGCTCACAGCTCGGATGCTGCCGACAAATCAAGGGTAGTTGCTGCACCGTGTTGGGCGGCGTGCGGTGCCCTCCCTGCTGCTGCTGCTGCTGCTGCTGCTGCTGTGCTGGGATGGCGGAAGATGGCCTGATCGATTGACAGACAGACAGACAGGGTGGGCTCGACCCCTCCGTGTCCCTGTCCTGCCTTGCGCTGCCCTGCCCTGTCCCTCGTTCGCCGAGACTCTCCTTCGTAACGACCCCCTTCCCCCATCTTCCCCCTTTCCCTCGTACCTACGCCACCCTACCGCATTATTCTTACACAAGTGAGCACCTGCTGTCAAGAGACAGCACCGTCGACCGTTTGCTTGTCTTTTCTCGGCGCCCTGCTGAGTGGCTCTACTTGTATCCTTCCGCCCGCCTGCCCCCCGCCCCCCCGACCCTTAGAATGGCTCCCACCGCTCAAAACGTCCGCAACAATGAGGGCATCGCCAACTACACCAAGTTCTGGCAGAAGGACTCCAAGGACGACACAAGCACCGACATGGCAAACCGTCTCAACGAGTACACCAGCGTCGTAAACGGTGAGCCACTGACAAGATGTCGCCAGCTCTCCGCAGGTCGCACTGTCAGCTCAACGTTCGGGCCCTTTGGTTTCCCCCCCCTTTCTTGTGACAGGCTACTACGATGGTGCCACTGACCTCTACGAGTACGGCTGGGGCCAGAACTTCCACTTCGCGCGATACTACCCCGGCGAGGCCTTTTACCAGGCCATCGCTCGCCACGAGCACTACCTCGCCCACACCATGCAGCTCAAGCCCAAGATGCGCGTTCTCGACGTCGGCTGCGGCGTCGGTGGCCCCGCTCGTGAGATCGCCCGCTTCGCCGACGTCAACATCGTTGGCCTCAACAACAACGAGTATCAGGTGCAGCGTGCTCGCAAGTACACCGCCGCCGCCGGCCTGGAGAGCCAGATTGGGTGTGAGTGATCTTCGCTGCGTGCCTGAGCTCCCAGCGATGTACAGTTCAAACGTCACAGCCCGGCGCCTCATCTGACGTCCGCTACCTCTGTTCTCGAATCGCTTTCTTGGCCGTCTGCAATCTCGCCCGTGCTCGCAGTCGTTAAGGGTGACTTTATGAAGCTTGACGAACAGTTCGGCGAAAACTCCTTTGATGCCGTCTACGCCATCGAAGCCACCTGCCATGCTCCCAACTGGGAGGGTATTTACGGTCAGATCAAGAAGGTCCTCAAGCCCGGCGGAATTGTGAGTACACGAGCGTATGTCGGTCTGCGCCCCGGCTCGTAAGGCTGATGTCGAGAGGAGGAAGCTGACGCTCGAACCTCACACCCAAACTGCATCCTGCTGCGCAGTTCGGCGTCTACGAGTGGTGCATGACCGATGCATGGGACCCTTCCATCCCCGAGCACAAGCGCATCGCACACGGAATTGAGGTAGGCGACGGCATCCCCGAGATGAGGAGCATCGAGGCGGCGCGGTCCGCGCTCAAGACGGTTGGCTTCGAGATCGAGCACGAAGAGGACCTCGCCGACCGAGGCGACAAGATCCCTTGGTACTACCCCCTCGAGGGCGACATCCGAAAGTGCCAGACCATCTGGGACGCCTTCACGGTCATCCGGTGAGTGATGCAGTCCACGCACAGCTACATTGCCGCCTGCAAGCTATCTGACAA